>VXBX01001788.1:166125-330660 GCA_013400415.1 Scytalopus superciliaris | reverse complement strand
ATTTCTTTCTTTTTTTTTTTTTTTTTTTTTTTTTTTTTTGCCATTCTGGAAATGGGAGATTCTTGGCTGAGGTTTTAACAGCGCTCACTGCGTGTCTGCTCCGCCCCAGGTTCCGGATGCGGCAGGTGAACGTGGTGGGTCCCAGCCCCCTGAGCCAGCCCTCCAGGGTCATCCAGACACTGCAGGCCCCTCCAGATGTGTCCCCCGGGAGCGTCACCGTGCGCACGGCCAGCGAGACCAGCCTGTGGCTGCGATGGGTGGTGAGCAGCACGGGGGGCAGGGGTGGAGGGGAACCGGCTACCGGTGCTTGGGAATGCGGCTGCTTCCCCATGGGGGTCAGGCCAGCACTCCCAAGTGCCTCCTCCTTGCATCCAGCAAAATTATTTCCTTTCTCAGAATAGTCGGAAATGTGAGCCTTACCTTAAGTGCCTTATTAATCAAATAAATTGCCTGCTGCCGCTATTTCTGCCACCTCATCGGGGGAATGTGTGTCTGTGTGTGGAGCCTCGGCTTTGAGGCTCTCCAGCACCACGGGCTGGGTCAATACGTGGGGCAGGAATGTAGCACTTGAGCCAGTTTGCTGGGGATCCATGGTTTGCTCTGTACCAGAAGGTCCCCAGAAGGTGCATCCTGGTCATTGGCAAGCGGGGTTCAACAGCAGCAAAGCTGGCACGTTGCACTCCTGTAGGAAGGTTGTATTTATTTGAAAGGTGGGATAAAATGCCGAAATAAATGATGAATTTTGAAGATGTGGTGATTGCTGACATCCCTGTGCCCCTTTGGCTGCCTTAGTTACCTGCAGAGTTGACATGTGGAGATTTACTTGGCAATTAACCTGCTCCAGAATGGTTTTTCTTCACCCCTGTTAGGCAGAATTTTCCACCAGGGTTACTGTGGTGTGAAGTTGATGAAGCACACGTTTCCTTTTGCCCAAATGTTAGCTTTTCCATGCATAAACTCATTATGGCTGGAAGTCAAAATCAGGTTGGAAGCAAGAGAGCTTTTCTCCTGTTCAGAAAGGAATAATTCCAGTTTCTCAGCAGGACACTGCACTTAGTTCTGAGCCTTGCAGGACCAAAATATCAGGCTTGAAGGTGTCACCTCACTATCCATAGAAGAGCTATCGCAGTTCCCTTGATAGGACCCACATAACTCCCATGGCTTTTCTGGGTGAATAACATGCCCAGATGGTTACACGTGTGGTATTGTATCCAGACCTGCATATCTTCCATCAAAACTAACTCAAGGTTGCTTTAAGAGACTTAAAAAAATTTAAGATTGTGCTACCTGGAAGCCTGTTTTCCTTTAGTCAAACTGTGCAGGGTTCAGGAGGAGCAACAACCATGGCTAAAGATGACCTGATAAACCATTTTCATGCTTAATAACATCAATATTTGAAAGTGTTTAGTCTCTTTTATTTCAAGACCTGCAGGTGAATTTGTGTCCCCCTGGGAACTGGGAATTCCTCCCTTCCTACAGAATAAGGGTCACATTTCTAGCCCTGCTTGCCTGCAGGGTACAGTCTTTTAAGCTGTGAAATGTTAATGTGTATCCAGCTTTTCCAGTGAATCAGAACAGAATCGCAGCCATCCGTGGCATTGTGTAGTTAGTTTTACAGCAGAAAAACTCTCAACTTCATGAAGTAGGCTAATTATTTCGTATTTTAATCTCTGAAATTGCTTGGGGAGTTAGAATACTAGAATAAATCTCTGCTGATAAATGAATAGGCAGAGAGTCAGTAAAAAAGAAAAAAAAAGAAAAGAAAAAATGTACGATAAATGAATTTGTCACATGCTTCAGCAATTTATCATTCATTTCCATAATTAATCACAAGGCTCTGAACTATATTGTATTCATATCATCTCTGTTGATACACCCACAGCAAATGGCTTGGTTTTGTGAGTGTATCTCTTTGGTTCAAAATTAAGGTAAAAATCAACATTTCAAGCAGCACAGAAACATAGAGATCATGAAACATCAACCAGACAATCAACCTCTTGATCCTTTGGAAGGCAAAAAAGTGTGTCCTTGTCTGAGTTCAGGCAGCCTTGGCATATAGTCTGGAAAGCCCTGGCGACATGTTCTGATAGGAATATTGGGCTTTTCTTTGTCATTTCCAGCCCCTGCCTGACACCCAGTACAACGGCAATCCGGAGTCTGTGGGGTACAGGATCAGGTTCTGGCGGGTGGACCTGCAGTCCCTGGTCCTGACAAAGGTCATTAATGACCGACTGGAAAGAGAGTACACGGTTGAAGACCTGGAGGAGTGGACAGAGTATGAGCTGCAGATCCAGGCCTTCAACGCCATCGGGGCCGGGCCGTGGAGCGAAGTCGTGAGAGGTCGTACCCGCGAGTCTGGTGAGTCAGAGCGACAGGCACGTCTGAGACCTTCACCACTTTCAGCCCTTTTGTTCAGCTTTTCGTTCTTTGGGTTGGTGTTTTGTTGTTGGGATGAGGGTTTTTTTGCTTGCTGGTCCATTACATCAGAAATTAAATGGAAAACCCCGCCCCGATCTCCAGATGCGCTAAAGGTAAAAAGATGTATAGACATTTGAAGGAGTTATTTATTTTTCATTCCTACCCTGCTTTCATGCACAAACCTGGAGGTTATTCATTTAAAGCAAACAAAGCAACCTCTCCCCATTCCTGCCCCTCTGGCAACAGCATGGACAACACAAGGAGAAGCTTGTATACAGAATTCTCCGGCTGAGTTGCTCTCTCCTGCGTCCTCTCCCTCCCCAGTATCCCATTTGCCCCTAATTCTCCCCCTTTCCGTCTCTGCTTCAAGGCTGAGGCAGATTTTCTCACAGCTGTGATTACCTGAGGTTTCACTTCAAGCACCAAATATTTCTAAAAGGGCACAAGTCACTTCAGAGAGATGATTACACAGACAGAAATAAAATAATTATCTGAGCTTTTGATGGCACGTTTTCAAACCTGCCTTCCAAAATTGTGTGTTCAAGGCTTTATAGACATAACCTGCTTATAGATCTAGAGCAAAAGGACTGTATTGTCGAGCTGAATTGTCCAGGCAAGCACAGAGACTTCAAATATCAGAAGGAAACTGTCACTCTCAGGCAACAGTAAATTGCTGTTAGTTTAGTGGCAACAATAAAAGCAGATGTTGAAAAGCTGCTCTCTAGTTGTTGACTTCCACAAAACCTATTTCCAAACCTGCCCTACATGCATCTGGGAGATCAGAATTTATATAGTAAGTAACAAATTAAGTGATATATATATATATATATGGTCAACTCTTTATGGCCTGTACTTATGTGAGGCTCAACACTGATGTTTTTGTCTTGTGATTTTTTTTTCTGTATTTCTTCATCAAAAGAGTTCTGGGATTTAATTCTGTGCATACCCTCCCCTTATATATGCGTGTCTGTGCACTGGGTACCACGCAAGGTTGCTTGGTGGGAAGCGCGAACACGCACGGCAGGATTTGGTCTGCTGGTTCAGATAACTCTCCTTTGAACCAGCCAGGGAGAAGGCTACACGAAGTCATCCCCCCTCCATTAAAGTGTAGCTTTTTGGGAAGTAGTAATTGGAAAGCTACTGCCAGAGGTGTTTTAAGCAGGGCTTGTGCTGGAGTTAGAGATAGCACGACCCAGACAAAACAGTTCTGAAGTGCTCCGTGTCATAATAAAAAGATATCGCGTCCTCCACTTTCTCCTTCCCGCTGCTCTTCAAACACTTCTTTTGAAATGTAGTAAATACTTAGATTAAGTCATTTCATAAAACCTTAGGATTACAGTGCTCCTGCTCAGCGTCTAAAGATCAGAGGTTACGCGTGGATTTGGCATTTTCTCTGGCAGTATTAAGAGAAGCTTGACTTGAAACTGATTGTAGGAAGCAAACAGAAACTGGGATCAAAATAACACAAAGCCATGATTTGGGTGTAAGGACTCATTTGTTTTTTTCTATGTGTTTTCTTTTATGCTGACATCTGATTTCTTGCACAGAGCAAGTCAGGGCTCAGACTTTTGGCTGTATCTTCTTAGATTTAGAATATACAAGACACACTGGCATAGCAGCAAACTGTATAAAAGCTCTTCAGGGAATCTGGAATTAACCTGTATGCACAGTCAAATGGGGTTAAAATGCAAATAAAAGATATTTAAAGCTGGAAGGAAAGGTCAAAGCGCTTTTAGGTCTGTCTTCTGAACTATAAGAAAAATTCTATTTATTGCTTATGTTTTCAAAGCACTTCAGAAGCAGGTGTCCTAAGTATTTCTTTTTCTGTTTTTTTAAATACAGAGTCAGGGAAGTTGGTTTTGTTGGTGCTGTGGATTGTAAACATCCCTCACAGCTGGCCAGAGGTGCCTTGGCCAGGATCAGGTGGTGGTCCACTGGCAGAACTCACAGTTCTGTGTTTTACACCATCCAAGGAGCTCAGGAGTTAAAGCTTGGGCACTAAACCAGGTCATGGTACCATATGACAGTGCAGCCATTGAAGTTCAAAATCTTAACTGAAAATAAAGCTCTACTTGAGCACTTCTGTTTATTTTAGGTTGTGCAATCACATCACTAATAGCTGAGCACACTTGCCAACAATAGTGGAGCATGTCATTACAGGTACTCACTGGTTTGTGAAGCTCTTGAATGTAAAACATATGGAAACCACAGAAACTATGAGAGAATAAATAATCCTGTAGCCTTTGGTAATGCAGACTTGAAACACAGTTGGGAAAACCTAAAATGAAAGTCTGGGATAGGGTTGCAAGCTGCTGAGGATGGAGGGAGATGAATTAGGAGTTTTAAACAGGACAGGTTTTATCAATCCAAAATGTTTTTATAATGTTAGAAATTAAATAGCTCATTAAATTTTACAGTGTAAAATAACTGCAGAGTAACAAGCTCAGTTTCCACTCAATAAATTGACAACGATAGTAGGTCCAATACAGAGGGAGCAAGAAAATGCAAAGACATCTGATGTATTAAAACAACCTTGGCAGGGCTGCTTCCTTTTAGATACAGACCCTCTTGTGTTGAAAAAAATTCATCTCAAATACACCTAACCCAGTGCCTTAATAGATTTTTATGCTCTTAATATTCAGCTACATGAATGTGTATAGTTGTCTTACAGGATGAGCTGCTCTAGGAGCATGGTCACACATCCAAGGCAAGGATCAATCTCCGGATGCTTCGGAGGCTGACCTTCACGAAGCACTTACTGTGGTGTGATAAAGCATGGCTTGATAATTCAAATGTGGTCCAATGCCACTGTGGGAATTTGTCAGTTTATACAAGCTGAGAGTTTGGCGTGGAGGATCTAATTTTATAGGCAAAATGCATGTGTGCTGTGGCTATGCTGCTTTTGCCATATACCTTGCTAGAAATTTCCACTTCTTAATTGACGTCAGATGTACAATGTGCCTCTCTAATTTTTGCTTTCAAAAACAGCGAGGGATGTACAGCTAAAATGAGCTGCAAAAATGGAGAGAACCACTGCATCCCACTCTGTAGCTTTCTTAGGAAGCCGGAATACAGACTACCCTATTAAAAGCTGCTTTTGGCCCAGTTAGAGACATGAAACAACCTAATTTGCTAGATATCAAATGTGGCTATGTCAGATGTAGAAAGAGGATGCGTGATCTGAGATGCCAACATGGATAACCTTAAAACTTGAGCTGTTACTGAAGTTCCAGTGCAAAGTGCCAGTAACTCTATAATTTCCTACGTTTGATCTCCTGGAGTGCACCGTGCAGCTGGCAGTTTGCTGGATTAGCTCATCGTTTAGTTTCAGTGTTTCCGGTTCGTTTTGTTAAAGCTCTGGGATTTTTTTGGACACTGTTGCTTGGCTTCTGTACTATTCTTGCAGGTTACTAATGAGAACTCAGCTTTGGAGCTTATAACAAAGTCCTCAGTGCAACAGTTAAGGAAACCAGCATTAGAGAAGGGAGCTTGCAGAGGAAAGAGGGATTATGTGCCTCACTCACTAATTAGTCTTAGCAAACTATAATTTCTTTGAATTGTGGTTTCCTGAGAGAGGAAAGGGGTCGGAGAAATGAAGGTTACATTTCAATTCATTCTTAAAGGGTCGATCAAAGTCTGTTACTTGATAAAAGGCTGGCAGCAATAAGATCCATAAAATCACTTGCAGGTCCTGAATTCATCCATCTGTATTAGAATAAAATCCTCAACACCGATATGAGAACTGAAGAATTAAAGTGCACTCAATGAACACAAGGATTTTTGCCATTTATATGTTGGACTTGGGTCCCTTTCCAGGAGAGGGCACATTTAGCTGCTCTGTCACTGGGAATTTAGAGGAGTCTGGGCTAATGAACCTTCAGGCAGACCATTCTCTCCTTTGTGAGCCTCCCAGTGCCTCTGCCAGCAGCCTGATCGTACACACCTCAAAGTGAGGGCACACTCAGGGCCAGCCTGGGCAAGCTCATGGCTGCTGATCAAAGAGGAGAAGAAATATTTGTAAAATAAAGTAACTTTTTTCTCTCTTGAAAGGCTTCAAACCAGGTAAAATAAAATAAATGTGGCTGGAAAGGGCTTCTTTCCTCTACACATCCTGGTTTCCTGCGACCCACCTCCATCCTTTCTCTCTCCAGAAGTGATTCATGTGGGAGTAGCTCTTTGTGAAGATCTGCAGATAAAGTTATGGCAGTTATCCAAAGACATTCGTGGCTCCTGGCAATCTATTTTCCTTTAACATAATTATATCCTTGTGGGGGATAAATCTAGGAAAAGATTTTAAAAATAAAAAGTCATTTCAGTGTTGGAGGGGGAAAAGAATTGGATTTTAGTGCGCTACAGTGTTGTGTGCTAATGCTCAGTTTCTCATGGCCCAAATAATTGGTAACAGGAAAATTGTTTCAGAAATTACTATCTCTGCTCTTAACCTTGAGAGCACAAGGGTGGGAGTGGTACGTTTTGAGTGGGGGGTTTTTCAATTTATATTAATTCTGGTGTCATACTCATTATCTCGTTCATGTTGCTAGGAGCTTCAGGAACTCGCCTCCAAAACAGCAGATCTGTTCTTTCATTTGGACAGCCAGGA
This sequence comes from Scytalopus superciliaris, assembly GCA_013400415.1. Classification (NCBI taxonomy): domain Eukaryota; kingdom Metazoa; phylum Chordata; class Aves; order Passeriformes; family Rhinocryptidae; genus Scytalopus; species Scytalopus superciliaris. Next base: position 323,642 of record VXBX01001788.1, on the reverse strand, counting down.
AAACATTCCTTTGGGCAGATATTTGGGCTCCTTTTTGTGGTATAGTCAGGACCTAATCAAGCCTTGCTGTCCCGAAGTGCTTGTGTAACATGACTTGGTGAATGTTCCCTTGAGGTCTGACAGGTGTATCAGGCTTTAGGAAAGATTGTACCCTTCAGATGTTGGAAATGCCACAGGGATAGAATGCCAAAGGGCAGCATAAAATGTGAACTCTTAAAAATAGCCTCAGATTCTGCTTGCATAACGTGACATGCTATTAGGCTTGCCTACAAAAGCCTGCTGTTGTGTGGTTCTGCAGCGCTCAGAGTTTTAATGGCACGGGAAAATGCAAGTTTGCTCTTCTCTGGAGTCAGAGAAAATTACAGTGTTCCTGTGCCATCAGTTCTAATGATGTTTCTAGTTTCATAAGAGCCAATTTTGCAACATAAATGAAATAGGCATCTCTCATTGACACCGTATCAATCCCTGAAAATACACCTTGCGTTAATGTATCCGTCTATAATTGATGGATTGCAAATGTTGAGCGCTCTCACATCATCAAGAGGCTCAGAGGTTAAAGAACTTCTTACTGAACTGGAAGTGCAGTCCAGTGGGGGAAATTATTGCCAGCTCCAGACAAGATGCTATAATTTCCTTTCAGATAATATAGGAAGCCAGGGTGGCGTAAAACTTCGTGTTAAAACAGATTGTGCTCTAAGATAAACTCCCATTCAGAAAGATTTCCAGCTTTTGGCATAGGGAAATAAAATGTATGGGAAAGAAATACTAGGACATAGACTTCTGGAGAAATCCAGCAATTTAAACTTGATTCTAATTACTGCAAATATATAGAACTTGAAATATATTCTTAGCTGTCAATATTTACTGTCTGTCTGTAGACACTGATAAGTATTAAATGTTTAGCTCTTTACAAACATTGTCATTTCTGAGATGAACTGGCAAGAAATTGTGAGACAGGCTGAAATATAAAGATGATGTAGAATGAATACAAGAGGAGAAGGGATTGTCTAGAACCAATTCCAGTCCTTTTGGGTTTGAATACTCTTCTGTGGGATTCTGGGAGAATCCTAAGCAGATGGAGCAAAATGATCTGATATGTCTTACCTATTTCTGAGCTTTGGTAATGCTGTGTGATTGTGATTCCAGTTCCCTCTGCTCCTCCTGAGAACGTCACTGCTGAAGCCGTGAGTTCCACCCAGATCCTGCTGACATGGGCTGCAGTCCCTGAGTCTGAGCAGAATGGTCTCATCCTTGGGTACAAGGTATGCAACTGGAGTTTCATGCTTATTTGATTTTTAATGCATTACCAGGAAATGTTTTTGCATTTGTTATATAATATTTACCTGCTGGATATTTATATTATTCCTAAGTCAGCTGGAGAAGATACAGAAAATGTGTTGTCTTTGAAAGGGGTGATTGGTGACTATAATCTCATTTTACATTGTGTGAACAGAAGGAATCTGAGCAGCGTGTCCCTCTCTCTAGTCCTCATGCAACAATCTTTTTCCTTCTGTATTTCATCCACACTTATTCTGCAGATACTTTTCAAAGCAAAAGATTTGGACTCTGAACCAAAGAGCCAGACAGTGAGGGGGAACCACACTCAGTCTGTGCTGCTCTCTGGCCTGAGGAAATACGTGCTCTATGAGATCCAGGTGCTGGCGTTCACTCGGATCGGGGACGGAGTGCCCAGCTCTCCCGCAGTGATAGAGAGAACCAAGGATGATGGTAAGTTTAAAGGTTACCAAAACATCCATCCTATCCAACCTTGTAGTACTGCTCTCTTTAAGTGACTCCAGTGCAGTCAACTACTCTAAGGCAGTTTGGATTTTGGGGGGATTTTTTTTTTTTTCCAACTCTGAAGCCGAATGACGTTGGCAATACATGGGATAACTCAGGCCTATTCCACAGAAAACAAGAGTCACCTATTTCTTCCTTCCCTGCAGGTAATGAAAAGGAAAAATCTTATAAAATTGAACTCTGAAGCTTGGTGTAGATAATTTCTATTGAAAACAACTTTAGAGCCCAATTATAAATTCCCATTGAAGTTCAGTCGTGCTAAAAAGGTACCAAAGAGTGCTGTAATTGAAAGCAATAAACAAAACTGGGTCTGATTGGACTGCAGGAGAAACATGGAGTTTGCAGCTTCAGTACTCCATTCTCTTTTTTCCCCGAGAGTAAGACATTGACCCTTGGAGATGATCACACCAGCTTCCTTTTGCAGCTGCCTCCAGCACTTCCCATAAGCTCAGGGGCTTCCCATTGCAGTTGGATGTATTGTAGGATCCCAAGTGAGCCCCTTGCCCTGGTGCTTCCTGAGCACACGGGTGTGATGGGACATTCCTGATGGTGGAATTCCATAGAAATTGAGTTCAACTCTTAAAATACCTCTAGCTTTGCAGATGCTAGAACTACTTTTAGTTTCATTACCTTTTCAATATTAAATAGGTTAATACCAGTGTGTGAGAGGCTTCTGTTTAAGTCTCTCTTTTTTTCCTCAAAATCTTTTCATGATAGTCATGGAATAAACATTGGTTTCTAAAGAAACTTCATTTGATTGGACTGAAAACATATTCAGGCTTCTGGGATAACAGAAGATTTTCTGTGGAGTGCAGGGAAGGAAGGAGTAGGAGCATGAGGGGACAGGAACAGGGACAGAAGCTCCCTGAGATTTTTTAGCCTTCTCCTCAGCATACTGCCTGTGTGGGGACCTGGCTTTTCTATGAATGGAAAAATTAGAAAAATTACTGTTAGCAGAACTCTTCAGGGAGAGAAAAAGCACTCCGTGAAATGTACATATCGGGCTGTAATGAGAAATACTTAAAACTGTTTGTTTTGGATAACCCCATTATAGCAGTTCCTTCCTTAAGTGCGTGTTGGCAAATGAAACAAATTGTTCTTCCCTCTCCATACCCCTGACATAAATATGTTGTGTCTCCTCTGGGCTCAACTTAATTAAAAGTATCACCAGGAGTAATGCAGGTAGAATTTGTGCTGAAGGGGAAATTTTGTGGATGCTAATGTAAGAATTAGCATCTCCTCACCTTGTGAACCTGGGATGGTCAGCACAGTCTGTGCTGATGTGGTTCTCACCTGCCTCAGGTTCTCCTGATCACACCTAAGTGTTTAAGATGCAAATGTAGAGTGAGGAAACAGTTCAAAGCTGGTGCTGATGACACAGAGAGGAATATTATTCCATTCCAACAGGTGTGGAGTGGTTTCAGCTATATAACTGTAAAGGCAGCTCAGCAACTTGCTTCACAGTACGTCTTACCTGCACCAGCTGTGACGGTGCTGTGAGAAAAATCATGCAGAGTTCAGAGCTCCTGGTGCAGTAGGAAAAGACCACGGGGTGCTCTGGTTCTGTGCCATGTTTGGTGTCCCTGGGTGCTGGACAGGTCTCCTCAGAATAAATATACTTATGTACATGCATAGGTGCTCCCAACCATCTGCTTACTGGGCAGCTGCAACTTGGGCTGTAACTCTGCACAGGGTGAGCAGAAAACCTGTCACCCCTCTGACATGCAGTCCTTGCTACTGTGATCTCTGCTTTCCTCTCCAGCCCCCGGACCCCCCGTGAGGCTGGTGTTCCCCGAGGTGAGGCTCACATCCGTACGGATCGTTTGGCAGCCACCGGAGGAGCCCAACGGAATTATCCTGGGTAAGATGGAGCTGCAAACCCTGGGCTGGGAGGAGAGGGCTGCAGAGCAAAGCAAGCTACAGCTGTTGGGTTTTCCCTCCCTTTGCACATAAGCAAACCTGTGGCTAAAGAAAAAATACATTGGTGTCAGCTGAGAGACTGCAGTGAGGACAAAAGTCTATGTGGCTCCACAGTGTGTGTTTTCCTGAGCCAGAATTCAGTATCACTCAGGCACTGGGTTTGAATGTCATCTCTCTTCCCATTTGCATGTGGGTTGGTAACCTGGCTGATTGTTGGGAAAACTGCCTGGAGACCTGGCTTTCCCCACCCTTCCTGGGCATGCCCAATGTTTCTGTTTCATGTGTGCTTCCCTTTTATTGTTTCCTTTGGATAATACTGCCTGGCATGTTGCAAGGAGTTAAATCGTATTTGGCTTTTCATCAAGGGAAAGAGAGGCAGCAAGGCACGACAGGAATTTGTGAAAAACCTTCTCACCTTCCTGCTCTCATAACTCTTGGGTTACCTTTGCAATATGTTCACCAGTCGCTACTTGTATTTAAAAAATGAAGACTTTTATAATATAAGAATCTATCCTGCTTCTAAAATTAATATAGCTTGTAGTTACTCAGCAATTCTGTGTTCTGTGCTGATGTTAAACACATTTTACAGTAGTTCTAGCTGGTGAGTAAAGATTTGTGTCTCAATTCTAAAAACAGAAGCAAAAGCTTTTGGTTTTTTGTCTAGTACTTAGTCTGCCAGACCTTTCTGCTTCTAATTGCAGTGCCACCATTAAGTCTCATGTAGGCTTTTAGCAGCATTTCCTAAAGCCTCCCTTGCTGGGTGGAGGGTGCCTGTTTCAAATACTCCTGCATTGGTGGCATCCCTTTAAACACAGGACCGGTCCTGCATTGTGCTTAAATCTTGAGGCAAGAACTCAAAGTGTGTATTGTACCAAAGTGATCCCGGTGCCTGAAGATGCAGGAAAATAATCAAATGGCATCCAAAGGCAGACACTGCAGGATTTTCTGAGCACGAGGAGGAGTCTGTGTGAAGCTTGGCAGCAGTGAGCTGCCAGAGACAGATCCATGCAGGGTTTCTCTGCAGCTCAAGGAAGGTTGGCTTCCAAGTTGTCTTGTGGGTTTGATTTGTTGCTTTTTTTTAAGGAACTGTGTGTCTTAGAACTTACTCTCAGCAGAGATTGGGATTTGAATCACAGGATGTGGTTAAGGAGAAAAAAAATCATTTGAGAAAAATGATGAGAAAGCACGAAAGACATTTTGCTCCCCTTACTGTGTTCCAGCCTCATTTGCTGAAGTTGCAAGCTCGGTGGAGTAGGAACTCTCTCATTTTGTCTCTGCAGAGGGGTTTGTGCAGTGCATCCCCGCCTCAGCTGGTTCATATTCACTGTCATTATGTTGATGAGAAAATCATACCATACAGGGTTGGAATGGAAGGGGAAGGGTGTCCCTTAAAGGATCTTGGGCATGTTTGGTGTTTGTCATTGTTTCCAATGACTTTCACAATCCATTCCCAGTAATATATCCCAGTATACTTCATACAGTCCTTGACTGCATTGATGGTGTAACCCAGTAGGTTTATGTCCCACTATTAATTCCTGCCCTTTTCCACAGTACACTTCCCAGTCAGCCAGTCCTTCTTTTACAAGTACATTAAGCTTTTTCTCTTTAAGTGTGATAATTTGCAGATGCCTTTATTGAATTTCATCTCACTGATTCCAGACCATCTCTCTTCATTACCAAGATCTCTTTAAATGACACTCTTGTCCTCTAAAGTGCACACAGCCACTCACAGCTTGGTGTCATTTTTGGAGTTTGCAAGCAGACTGGTAATTCCATCAGCCAGGCCATTAATGAAAGTATTGGAACCAGACTCATTCATGAGGTCTCATGAGAGCTTACTTAATACATCCTCCCCGGTTGTTAGCAAATCATTGATAACAACATTTTTTACTTATTTTTTCTTTTTTTTTCTTCTTTTTTCTAAGTGTTCATCTCAAAATGTGCAATATTTTTCTTGTATTCTGTTTCTCTTGTTTGCTTTTGATGGGACTCTATGCAACCATAGTAAAGCCTTACTCAAAGTCAATGTGGGTCATACCTACTCTTCGCACCTGGCCAATTATACTGTCAAAATGGAAAACAGATTATTTGATGTTTATTATTTGTTCCAATCAAACAGATCTTGGGTGTTCCTTAGCACGTTATTATCCTCATGGATGCTTGTATATTGACTCTATTTTTTTTTTTTCAGGATCTTTCTGGGTATTGAACTTTAGTTTGATTTGTCCGTAATTCCTCTGGTTGGTCTTGCCTCATTTTAAAAGGCAGTGTACTCTGTTTGCCCTTCTGTAATATTCTGGCATGTCACCTGTCGTCTACAAGCTCTTGAAGAGAATGGCTAATTATTCAGAGATGGCTCCCTCTAGTTATATAAGCACCACGGGGCAAATTTCAGAAGGCCTTTCAGGCTTGATTACATTGAGCTCAATGAAACGTTCATTAAGCTGTTCTCTGTTCTGGCCTACATCCCTACCTAGATTGTTGTGTTTTAATTGGTGTTGAGTATCTAGTCAGCATCAGCTTTCTGTTGTGTGTGAAAATGAAGGAATGGATGTATCAGCCTTCCTCTCCTTTCTGCCTCACCTGCCTTGTGCTCATCTTTTCGTCCCACTGCTTGACCTGTCCTACTCCTATTTATAAAATCTTTCTCCTTGCTTTTGATGCCCTTAAGGTTATAACTCCCTTTGCTCTTTAGCCGTTCCGGTTTTGTCCCTGTGTGCCTGTGCTTTCTATTTATACACTCCCTTAGACCTCTGTCCTGTTTCAACTTTTTATCCAATTCAGTTTTGATTTTCAGGTCATTAATGAGCTCTGAATGCAAACATATTGGCCTCTTAACATCTTTTGTCTGTACCGGGATTGTTGTACTTTTTTTTTTATTTTGGTCTCTTTTAAAGTGGTCAGCTAACCTGAATTCCTTTTTCTATTAGAATTCCTTCACAGGGAGATGTTACCTGTCAGTTCCCCCAGTCCACCTCTTTGAAGTCCATTGTCTTTATTCAACAGTTCTCACTCTTTTATTTCTTCCATGGCAGAAATACTGAGGTTCCTGGAGGAAGTAGTTAGCTGCCAATGGCAGAGAGAAACAGTGAAAATTGCTCATGCCGGGTACTTCTGTGATCTTTCCTAAGAAGTGAGCTCTGCTTCAAAAATGGACAAAAACCCAATATGTAGCATTCTAAGGGAAGGTTGCAAATTTTGGGGGTTTTGGTGTTTCTTTTTTCCTGTGCACCTTTTAAATCTCATTACTATAATGGACTGCAAAAACACCACTGTAACCCCCCCCGGTCAAGTGCACCGAAGTAGAGCCACTGGGAAAAATAAGTGAACATAATTTTGTGCAGTGCCCTCCTATTCACTCTTGGGCTTGGAAAGAAAAACCACTTGCTTTGCAAGAGCAACTTATATTCAGAGCCTTTGAACTAATGTTCCTGCTCTGCTTGCCTTGTCCTCTGAGTATACATGCACCTTTGCAGCTAACATTTTTGTAATCTATATAAAAACATGTTCTAGCATTTCAGAGAGAGATTAGCAGGATGAAATACTGGCAGGCACCAAGAGGGAAAACCACTTGTTTGTTTGTTTAAATATTTTACTGTGGAACACTGTTAGATATTTCCCTTTCTCCTCTTGGGAATGTTGCACTAACCATCTGAGGCTTTGCTCTGTCTTCTGTTCTGCGTTCAGTTCAGCCAGCACCCACATCGTTCCTTCAAATACTGTTAAAGATAAATGATGCATTAATGTGCATATGTGCTCTTCAAGCTGTGAGCTCCCCCTCAAAACAAGAGCTTAACCTGCATCCTCCCAGGCCCTGGTTAGTATTCCTCACGGTATCCTGGTATTTAGCATTTACCTGAAGCTTATTGCAAAAAAGTGTGAGAACTCCACTGAGAATTAGAACCAAAATTGGATGTAATCCATATTTGCAAATTCCTGTTTTGATCCCGGGCTGCATTTGCACACCTGCTGGCCCTGAAACAGATAAGCAGGAAAACCAACAAACCGGATTGCTGCTCCCCCCGTAACCTCCCGGTGTCATTTGGCTTTCCCCAAGTCGTGTGACAAATTAATAAGTGTTTGTGTCTCTGCTGCACCGTGTCCTGCACGGGCAGGTGCTTTGGTTCTGAAGGGCTTTGGATGGTGATGAGCTTGAAAGTTTTTTGGTATTCATGGTGTGCTGGCATCCTCCTGCCTGTTTGTTTTGGGGCATCCACCGGTTGGGTTACAATGACCCAACATTTAACAGGCAGTTCAGACTGTTGCCATTTATTGAGTTTAAAAAGTGTAGATCGTGGAATTGCTTGCGGTTGTGCAAAAAGTACTTAAAAAGATGCCAAAGTAAAAAGTAGCCCTGGTTTCAATGAATAAATAAACTCCCAAAGGCTTGATCTTTCAGGACAGCTTTATATGAGGTTTTGGCCTGGTGTATGGCAGCACTCCCCATAGCAGCAGAGATTTAGAATCTAATGCTATAGGGGGGGGGGAAAGTAAGAAAATAATATGAATTCTTTTTATTGACCATCCAGATACTTTGAACTTTGTAAGATATTCCTTTCGCCAAAAGGTTTCCACTGATCACCTTTGAAAGATTTTACTTTCATTCATAACATTTGATTTTTTTAATTTACTTTTCTTTTGTTATTGTAAGATATCTGCAACATCTCATGGTCATAATCTAGTAAGGGAAGGAAGCTGCTTTTTTCTCCACTGCAGCAATTGCCTCTTACAGCCCTCGAGCATACATTAATTTCTCTTTGAACACTTTCCATTTACCCCTATTGATTTGCCTCATTTGATTTCACTTAGCATTTCCTTTCTTCTCCCATCCCTTTTTGCTGAAATTCATCAACTTAATAATTTTATCTTTTTCATCTTGTGTTAACCCCAGTTATTATCCAAGCTGTAGTTTAAATGCTGAGTCTTCCATGCCACTCAGAAAAAATAAAAGTAATGCTTTTTTTATGCCAGTCTGTATCCTGGCTGTCCCAAAGTGCCTAATAGGAGATGTAGGGGATCAAAATGAAATACTGAGTGTCTCAGGTGGCTTGTAGGGAGCAATAAAAGCAAGCTGAGTTCAGGTGTAGAGGTTGGTTATCTACCTTCGAATCAGACGCATGGAAGTGAGTTTCTTAGGAAATCTGAAAAGGTGACGACTCTGGTTGTGTAAACCCTGCCTGAGATATCCAGGAAAATAGATATTTACCCAGACTATCAGACAGCAGATATAGGAGAGGGCAGTGAGAGCTGATGCTGCTTTACACAGGGATGCATGGAAAGGGAGTTTGCAGCGCCTGTCAGAGAGACAGGCTGTGACAAGTGATGTCCTTTTTCTCATGGCTAAATTAGTTTTTACACTAGCCATGGACCCACTCTTGTGTAAGATACTATATTGGCCTAGATATGTGTTCCTTTGCCTAATCTGAGTGTGTTTGTAATTGGCTTTCCAGCATGAGTACCACCATTTAGCAGTAAATAGTTATCTTTCTATTCCCTCCTTACATTTTAACTACATGTTATATTTAACAAAGGTTTAGAAAAGAGAGGAAATTGCTCGACAAGGATATGTCCCAGATATCATACTTATCTTTTAATAACTAGATAAATCAACTTTTCTATTCTTTTAATATTCTCTGTTTCCCTCCAGGTCTTATTCTTTGCGTCTTATGTCCCTTTATCAAGCTTCTTTAGCCATCTTAGTTGCTTCTTCCTTCATCTTTCCTGCTGCTGTAAAAATCTCCCCAGTGCTTTTCTCTGACTTTTTTTTTTTTTTTTTACTATTTTTCCTCCTTGTTAAGATCCTGCACTGGGGTTTTCACTCCCACATTCTTCACATCAGTATAAACAAAAAGTTCATATATATCAGTTCCTTCTCCCCATTGCTCTCTTTCTGTGGACTTTAAAATGATCAAAATATTACAGTTCTAAAAGTACAGAAACACTTTGGACCAGTAATGGAAGAGCTAGTCCCATGGATAAAAGGAGGTAATTTGGAGGTGGACAAATGAAATGTTGAAAGTGTAAGACCCTTAGACTTTGCTGGGATCTGAGCATGCTCAGGAGCTCTGAAAAGTCAGGCCACTTTTTATTGATTAGAATAGAACAAACTATTTCAGTTGGAAGGGACCTACAGTGATCATTAAGTCCAGCTGCCTGACGAGTGCAGGGCTGACCAAGGTAAAACATTATTAAGGGCTTCATCCAAATGGCTCTTGCACACTGACAGGCTTGGGGCATTGACCACCTCTCCAGGAAGTCTGTTCCAGTGTTTGACCACCCTCTCTGTAAATAAATACTTCCTCAAGTTCACTCTGAACCTTCACTGAAGCAGCTCTGAACCATTGCCACGTGTCCTATGACTCACTCCTAGGGAGAAGAGATCACAGAATCAGAACAGTTTGGGTTAGAAGTGATCTTTAAAAGCTATCTAGCCCAACCCCCCTACCATGGATAGGGACATCCTCAACTAGGTGAGGTTGCTCAGAGCCCCATTCAACCTGACCTTGAACATTTCCAGGGATGGGGCATCCACCACCTCTGGGCAACAGGGTGTTTCACCACCCTGGCAGATCAGCACCTCCCCTCCTCAGGAAGCTCAGAGTACAGTGAGGTTGCCTCTCAGCCTCCTTTTCTCTGGACTACACAAGCCCAGAGTCCTCAGCCACTCCTGATAGGACATTACTTCATCTGGAAAGCCCCAACATTTGAAGAAGTCCAATGCTATCCACCCAGCTGTGAAAATGTTGCTGTAGGAATATGCCAACCACAGTCTGTGGGAGCTGGGGATGAAACCTTGGGTGCTTGGAAAAACCATATCGCTCTTCAAGGTGGCAGTACAATGTGGTTGCTCCATGTGAAGCAGCAATGGCTGTTGCCCCACATCCCTGAGCAGCTGCCAGAGAAGAAAGAACAAGGAAGCACCGGTGCATCCTCAGTGGCACTGTGAGAGTCAGCACAACAAAATTAATACCATCTGTATCCCAATTAAATTCCAGTGTTTGTGGCAGAGTGCGCCACACACAAGTGGCATTCGTTCCAGGGGCTGCAGTAACTCTGGGCCTCTTCTGTGAGTGGGCACGTGCCAGTTGTTGCATATTCGCAGTGGGAAAAGAATGTCTTTGAGTTTTGTTTTAATAGCCATAGGTAAGATAAACCCCTCAGATTTCATGCCCTGACCTTCCCGAATGAAGCATGCCAGGTTTGGCTCCCCTTGGTCTTGTTACAGCCAGAATGTGGTAGGAGTTCACTCTAGCTGGGATATTAATTCCATGAGAAAGGGATGGCTCAGGTGCTGCGGATCCCTTTTGTCATTCAGAGGATGAGCAGAGGGTTGGCAGAACTGTGTCATGACTGTTTTGTTTTCAACTGGTTTGATTTGGATTTGTTGGCTGCCCTCTGCCCTGTGTGACTCCATGAAGCGTTTAATCATACATTCAGCTCGGGCAATAAAACCCCACATCAGTTCTGGTATTAATTGATTTTGGAAGTCAGCTGCTGGACTGGAAGTTACTGTCAAGCTCCAGAAGTGAGAGCCTGATTCAATTGCTGGGCTTGCAGAATGGATTTTGAACATTTGGCAGACCCTCTTTGGGGGACAGTTGTTTCTAGTGGTGCGTGAGAACCCTGGAAGCCCTCCTTGCACAGTCAAATCATTAATAACACGGGCTAAACTGTGAGCTCCTGATTGTCAGGCAGGGTGGAGTGGGGGGTTATCACTTACAAGCATCAGCAAAACTGACTGTTGAGAGCTGCATGGGTGAAGCAGGACCACACGGCTTGCAGGCTCTTCCTTGGACTGCGGGTAAGAGCAGCGATGCTGAATGACAGGAGAAGGGTGGTGTTATTGGCAGTTCTGGCCTCGCTGCACAGTTGCAGATGAGTGGGAGAGCTGAGGAAAAAAAACAAGTGCAGAAAGGAGAAATAAGCCTTGACTGGAGGGTTGAGAAGGCTGCACAGTTTGGAGCTGCAACTGGAGAACCTTGGATTTGAGCCAGTGCTGAAAGTGTGAGAGGGCAGAAGAATATGTGAGCATGGGTGCACACACGTGCACACGCGTGCTCAGGTGGAAAAATGAAACTGGAGTGTTGCCTTGAACGGACTCAACAAGGTGACATATTGCACTGACTCAGTTTGTTCCTTTGCTTTCCAAAAAGGTACCAATATGCTCAGAAAATATTAAACTGGTTCTACACCTTGTTGGTATAAAGGATGGAACATGAACTGGGTGTCATGGCAATTATCTTCAGTAGACCCCTGTGAGGGCCTCTGTGCGTGATTTCCCTTGTAAGGTATCGCATCTGCTATAGAGCAGAGTTTTATAACAGTAAAGGAAGTAAATTACTTTCTTCTGATCTCAGATAAGCAATTATGATAAACTAATAGTTCTGGTGCTCTTTTGTGCCTGCTAGTAAAACCAGCTCACCCTTTCCCCCTCTCTGGCCCTTGCTGTGGTTGCAGGGTACCAGGTCGCCTATCGCCTGGCCAGCAGCAGCCCCAACAAGTTCACCACGGTGGAGGTCGGCTCGACAGTGCGGCAGTTCACGGCCACAGACCTCACCCCAGAGTCAGCCTACATCTTCAGGACATCTGCCAAGACCAGGCAGGGCTGGGGCGAGCCTCTGGAAGCTACAGTCATCACCACAGAAAAACGAGGTAATGCTTACAGCCATAGGTCAAAAGTCTTTCTGTGACTGCCTTGGAGCCTGTGCTGCGCTTAGGGGAGTTTCAATAACAGCCTGCAGACCTCCCCCTTCTCACCCCATAAACCTGCCCCAAACCATAGCAACGTCATGATTTGAGAAAGCAAGACAGACTTTTATGAGGCACAGTTCTTCTAACCTGCCGGGCCGTTGGAATTGATTTTTCCATCAGCTGCTATATTGGCCATATGCAGCCTCCTTTTGCAGTCAGATGGCTTTTTTCAGCTCTCTCGTTTTCCAGAAAGATTGTAATCTGAAGAAAGTAAGTGATGGATGAATTATATTGATTAAGAAACGCCAAATGAGAGGCAGTGGTGTTGCAGAATTTCTCCACAGCTCCTCCATTGTACCTCAGCCCTGACCTAATGTGTTTGTAATTACTCTGGCCTTTCACTGCCACACACTCGAGCAGAGCGTTTGCATCTGGATTGCCCAGACCTTTTCGCTTCTTGCATCAGCCATAAAATGGTTGTTTGCATTGTGAATCTCCAGTCAAATTCTGCTCTGAAGGGAATCTACGTGAAGGCAGCATTTATACATGCCTATAAATGAAACCAGATGCTTAGATACCAAACGTATCAAAATGTGAAAGACATATAAGGTATTACAGGATCTGCTCTGCATCATTGCTTGTTTTTAATGCTTGGCTCAAGTAACTGCTCATTTTTCCAGTTTTAGAACAGATCTCGAGAGCTGCCAGTTAGAAAAATTGCATTTTCTGCTTGTCCATGAAGATTTTTTTTATTTTTTTTTTAATTCAGAGCTGAAAGAGAATGATTTGGTGAATATATTGGTGGAGAATGGGAGTGTGGGTTTTCCTCTGGTCTTGCACTATATGCCACGTTCCACTGCAAAGGGTGCATCTGATCTCTTGAGCTGGCGAAGTCAAAACTAGCCAGGGTAACTTACCAGCATCACTGGGTTTTGTGCCACGTGTTGCTCTGACCCCTTGTGCTGTCTGGATATTGAGCTTTAAGAAAGTTTCTGCCTCAAAAATCAGAACCATGCAACTTGTGTGATTTATAAGTCACTGTTCAGAGAGAAGCACACTTCACAGGCCCCCAGGGTAGACCTCCACAGATGTTTTTTAACTATTGTTAGAACTTTTTTCTGTGGGCCTGGTTTTGGTTCTTGCCCAAGTCTTGCATTGTAATACAACCAGTTTTATTTACTTTTAGTTCTCAAAATGTGCCTACTAAGCAATCTTTTGCTTAAAGTCCTTTCTACACCTTGCAAATAATTTAGTGCAAGAGTAAGGATTTCCTATTTTGTTTGCCCACAACGTTCTCTGTAGTATTTTCCCCTAACACTTCTAAGAAGAGAGGACATTGGTCTGATGTTCAACCACCAGCAGCAAGAACCTGTGAGGTGCATTTCAACTACTTTTGGCCTGTCTGGTTGGAGTTAAAATTCCCACTGGCATAGCTCTCTAGGTCATGTGCAGCCTTCTCAGTGCATACCAGTGCAGTCCTCAGAGAGAGAACCTCTGGAGCTGTATTAGAAAGCTGAGAATGCCTCTGCTTAAGATACTGTCCATCAAAGAGATTTATCAGCTCAAGGTTTCTTCTGCCCTTGTCTGATTGCTGTCAAAGGGGAAGTTCAAAGTCCAACATGTGGAAGCTTCAAAAAAACCCACCATGCCAAATAAAGCAGATTCACAAAGCTCAGAGCCTCTCCTTCTCAATAAAATGTGCTCAGATTTCCCAGACCTTGCACAAGGAGACACAATAGCTCAAGGCAGAACTCCCAGCTCTGCTGTGGGAACAATGATCCCCTCTTGCTATCAATGCTTCAGAGTTATCTTGAGCAGGCAAGTCAGAGTATAGCATGAACCCTTTCTCTTTTTGATGGACAGCTCTGCTGAGTCTCTATACGTGCTATGGAACCAAGAATTAACTGAAGTGATCCCATATGTAAAGTGTAGGGAGAACAAAGTGCATTCTCACATCAGCAAGAATGATACAAGGGGATGATAAAGAAATTTATCCAGTGTAACTATTCTGCTAACAAGAAACTAATATGAAACTAGTATATAAATATTCTAGCGTGAAAAGATATTTTATTTCCATTTATACAAATGGATTTGGTATCCTTGTAGTCCTCAATACTGAGGCAGACAGACACAAAAATTCCTGTGAAATTTAGCAAAATTGGTCACTCCTGTCCTTGTAAATCCCTTGGATAAGGCCAATATAAGTTTTTACATTTTACAATGATACCTGTGCTTTATAGGTCCCAAGTTATATTGTGGTTGTATTCTCCAGTGATTCTGCTGCATTGCTTTGAATTTACACAGTCATACTTTAGAATAGTCAACACCAGTGTTAAGGGCAGAACCGAGTCCAAAAATGTAAATGTAGCAAGAAATTAAAAGTATACAATACATAGAGTCATGTGGACTGATACAGTCAAGCCTTACATTCCTGCACAAACAGCTCACCTTAGCATTTGCTTGTGGCTAAACTCCCATAAATAAACTCTTTATGCTAATGGTTTTGTACAAACGGTCAGGAAATATATCTCGCAACACAGAAGATTTTAAGATCTCCCATTAGCAGCAGAAGGAAACTGAATCGTGGGAGACAGACTGCAAGATCTGACCTGCCCAAAACTGCAAAGCTTATCAGCAGTGTATAAAATCCCTTCATGACACTGGCTCCCTCGGATGGAATAACCTGCGTACCTGTCTCTGCCTGTCAGTGTAAGGCACTGACCTTTTGCGTTGTGCTGCGGCTCGCAGGCTGCTGGCACCGAGGGCTTCCTCCAGCTAATAGCTTACAAGTCTTTGGGCACTGATGTCAGGCTGCAGAGAAATGCCAAAACACACAGGAAATGGTTTTAGGGCATGGCAGGGAAATGGAGTGCTTGCCATGCAGAGCCACGAGGAATCAGGCAGGGAGAGGTGTGTTTATGGAAACAAGTGCTGATGAAGTTGAATTGAATTGCTTCTCAAAAGCAAGTCACTGCGGTGTCTCCAATCAATTTTTGCTTTATTACATGCCACACATTTTAATCAGAATCAATAATCTTCATGATAAACAATTAAACAATTATTCCTCACTCTATAGAGTTTCTCTATTGAAATCGATGGAGTGCTGAGATGCGGTGATGGGAAAGGAGATCTGTAATGAAACAGTTGGGGACTGGCATGCTTACACCTGCATTACCATTCCCTGCTCATCTCAGAGGTGTGCTGGTAATTACTCTGGAGAGATGTCCCTCAGCACTGGCTGCTTTGACTTTGCACGTTCAAGGTTAGCAGGTACGAAGGGAAGGGCTGGGAAGCTCTGGAAGTGACCTGCAGCAGGTGCTCCAGTCCCAGCTCTGCACTAGCTCCACGCTGGGGTTTGGAAGCAGCAGCACCAGGAGCTGCTGATGGTTCCCAGATCCTTGCCAGAGGGGGCTGGTGCAGGAATTCAGTATCAGCTGTGTGTGCTTGGACTCTGCAACGTAGCAGCCTGTTCCAGCTCATCCCTTCCTCTCCTTCGTGCCTTGACTGGGCAGCAGCTGGGGGATGATGATGCTATATAGAACAGAGAGAACTAAGTCCCTGGTACTAAGGAATAAGGTTAAAAAGGGAGCTAATTTACAGGCAAATTCTGTCAAAAGAGCAGTTGCAGCCAGAAGCATAGTGGAGTTCCATTAAAGATTGCCTTGCTATGCTTGACTGCCAGTCCTAATGATTCTTCCTTAACCTGCCAGGCCAAGAGCCCCCTCAGATTCGAGGTTCACTGCTAGGAAGGTGTCTATTCAATGCTGACCTTTGATGCAGGGAGATAGGAATCAGTTTTTCTGCTCCTCTTTGCAGTAGGTTAAGGAATGGGATGGTTGTATACTTCATGGGGTAAACCCAAAAGTTCAATCTCCTGTGGCATTCCCACTATGAAATCTGATCAGGCTGTCACGTTTTATGTTGGCTTGAATTTCCTCTCAAAGCAGTACTGAATTATGGTTTAATTGCAGAACGACCAGCACCTCCCAGGCAGGTGATGACCCCCCAGGGCGATGTGTCCTCTCGGAGTCTGCTGCTGAAGTGGGTCCCTGGAAGTGACGGATCTTCACCCATACGATATTTTACAGTACAAGTGCGAGAACTGCCGAATGGAGACTGGCAAACCTACTCCTCTTCCATCAGCCACGAGGCAACATCCTGCGTTATCGAAAGGTACCGTGTCATCCCAGGCTAGCACAGAAATCCCCACAGTTTCCTAACAGTTAGGAAACCAAAACAAGCATCACTCAACTTCACAGTCTTTTTCGGGGGGAGAGAGGTTAAGTGAGGTCTCTGCTCCCATTTTAGAGGTGGTGTTATGAACAGCAGTTGAGAGATTTGCTGAAGGTCATGCAATAAATCTAATTAAAGTTGGACTGCAGTGCATCTTTTTGAAGCCCTTCCTGGAAGCTCAGCACCGCAGATAACACTACTCAGGCTAAATCATATGTAGCTACACAGTGCTCTGTAAAATACAACTAGTTAAAAATCCTTTCAGTACTGACTGATGTTAAAATCCACTCTGAATGCTGCATTGCAATTATCTCTATATAAGCTTTTCCAGATGAAATGAGAGCCATTTTTATCTGTATTTTCCATACTGAAGTTTATAGATAGCATCAGAATGTTTAAACTTTGTTATTCAGGCTTCATTATATCCTCAGCAATGCTGCTGTAATTAAAGTCCTTGTAACATTGGCAAAAGTAATTGAACGTCTGTGAGCAGGTACTTGTTTTGCTGTCCATTTCCCCTGTTGATGAGCTAGTACAAATCAGATTATTTCTAAAAGGCCGTGAGCTTTAGGAAAATCGAGCATTCAAGGCATTCACATACAAATTTTTCAGATCTATTATAAAAGCATCAGTGGCTATGGTATAAGGCAGCTCACTGGTCCTGTGCCAGTGTCTTTCCAGTCAAAACCTGTAAAAACAAGGAAAGCATCTATATCATTTAGACTTGGCATTGACGTGCCTGAAAACAAAAGCTCAGAAAAGATCATTCACATTGTTTAACTTGCTATAGGTAAGTAATGCTGTCCTGATAGGGTGGCACTGCTTAAAGCTATCTCTTCTCCTCCTCACTAAAAGCATTTTCCTGTGGAAGTCCAGAAGAGCTGTAGATGTGCAAGTGCTGCCCATCATGCTGCATTATCCCTGATGTTTAATCATTCCTTACAAGTAACTTTACTTGGGTTTGCAGTCAGTGTTACATCTGCCAGCGGATGGCTAGACACTACCAATTAATTAGCTAAATCCCCTGTAAGTTACAGCTCTGCACTTCAAGCCTCTGCCTGGGACTCCAAAGGCAGCCTCCCCCTCACCTTCCCCTGCCGAGCCAAGACAGAAGCATCTCTGCGAAGGTTGTGTCAGCTGGAAATCACTCTTTGCATATCTTAAAGCACCACATAGATAGAAGAGCGGCAGGGAACCTGTTGTCGCTGTCTTTATTAAATAATCTGGGTAATAGCATTAATTTGAAATTCAGTAGGAACAAAATGCACTGATCAAGTGCTGTGGTGCAAGGGATTAGTCAGGAGGCTGGTGCTCTGAATTCCAGTGCCTGCTGTGCACTGGCCGACCCTGGGCACGTTACCTGCCTCCACCTGTAATCCCCACCCATGCTCTGAGCATGGGCTGACCCAGATCAGTTTAAGGATATCTCAGCAAAGCACCTGGAAAGCCAGGCTTTGCACAGCCATGCAGAACTCGAATGACAGCACAGCTTGTCCTTCCCAACAAGCCCCATCTGTAGGCTGCTCCATGAGCTGCAGCTTCGTGCCTGTTTTCTGGTGCCCGATTCTGTGATGAATCCAGGAGTGGTTTTGGGAACTGAAGTCTGTGGACATCTGAGAAGATGCTGGTGGTGGCAGGGGTGCAAACACCTGGAATTCACAAGGATTCTGGGGGAGGCTGCAGAGGAAAGGCAGTGGGGAGAAGAGACAATCTATTCGGTGACTTCAGTTGGCAGTGGGCAGGTTCTCTGCAGAGGCAAGTTGTGATGATGTGGGGAGGTTTCATCCCTCAGCCTTATTTTTTACATTCCACAGCTTGAACCCATTCACCTCTTACAAACTGCGAGTGAAGGCAACCAACGACATCGGGGACAGCGACTTCAGTGTGGAGACAGAGGCGGTCACCACTCTGCAGGATGGTAAGGAGGAACAGCACCAAGGAGCTCCTGGCTCTGCTGGACCCACAGCAATGTGTTTTCCAGTGGGGCTGTGGAGTGAAAATCAGCAGCTGATGCAGTTTTGCTCATAGGAAGTTGATACAGGTAGCAATGAGCTATGGCTGAATTAACAGGCAGCCTCAAGTGTCCTGCTGTGCCCTCTGATAATGAATCATACTTTCAGGAGTCTCAAAATGGAATTAAACTTCATTTGATTGGCTTCCAAACTCTGCACTAACCATTATCTTTGCAGAAATTGAATAATTTACAAGAGATCATTAAAAATAAATGTAGAACCTTGCATACATTTGAAGAAGTTTCTTCAATTGTTTTCCCTCTCAATCCACATCAGTTTGCAATATGGCAAAATTGCTGAGGTATAAGTAAGAAAGGGTATGAAGCTCCTGGAAACATGAGCATTTAATCCTGAAGATCAGGACTAATAAACTGTGAATGACATTGACAAGGCTTTTATTTTTAGCCTTAGAGATCAGCTTCTAATTCCTTGATTGTATAAAGTCGATGCCTGAATGCAGAAGTAGCTCTGATGTCTTAAATGGAGAAAGGAGCTCTTCAAAGTACGAAAAAGCATCAGTATATACTGTTATCCTGGGAAATTGGGAAGTACCAGGATACATATATATATATAAATATATACGTGGGTGTTGTGAGGTGGGGGTCTATCACTTCTCCCAAGTACAATTGATAGGACATGAGGAAATGGCCTCAGGTTGCACCAGGGAAAGCTTAGATTGGCTATTAAGGAAAATTCCTTCACTGAAGGGGTTGTCAAGCATTGGAATAGTCTGCCCAGGGCAGTGGTGGGGTCCCCATCCCTCGAGGGATTTAAAAGACATAGATGTGGCACTTGGGGACATGATCCATTAGTGAGCTTAGTGCCTGCTTTGTGGTTGGACTCAATGGTCTTAGAGGTCTTTCCCAACCTAAATTATTCTACGAGTTTATATACATGGTGCTAGGAATTCTCCAGGATTTCTTACAGAGCAAGGAATGACTAGTTAAATAGGACACTGAGATATAAAAATAAGAAACCATTTTGCAAAGGAATGTTTAGAGACTGTGATCTTGAAATCAAAAACACAGAGGACATTGCCCAGGAGTATCCAAAGTTAAACAAGAACCCATGTAATGCCTGAGTAATGTGCCAAGCAGCCTTTTAATGATATCCTGACTCTCCACCTTCCTGTGCAGCCGCTGTGGGATCAGTGCAGGCTGTAACTGCACTAATGAGGCATCACTGACTCACTGTTTTGGAATTTAAAGTTTTATTTTAAATTCTCTTTGAATTTGGCTACAGTGAATCCAGAGTTGTGCTTGGCCTCCTCACAATGCAACAAGGAAACACTGTGAAAGCTTCTCAGCTCCTCAACAAACTGCACATTTATTCTGCTGAGCAGACCTGGTGCTGCCACCGGAGCGTTGTGCTGTGGAGGGCTGTCAGCTCCTGATAAGCCTTTGCCTCATGTGTCTGAGCTGCTGTGGTGTGTCTGTATGTGCTACAGGCTGTGGGCACAGGAAAGGGTTAACCTGTGATAAATCAAGCTGCCCTAATTACAATACTATGTGAGTGTGTGGCACAGACTCCTAAACACCAGGTGGGCTTGCCATGGCAAAAATCTCATGAAAAATCTGGGAGCTGTTTGCTCACACTTCAGAGCCTGCACACAGCTGGTTTAACTTCCTTTCAAATGGGCACCTAGTGGTTTGTGAGCACTGGCTGCTGCAGTTTCCTTCAGGTTTATGCCCTCAGCTGTTCTTGTTCCTGCTCAAGCTGCCGAGGCCACAGGTAGAGCGAGGGATGTAGGAGAAGTGCCTGGGTTCCAATATCCATATCCCCTTCTGCTTTTGAGACCTGTCATGTAGTAGCTGAATGGAAGATTTTCTTCAGCAGTGAAGAAAGATAATCTGAGGAATAAAAGTTGCCCCTTTTCCACCCTTTTGCTGTAACTGGTTTTGTTTCCTTTTTCTCTTGTTTAGTTCCGGATGAACCACCCAGTTCTGTGTTAGTAACTCCCCACACGACTTCCTCTGTCCTTGTGCAGTGGCAGGTAGGTAAAATGAAAAAAATACGATATTTCTGGAACAAGTTTTTGGTTGTTTTGACTTGTTGACCTTAATGGTACATTGCCAGGGATATTTTCCTGAGCTGGCAGTATTGTAGTAAAGTTGAAGGACTGCAGCTACTTCCTTATTTTCCTGATCTAACAAAGATTTTAGCGATGGATGGAAATTTCTGGAAGTTGCTTTTACTTTTTGCCCCATGAGAAGTTTGGGAGGTAAAGGATTTTCTGTAGCCATGTCCAAGATCATTACCTGTCAGATCCTCCTGTCTTTTTGTTGATACTGATAGATGTGCATCTTTATATGGAAAACATTCCACGGAGTGCGCTGTTGTTAAGAGCAGGTGATCAAAAGCTGCCTTTGGCTCACATTGTGTCTGGCCTCCTCCTGCTGCTGGAATGATCAGAAGCCTGAGATCAGTGCCTGAGATCCCATTCATAGCTCTGAGGAACTCCAGGTGCCCTTTTGGCTCTTTGAGAGTGAAAAACTGAGATTTCTTCAGAGAGAAGAAAGAAAGTTTGAGCTCTCCATGATCTCTCTGAGTTGGATGGGGAAGTATTCATGCCAAGTCTGCATTTTATATTGGCATTTCCTCTGCCTTCCTTTATCTCTCAATCCTGGCCTCCAGGGAGAAGCAGGAACATTTTGTGACCCAGTGCCTGAGGCTTTTTTTTGCCGAGTGAGCATTAATAGAGGGGACCCAGTGGGGTACTGCACATTCTCCATAACCTATCCTGGAAAGCCTCTGCCCACCCTGCTCCCGAGACAATGTCCCCCACACATAATAAGGATAACTTTGGACAGATTGCATTACAGTGAAAAATGTACATATGCGTTTACAGTACAGATGGGACTCCTTTCCTTTTTGGAAGAAAAATATATGTATGAGGGTCTGTTTATTGCTGTGCAACAGCACTTTAAAAATATGCCTGGCTGTGCTGCTGAGTGACTGGCCCAAGTTCACCAGCATAATCCTGAGCAGCAACATTGCTTACAGCATGTTGAGCAAATAGGAGACATGTTGAGCAGTGTTACCAAAGGAATTATGGAGACATGTAAATCCACCTCTCCTCCTACAACTAGAGCCCACAGTGAAGGCAAAAAGGGCATAGAAGGCGAGGACAAAGAGGATGTGAGGCAGGCTGGACCACAGAACTAAACATTCCCCCAATTGACTGATTATTGGTGTGTAGTTAATGTGAAATAGGTGGTTGTTTAGGTAATTGGATGCTTTTTATTTCATGAAAATGAAATGGGGTTGTTGTGCCAGAGCCATCTCAAGGGACTTGTGGGTGATTACATGTCATTACTACATGTATATTAATAGGTCCTGGTAATTCAACCGTACTATATTTTTCAAATAAACAAAAATCTTCAAGTCCCACAATAGCCTCCAATTAAGAGGAAGTTTCACAGCAGTGTCAAGGAAATAGTGTAAACTGAAAACAGCAGTCAAGCTAAATGGGAGAGTGGATTTCCCAGCAAAGCTAAATTTTTAACTTTGAGCTGTGTTAATAATTCACAAAACAAACTCTAGATGCACTATCTGGGCTTTCAGCTGCTTGGTCCAATCAGTCCATTATTTTTAAATTTAAAGGAGGAAGAAAATAAGTAATTTCCATGGAGGTCTGTTGTATCAATAATGCAAGGTTATTTCAAATGTTCTGGAGGATGTTACACTTAACATCAGGATCATGTTCTGTTCTGCTTCTACCTCAGAGATAACAATTATTCAAACTTACATTTTGGTCTTTTTTTTATTTATTTTTAAACAGCACAAAAATGTTTCTCTTACGTCTGTACAACATTATGGGCTGCCACTCATAATCATTTTACCTATTTCAGCAGCTCCCTCAGGCCTTCCTGCAAAATCCTAAATAATCCATTACATCAAAAGCAGAGTTTTGTCCATGGAAGACAGATAGGAAGGGGAAGACCTGACCTTTTAGCAGAGTACCCTTTTCAGGAAAGAATCTTCGTTTCCATGCAAGGAGAAAGACAGTTTGCAAGCCATTTATCTTCTAAGCGTTTCTGTCCTAAATTTTCAAGGAAGGAAAAAGTGGAGAATCACATGATAGCGTAAGAAAACACTGTTTGCCATCAGCAAATCAGTGTGGGACTACGACGAGAAATTAAGCTTTACCTGTCAGGCAGTTCCATGACGGGGCAGGGAGTAACAGTCTCTTTCTCAGCTTCAGCAGGGTTTTCCTTTTAAGGTTCTGTAGCATATTTCATCTCAACTTTTTGGTTTTTATTTAAAGATAATTAGTAGTAGTTAAAATAAGAAAAGTCAGAGGGGGGCAAGGGCACTGCTGTGCTGTGGAGCCCTTCTCTTTGAGGGCACCATCGGGGCCAAAGCAACTTCAGTGTAATACAGAAAACAGAAGAGAGGAGTCAAAAGATTGAAAAAGAAAAAATAAAAGATGAGGAGAGAGATGCTGTTGATTTCCAGGAAACCACATCTCATCTTCTTGCACAGGAGGGCGTTTCAGCTGGACCATGAGCAATAACATCATGGGGCAGCTCTGGAGAAGGCTGGCACTGTGGTCTGTTTGCTTAGTCCCTCAGACAAGGGGCTCAGTCTGAGTCTGGGAAAGGCTGTTGTACAAGAGCTTGATTTATTTGCCTTGTAAAATGTAGTCGTAGAGGGAATATGATTGCCCTTTCTAAAATACATCACGGGAGTAAACACCCCAAAGGGAGAAGAACAGTTTAACCCAAAAGGCAATGTTAGCACAGGAACAAATGGTTAGAAACTAGGTATGAATTATTTAGATTAGAAATTAAATGAAGGTTTCTAACCACCCGAGTAGTGAGGCTTGGAACAGCTTTCCAGCAGGAATACTGGGAAGCAGAAAAATCAGCTTGCTTTCAGCTGTTTGTGAAAGGGACTTCAAGCAGGTGGGTTTCTGCAGTGATGAGGTCCCAGTCCTGATGAGTCTTGAGTTCCGCAGCAATCCTGTATTCACAGAATCGTTCTGTGATGCAGATGCTCAATAGTAGCAAAAGGTGGTCAGAGCTTCTCCAAAGGATGGAGCACAGGAATGATGAATAAAAGATTTCCAACCACGCAGAGCAAGAACAGTGAAATTTGGGATGATTTGGGCTGCTTTCAGCAGGCTCTGTGCAGGACAACTGCAAAAGAAGGAGGCTTCTTGCAGGAGCAGTTTCTGCTCCCTTTCCTGCTGGCTGTGTAGGTTCCTTACACTCTGGTTCATATAATTTTCTGTTTTCATTTCCATAAACTGCAGTCTCTGTACTTAAGTCTTTCAGCCCTCACACAAAGCAAAGTCCTTTGCACTGAGACAGGACAGTTGTCTCACTCCTCTTGCCATTGTAATGGAGTAATGGAAAATTCTTGTCATTACTGGAAGCAGAATTACCAAAGATCTTCCTCCTTCCCTGTAAAAATGTCCTTACTTTCTTCATTAAAATTACATGTGGTATTACCTTCTATTGTGACAGCGTTTCATACCAGTGGTTAATTTTTACACAATGGACAGAAAGCTTTTCCTTAGTAAAGTTCTCAAGGCTGGCAGGGATCTTTCTGGATTAAAGGCAAGATCATCATTAAAATGCTTTTCATTTATGCTTTCAGCCCCTTAAATTTCCATACAAGGATCTTTAGAAGATAAATGGCTCAGGGCATCTTTTCTTCTCTGCAGTTCTTAGCCTGTATTAGACTCATGAAAGTAAATTTTTTTCCCAAACATGAAGAATCCCTTTGCTTGTCTCTACTTAAGCAAGCCACTCAGGCAAAATCTCCTTTTCAGTGTACTGGCTGTGTATCTGTATCTGAAGGTGGATGTGAGGGGCTGCTGAAGAAGCCTTGCTGAGGTATTATGTCTTTGAGCATCTCCCAGCATGTTGCTGAAGGAAAAACCTCATATCTGAGCCAGCCCGTGGCCAAACTGCTCCAGGCTCTTATGGAGATGACCAGGGTTTTCCTGTGGGAGTGGACCTGTGCAACCCACCAGAGCCCATCATACTCTGACTGCTCTCTAAATGCCTTTACAAGGTTATTATTAGACCTAATTTGTGTTCCTAATTAAAGCCAGAACACACCAATTCCTTTTTATTTTCTCATCAGTCTTTGTCAGTCTTTCAGTAAAATAATGCCAAATGAAGAATGTGCCGTGATCAGTCCCCAAGGAAAATACCCACTAAAGGAATTCTGTCTTTAACAAAATAATCTGTTTCTCTTCATCTCTGAAGAAGTGAAATACTGTTTGGCTGTTCCACTGTTGGTGGCTGACAACCTGCATTTCCAGGAATGTGCTTGTTTATCCTCTTTATCACATACAAGTTTCCACAGGTTTCAGTGGAGCAAGAAGGAAAGGAGCTCTTAGTGCACTACATCTGGTGCTGATTTTTAAGTACAGAGCCTTTTGTAAAGGCCACAGCTGGAGTGAAATCATCAAAATTGCCTTTAACTTGTGGCACAACCTTCCACCTGCACATTATTAGTGTCTGTTTGCACCAGAGCACTGTCCCCCTTTGCACAGGATCTTTGTCAGCTGCTGCCCCTGGCGATGGATATTTGTTGCCATGCACATCTTAACATGTTCTGAACGTGAATGTTTTCCAGCCACCCAAAGTTGAGAGTCTGAATGGTTTGCTGCTGGGATACCGGATCTACTACCGGGAGCTGGATTATGACACTGGACCTGGAACAGAATCCAAGAACATCCAGAACCCTTCAGCTTTAAGAGCAGAGCTCACACGTAAGCCTGTGCTTTGGACCCTAAAATATCCCAGAATGCTAATATGTCATTATACCAGGTGCTATATACCCTCTTGCCCCCTGGAAATAGCTCAGAAGTCTGAGAGGGATAATTCAGGTTTTACACAATTGGGGTGAAAATGCTGAAAAATGCAAGTAACTTCTGTGAGATCAGCATTGTAATGGTCTGTGCTAATCTCTGCCAGCATGCTGGAATTGATGGTCTGTCCCCCAGGTACCCTCTGACTTCCTGCTTTTCCACCACCTCCAGTTCATGATTACTCTGGTATACTTTGTTCTGCCATCAGACAAAAGAAAGACTCTTCATTTTCCTCAGCTGGGAACTTTCTTGTCTCTTGCTATTTTTTCAATAGTTTTTATAATTGAAATTTTTTCTTTTTACAGTATAAGAAAACAGCTGAGGAGAATTTTTAAATGGGATTTTTACAATTTCAAAATGCTTGCCCGTATTTGAGAAGAAAACAGTGAAGATGAGCAAGAATTTGTAGGTGCATGCTTTCCATGTTAGTCACTAGGATTTATAGCTCACGTGGAAAGAAGGTGGAGAGGGAGAGGAATAAAAGAAAAATGAAAAGGCTTTTTGGACAAAGACTAGAAAGGAAATCAGAGGGAAGAATAGGCAGAATAAGGTGATGGAAGGCAGAGATGTGAGCACTCCGGAGCCTGAAAGATATAGTCCAGCAATGAGATGTGCTCACGGAGGGACCAGCTTTTGTCCTGTTTGATATCAGTGGAATATTCACAAAAAGATAATACTCCAAGAGCAGCAGAATAGGGCTGAGTGAGACTGTTTTAATATCTTACATCATCTTCCATGAACCCTGAACCCATAAAAGTGGTTTCTATAAAGGCAGGAGTGAATTTTTGTGAGGGTGTGGGAGAAGTGGATATTCTAAATATAACGTAAGCACCTAACTCTGACCTCACTTACATGGTCAGTGCTAATGAGATTTCTGAGACTGTGCAGTTTTAACCAGGACAGAGTAGGGTTGTAAAGCTCTTACAGGTGCATAAGGGATTTTCCCAGACAAAAGTTGAACGACTATGTACATTATCATGAAGTAATGATTTTGGATGCTCTCAGAAGCCAGGGAGCCTGTGAAACCAACCAGTCTCTTCTTTTCCCTCTTCTCTCCTGGCCCTGCAGCAATGTTCCTAATAGCTGTAGAGTAGAAAAAACGAGCTGTACCTCTCCAGGGAGTCAAGAGGGAGAGAGAGAAAGGGGTGGAGACAAGTGTATTTTAAGATAAATTTCCCTCTTTCTCCTCATAATTCTCACCTTAGAACACCTCTGTTCCTCACTGACCCGCAGTTTTGCACAGCTTAGCATATTATTACAATTCACTCACAGCAGGAATATTGAATTCTTTAAGTGAAACTGTGGGAAATCTAGCTCACATTTAAAGAAACAGGTCCTGTCCTAATGTAAGTGCTCACTCCCTGGCCCATGTTCCAGGTCTTTCCCCTGCAGCTATTCAGGTTTTGAATTTTGCATCTTGAGAAATCAGGATGTAATGCACCGTTGAGAGTTCTCCCCCTGCAGAAATCGTTTCATTTTTACTCATTTGTTCTATTTAATCTGAAAGTCAGAACATTTTTGTGTTGTGTATTTGTGAGTTCCTCTGTTTGAGGAGGAAATGAAACAGCCCCGTGTGAGCAAGATGCTTTTGATGTGTTACGAGAGAGTGATGTGATTTTATTGCCCTTCAAGGTATAGGCCTAAAGCTTAAACTGTGTATGGGTGTGCTGCCTCATTTGCCTCTGTCTCTGCTGTACATCATTTGCAATAACTATTTCCTTGCACTGTAACAAGCTTTCTGCTTTGCTTACCCTGAATAGCCCAAAGCAGCTTCAAGACAGTGAACAGCAGCTCTGCATTAACGACGTATGAATTAACACGTAAGTGCACATTGCCTTTAGATGAGACTCTTTGTAATGGTTCAAAATACACTACAGGCAAACTCCTATGGCTCTCCTCGGTGGATCCTGCAGAAATCAACACAGATTAACGATTCTGCTTTCTCAAGTTTCTTTTTCTTTAAGCCTTTGCTTTCCCTACACCAAGAGACATCGATGATGCAAGTAGGTAGCTGTTGTAAAAATGTGGCTGCTGGGAAGGTAAAACATTATTGACTGTAACAACCCGGTATTGCTGATGCTAAATGAATTTTGATTTGCTTGCTACATATTCTGCAGTCCATGTAAGCTAAGCTGTATCACATCATTAGTCCTATGATTCAAGCACCGCGATGCTCAGGCATTCCACGGAGCACGAGGCCAGTTTAGAGAGGGCCCAATGAATTTTTGTGCATCTCCAGAGGTGTTTTCAATTGGAAATGAATAAAATAGCATTCGACAGAGTTAAAAGGCAAGTTGCTTTGTGGTGATGATGGTTCACTAGATAGGTTTTGCCCAAGGCTTTTGAGTCACAGATTGTGATGGGCTAAAAAAATAAAATGAAGCCCTATCCCCACTGGAAGCCTCATGCATGAACTCTCATGTGTTCCATCTCTTTCCACATCCAGTTAACACTAAAATCTCCCTTGTGGCTTTTCGTGGCAGAAAATAAGGTTTCCCTGTACAAGCTGCCCACTACCATATCCTGTATATCTTACTATTGTTTGTTTGTTTGTGAACTTAACACCATTAGTGCTGATTTCCTGGCTCCGTGTTTTGCAGTCCATCTGAGTTTAGTGGTATCACATCAAAAAATTAGGGATGTGGCAGATATCATTTACAGTATGCCCGAGATTGGGGAATGTTGACTGACTCAGAGTCAGATCCTGGAGCACAACACTTGTAGACACTTTCATGAAACTGAAATTAGAGAAACTTATATTATTAGGCTTATTGAACCTTACCAAACCAATGGCATACTGTCAGCCACCGAGTTAAGGGGACTATCTGATTTCATAGATAGCAGGGAAAATTATAGGCAAAGGGAGAATTTGGACCCCTGGCCATGCGTGTCTTAATTCAAACCTCATTTAAATAGGGCAATTTATATTATTGATCACTCTCTTACTCTAATTTTCCTGTTAAATATTGTAGATGATAAATATATCTGTTAGGATTGATTCTTTCATCCTGAAAATGCAAAATCTGAAGCTGCTCAGGCACTGCCTCCCCTAATGACATTGACATGATTCCACCCCACCCTCGTTTGCATCAGTTAATTACCCACATACAATTGGTTTTTCTAGATATTTTCACGCTTCTCTCACTCTCCTGCCTCATCTGTCAGAGTAGTTTCTCTGTGTCAGCAAAGAAATTTGTTGCCTGGTGGCCAAATGAAGTCCAGCCTTCAAATTCTTCTTTCTCTTTGTGATTGACAGTCAGTCTGTGGTCACGCTGAAGGAGAAAGACATCCATGGAGTACTGGGAATGGGACTCCAAATGCCCCACTGCAGATCTTCCTGTGGCATTTGCAAGCAGCACAATTGCCAAATTCCTCCCTAGATGAACATCCCTGGGATTAGGCAAAGGCTTATAGCCCTGCTCTTTCCTGCCAGCAGAGATCGAAAGGAGCCCATATGTTGACATTCAGAGCCATTTTCTGTCCCTAAGAATGACCTAGAGGTGTTTCTCTAGCTAGATATTCATCAGAAATGAATATATTCCAGGAGGAATCCTATTTCCTCTTACTGGACCAACACTGTGAGGAAACACTGGAAATTCCTGCCTTTTCATCACAGAAATCTTTCACAATTACGCAAATCCTGCAAAAATGATGTGTCAGTTAAGGAAGGATGAAATACATTGCACTATTGCACTGTTCTATTGCTGTGTTTCCCAAGAGAGAAATCTGGATAAAGAGGTGTTGGAGACTAGAAAATGTCTGTAATATGGTATAAATGATAATATAGAATATGAATATGTAATATTTTACCTTTTCAGAGTTGAAGAAATACAAGAGATATGAAGTACTAATGACAGCTTACAACGTCATTGGTGAGAGCCCTACCAGCACACCAGTGGAAGTGTTTGTGGGTGAAGCGTTTCAGTAAAAGGAAAATTAGTTAATTTTTTTTTTTTTTTTTAAAGTAACCAGCATGTTTTAGTACTCTCCAGATAATATTTAATATTTGTCCATGAAGGGGGTGATTTGAAAGCGTGAACAGTTTTTTGTAGCCTCCTCTCCTGGCTAGGTTGGCACTGACAGCTTCTTGCCATTGGAAAGCCAGTTGGTCTGCACGAACAAGTGGAGAAAGGGCATTTGAAAGAAAGAAGAGAAAATATTTTTGGAGTTGGAGGAGGATGGCTGTTCATACCAAATTAGCTTGAGGGAAAAATTGACTCAAGTTAAAGAAGTGAAAAGTGGAGCACAGGAAAGCCACAAGGGAAAAGAAAACTACAAAACAAGGGAGACTTGGAAAGCCGGTTCTTTTATTTTATAACTCACCATGTCAAGACATTGCCTTGCACCACACCTGGCTGTATTTTTCTGCTCCTGAAGCAAGAAGACACCGTGTCTAGTTGAATGCTGGCTTTGCAGGGTCAGTGGCTGATGGTCCCTGGTCATGGTCTGTGCTTACTGTGCACAAGTCCATCATGAAATGTAACGTGGTCATTTTAAAATCCCTTCCCTGGAAGGATGGAGGTGGAAACAGTTAAGTAGACATTTCTCTGAATGCTTTGTGAAGCAGGTGGTTTTGTGAGTCCAGATAACCCACAGTAACTCCAGCTGGGAAGGGCAGGACTGGAATAGCTGATGTCTTCCTCCCAGGCACCACGGCAGGGCCGTATTTATGGTGACCCCAGCTGGAGAGAGGCTGGCACCGAAATAGTTGTTAGTTATGGTATCAATTTCTGCAGCAGCATCTTTTGAAGCTTAGAACAAGAAGAGGCTGCACACACCCTCCTGTTGTTCAGCCTGCCACTGAGAACGGGTCTGATTGCACTTCTCTGTCTCAGGGCTGTGGGATGCAGAAGCTATCAAACCCAGCACTAATACATTTCATTATTATTCATTAAATATTCTGTTGCTCAAAACTAAGCAAAGCACTTTTTTTTTTTTTTCAAACTCTGCTGCACATTTTTTTTAAACTCTACTTAACCTTTTCATTTCAAATATGGTGTAACATTCACCATCTTTCTTTGAAAACATCATAAATTAATCAGAGCAGCATGATTCTGGAGAGACAGCTGGCAGTATTTACATTTTTTTCTAGTTTGCTGCTGCTCCAACTTACTTCTGCAACTGCAGCAAAGAAAGTCCCAAGTGGAGCCAACTGTATCTGGCTTCAAAATACACTTTTGTTTCAAAGCTAAATATCTCACTGCTGCAAATGGAGCCAGTGCCTGCACTTACACACATGTACACAGCACGGAAAATCAGCTGGGGAGAACAAGGAAATGCTGTTACATCCTGTCTTTTAATCCCACTGTCTGGGTCTTCCTTATCATAACTGACAGGGAACAGGGCAGTGGGAGGAAATAAACCTGGGAGGAAACTGAGATAGTTAAACAACCCACAAGTGTCTAGTGGAAGGTGCCCCTACCCCTGGCAGGGGGATGTAACTGGGTGAGCTTTAAGGTCCCTTCCAACCCGAACCATTCCACGATTCCATGATATCCAGGAGACCTTACCCAGGCAGGACTGGTGTTATCTCAAGTTGTAGCATGAGTTGGATGATTTTTTAGAGTTACTGGATTTACCTCTGGTAAGGGACAATCCAGGTTCATGTGGTAGAAATGATGAATGTAGGATCTTCCTGCCGATTTTCACTCTTGTTGTGTGAAGTTATTACACTTTGTTATATAACTGCCTCTTCCACCTCCAGAACTGGCTGTGATTTATACTGTGGGTAAAGTGATTGGAGCTGGTATTGCAATTTAAGTTTTAAATTGATTTGTGACACCTCTGAGTTAAAGTGTGCTGTGGAAATACAAGTTTTTGTTGTTATTGTTTGCTCAGTGTTGTTAGCCATGGTAAAGGCAGTTAAGCAGCAAGCTGGGAAAAAAATGGCTCTGCTCAGCTCCAGCAATGGGGCATCCAGGTTAAAAATAGAGAAAAGCCTCCCAATAAACAACAAGTGCTGACACAGGCACAGCACTGGGCACAAAGTGACTGAAGGTGGCCAGTCCCTGGTCTGAAGCTCCCAGAAAGCTTATGTCCCAGTGCTCTTAAATGGCGCCTCATCCTGCCATAAGCATTGCAGTAATTCTGGTTGGTGCAAGAACATTCCTCTCTTGGTCGTAAAAAGGAATATACAGCACATGCCTTTGGGGAAATGTGCTTGGCCTCGGCCAGCTCAGCCAAAATACTCCTTTCTGTTGGGTATTGATGTTGGTGATGGTTGATGAGCTGTTCAGCTGCTACGGCTGGTGCACCCACATGAGTGATGTAGGAGAAGTATCTGTGATTCCTTCCTTCCTTCTTGTGTTCTTTCCTGTTAGAATTGAAGATTTTCCTCTCATCATATCTGGATTTTTGCAATACAAGTTCCAGTAGGCAATGGATCCACCTGAAAAACTTTGGGGGAAAATCCATTAAAACAACCTTCTGCAAGTTTTTCCAATTAAATGAGTAAAAAATATCCAAATGGGGAGTTTCTCTGCAGCCCTGAAGTGCTGCTGAGCTGTACCCCAGCTGAAAGAACAGCCTCTTTGGGCAGCCTGAGTGTTCAGGTATTTCTTGCCTCTCACTGATGGGCAGGTGGAAATTTTGGGAGAGGACAACCTGCAGGCAGGAAGTGGGCCAGAAATGAGTAAAAGACCTCTGTATCCAGACTTCCCTGGTGAATAGGAAAACAGTGCAAGTGGTTTGGATCTTTGGGTTAGGGTGAGGGATTTGGTGCTGGTTTTGGTTTTTTATTCTACAGGTGGAGCACAACCTTTTTCTTGTTACAGTAGTCCATAAGATCAGAGCCCCATCAAAAGCTCTGTGTTGAGTTGTGCCTGGATGTTGGCAAAGCTCACTGGTGTGGAGAGCAGTGTGGTGTGGAGAGCAGTTCTTCCCCACGCTGGGAGAGCGGGCTGTGAGTCCTTGACCTCAGCATAGCTGGGAAGGACACACTGTCTGTTCAGTCTGAACAGAGCCCATGTCCTTCCCCCACCTGCCTCAAGCATCTGGCTCCCTCTCCTCCACGGACCAGAAGATCCTCTAACGCTGCCTTTTTAGAGCTGGCTGCAGCTCTGCCCTGCTCATTAGAGAGCCATGTGCATCTCCTGACAAATGACAGAAAAATTGAAAGCCACCACTTGCAGAAATTAGGAAGGGAGTCGCAGCCCCGCTGGCAAGCCCCCTTTTCGCCTTGTTAATTCATTTAACAGTTCAGCTGTCAGGGATGCCGGCTTTGATTGGGAAAGCAGTGAGTGTTCAGCGAGAGCCTGGGTACTGATATTCATCCCAGCCCCAAACGCAGCTGCTACCAGAGGTGCTGTTCTGCTCGACTGAAATTAAGACTCTGTTAGAGCAGCCACTATATCAAGAGCATTATTCTACCAGGTCGCTGTCACTACCTGATTGTGTGGTGGGCTCTGGAGTTCTGGAGACTCCACTACCTGCATTTTAATTAAATAGAAATCACAGGTTTGGGGCAGCCATGCTTCACCTAATTTGGGAAGGTGAATAAAATAAAAGGTGGCAATGCAAATCCTGTGCTAACGAGCCTGCAGCCTTCAGTGCTTCTCCCATATACTGCAAAGCTGTTTTGGATGAAAAATAAGGGAATTCATCATTTCTTCCAGCAGCTGCTGCTGGAGTAGAGTATGTGTGTGCAGAGAGGAGGTGGCAGAAGGGGTGAAGTGCTCCGAGAGACACTAGCCTTTAAACAGGTTGTAAATCCATTTGTGTGAAGAGGGGAGTGATGTGTGTCATTATAACTGATGGTGATGTTGGTGACCTTCAGAATTCACAAGAACTGATAGGGCTGGGTTATTGTTGTTGTTCTTTTTAATCATGATCTCTGAGAGCTTGTTCTGTAATGGGAAAGTCAAGGAGTAAAAGGAGCATGGAGACAGATCCCTTTCTTCACAAGTCCTCCATTGAAATGCTGCCTTGGTTGTACCATCATCTTTCAGAGAAGGCTTTCTGGCCCTCTCACTTTCTTCCAAGTGGAACTGTAGCTTGGGAAGGAACAGGAATGGGAGAGAGGGATGACTGCTTCTTACCTGTGATTTCAAAAGCTGAATCTACCCCTTGGTGCAAAGCTAGCAGACACCAAAGCAGATTTCTTCCAGCTATCTGCAATTATTTTCATCTGCCCTCCTGCCTGCAGCTCCACAGGTGTTCACGAACTTCACAACATTCATTTTGTTCACCCATAGCTGACACAGGGAGGGAAGATCTGCTCTGCCAGTAACGTCAGGGGAAGCACTTGGAGCTGCCTGACTATCTCCAGCACTTTGCAGGCAAGAAACAGAAACCATCTGGAAAGCTCCAAGACTAAAAATAGTGAATTAGGATTGAGAAAGAGAAGGCTAAATTGAGAGATGAAGCCATGATAAGAACAAAGAACCCTTGTAAGGAAGCAAAGATTTGACTCCAAGTACTTGGCTCCCCTTCATAAACTGCTTTTAGCACAGAGCTCTTGTCCCTCCTCACCTGGTTGTCTGTGCTGGGCACCGTCCCTCTGTCCCTTGTGCTAATGGCAGAGAAGATTGGCAGAAGAGGCTGCCTTATCCTTGGGTGTTTCCATCTCTTCTTGCAGGCCTTTCTCTTTGATACATTCACTCAAAATGCCCCTCGTGCTGCCACCTCCACATTATCAGTCGCTTTCTCCAGAAGGGGGTCCCCCACCACTACCTTAGGCCCCCTTTTCTCTTACAGCACAGCAGCTTTCTTTCCTTCCCTGCCCCACACACAGCAGAGGAGATTCTGTGTGGAGCAGTCCCCTGTGCCTCCTTGTTAACAGCCTGGGAGAGGAATGACAACATTTCAGCGCATTAGAGCTGGCAGCTTCAATCAGCTGCTGTGGCCCCGTGGCTGTTTTCTCCTATCTGTGTGGGACACGTGGGCTCACTGTGCCTATGCAGATATGGAGCACATTGCTGCTGGCACAGCTGCGAGAGCTGGGTGGGCAGTTCCATCCCAGATGCCACTGGAGGAGGGAAGAGAAGGATTATCATGGCCATTTCACATTGCAGCAGTCTAAAACCTGTCAGCCCAGGGACAGTATCTTCCCTTGATAAACAAAAGGGGATGGAGGGAAACTATTGGGAAGTAACATAGTAAATAAATTATTGATTTCACTTGCTCTGACTTTAAACAAAGGGGTTGGACTTCCTTGGTATTTAAAAACATTGAGCCTTTGAAATGTTGTTACAGTATTTGCCTTTTAATTGCTGACACCTCTGGGCATCAACAAAAGATTACTTTGGGGGGGATGGCAGGGTGTTTGAAACTGATTGTCCTGTTCCCCTCCCCTTTAAATCTAAAGAACCTGCAGAGCTGTTCCAATGTCGTGCTCAGTTCTTAATGAGTTTTGCCCAAGTCTTTCTGGGAATGCCCTGCTCCAGGGGCAACACTGGGTTGTCATCCTGTCCCCACTGTCTTCCTCTGGAAGGAAGGAGCAGTTCTCCTCTGAGCTTTGAGTTAAAGATCCAAGCCATGTTCTCCAACAATGGGCTAAAAAGAGAGTAAAGTCAGAGCAGAGCAAAAGAGGGAAACCAGAAAGATGGAGAGGAAGAAAAAAGTGGTGAGACATCTCCTGTTTGGATTGGGAAAGTAACTCTTTCCAGTTTCTCTTGGAAGCCTGTATGCCTGTATCCCAACAGCATTCCATTTCTGAGAGCAGGATTAGCCACTGAGTGCATTCCATCAGTATTGGTGAATTTCAAACTTCTCCAGGTTCACTCTACATATGGGCCTTCCATTTGGGGCTTGTCTGCAGCAAGTCGAGCTTGGATTTGTTGTTCCCATCAATGCAGCTCCACTGGAGGTAACAGCATTGTAGATGGCACTTGGCTGCAGGATCTAATCCTGCAGGGCTGTAAGAGGACAGCAAAAATTAACAAACTGAAGCGTGCCCACATTAGAGCATTAGTCATTGCTTGTGTGTTACTGGTGTTGCTGCAATGCTGGGGAGCTATGGAAATGAATTTTCTCTATAAACCTTGGCTCTCTTTCCTACTCAAACTGGCTATTTTTTAAGGGTAATTTTACGTTCTTAATCTGTTTACTGGTGATTGCAAAGGTTTCCTAATTAGACTCCCAGATTTTGTAGCTTAGCTCAGCAGCTGCTCTTACAATGGCAAGACAGAAAGTAAACCATGCCAGTGTGAGTCTGTGGAAGAAGTGTCCTTAATGTCAACATGTCAAAAAGACATCCCTGCAGCTCTCTGGAGACTGAAATCTAATGTCAAGGCAGAAGGAAGCAAAGTCTGAGAGTCGTACTGCTGTCAAAGCAAGTTATTCTACCATATAGGAGAAGGAATTTTAAGCGAATGCACTGGAAAGCAGTGTCCAGATTGAGACATAGATTTGATGGGCTTATTTGACATCTTTAATTCTCCATTGACAATCCAGAAGCTCCCTAAAATGATTTGCGATGTTTTCATGCTGCAAGTAAAAGCTGAACGCGCGCCTCATTAACAGCTCATTAAGTTGTTAATATTGGTCATAAGCAGCCTTTGGTACAGCACAATGCTTTATGCAGTGCAGAGCTCCTGCTTAGCTCGAGTCTAATTGCCTCCTTTTATCACGTCTCAGTGTAGGAAAGATGTTTCTGTCCAAGCAAAAATATCACCAGTTTTTGATCAGCTGCACTTGCTTATCCCTGCCACGACTGTCACTGGGGTGGGAGGCGTTGGGCTGCGGTTCCGCGCGGTGTTTTGCTCAGATTATGAACTTTCATCTCACCACCCCAACAATCTGATGTTGATTTTCAGTGCTGACTGCAGCCTGAGACAGACTGACTGTCCTTACCCAGATTCTTCATGAGGGCTCCTGTGTTGCAGTTGGTGCGAGCAGCAGTGGGAGGGGAAGGACAAATGAGCTGTTCTGCTGCAGTGTTATATGGCCTGTGAAGAGCCGAGAGCAGGGACATCCCTGCACAGTGCACAGAGGGCCGAGGGAGGAGAAGCCTGATCGTGTATGCAAAGCTTTACTGAACTAACAGCAGAGCTACTCCATTAAAAGCAAAGGAATTAACCTTCCTTTCAAAAACAGAAGCAATCAGTAGTAAAGTCAAACGAACCATAAATTGCCCTGGTAAAGAAGTAGGGAAGCCCCTGGCTGATAACTCCTATTCCAGCAGGCAAAGGCTGGAATTGGAGTGCTTTTGACTAAAGGGTTGTATTTGCAGCCAAATTTCTATTTCCTCTAATTGTGTAGTCCTGGTCTGCTTGTTTGCAGTCATCCTGGGATGTGTGAGCAAAATGTTGTAAGTGTTTTCATATGGGTCTCCACTCCCGTGGCTTTGCCTCCTCTGTACAGCTTTGCTGTGAAGCCAGCTGTGGAGAAACACAGTTGGTTTTCTTTTCTGACATCTGTTTGCTGTGTCTGTCGTCAATCACAGAACTGGAGGCTTTTCAGGTTGTCTGTTGTAGACTGAAAATATTAAAAAAAATTGTCATTTTTTCTTATGAAAGTATGAATGAGCAAGAGTCTAAAATATTTTGGCCACAGCAGTCCAGACACTGAGATGCTGTGGGAGTGTAGGACTGCAGTTATGATCTCAGGGATGAAAAATAAACAAGGAAAGAGAAAATTCTCACTGAGAGACAAGAAAATTTAAATTTAATCTCTCTCTCCCCAGGAGCACAAGAACACAGTCCACTGCAGGCTCCCTGGTGTTCTCTGACCGGTGCAGTCTGTGAATCCTAAATTAATCCCTCGTGGGGGTCAACTGCCCAAACTCACATTAAAGCCACAGCAAAAGGTTATTGCAGGGGCAAATCTCACCTGTGCCCTCTGACTTTTTTCTGATCTGGCTTTTGACATTTGCTATATGGCAAACCCAGTGAAGATTCACTCTTAATTTAGGGTCTCTTGGCTTCAGTGGGGCATGAGGAGTTGTTGGTGCTGATTAGACTTTAGTAAGTGCTGCTATTGCTCTTAGTGACCATGGAGTGGGTGCTTTTGTCAGCTGCCATGAGCTTGTGGTATTATGATACTCAGATGTGGGATGAACAAATTATATTATGTGGACCATGACTATAAATGGAGGAACAGGAATCTTGGGAACTGGAGAGCCTGGGGAAATAGTCTGAAATCAGTAATTTTGGCTCTTTAATGGGCAGAGTGTTTTAAGAGATTGGAGAGCAGCTCTTTCACATCCAGTACTGCTCCCAGTGCACCAGAGAGAGGGTCAGGTCAGAGTATCAAACACTCAGCAGTTCTTCACCACCCTTTGAACAACCTTCAGTACATCCTGGGGGGTGAATTGTGGCTCATCAGAGCTGACACTACTCTCCAATACACAACATTCACGCGGGGTTGGCTCTCCGAGTTGTAGCAGAGCAAACCCTAATTTGCATGGCTGTGAGTGAGGGAGGATTTTAGGAGCTCACCCTAATTTGCATGGATGTAAGTGAGAGGGGTTTTGGCTGTAGGTTTGTGCCTGTGTGTTTGTTTGTGCATACCTAATGCTGTCAGATCTTGCTGTTCCTGCTCGTGACCCGTCTCTGCTGACTGATGGGCTGCCTGCCTGTGTGTGATCATATCCTTGTTGACATGAAAGAAATAGAAGGAAAAGCTCATTTTATTATTTCCCCCTTGCTTGTTTTAACCACCTGTATGCTCATTCCAGAGGCAGTCTGACAGTTCTGTAAGGGCTTTACTTTTGGGCCAGGCACTCTCACTCCCTTGATGGATAATCTCAGTATGCAATGTGATAGCCTATTTTAGGGTTGTGTTAGCTAAGCAAAACTGTGGGCTTCAGCAAAAGACAAAGGTGTAGTTTCTGTTTGCAAGTTCTGACTCTTTCAGAGCACTGCTCTCTGAGGTTCACTGTGGTTGCAATCACTGTAATTTCTTCTGTATCACTCAGATCATGACTCTCCCATGAAAATCCCAGCTTGCACATGGCTAACTGGGAAATCCAAACCACATTTAAACAGATGAGGCATCACAGCAACAGTGTTTTCACCGTCACTGGAAGAGATGGTGAGGAACAGGATGAGAATGCCTCCTCTGTCCAAAAATGCCACTGGCAGGTGACCTCCTAGGTCTGTGTCTATGGAAAGGATGCTCTGTTTCTAGTCTTCGCTTCATTTCAGTTTTCCCAATACATGCAGGAATGTCATCTCTCCCTCTTTCCTCCCTGCACCCCCACCTCCTTCTCATATCTCTGCAGGTGCTAAAGACCTGCCTAGCCAAAGCTGGGAAGCTTCCCAGTGCTAAGCAAAGAAGCTGGGAATGTGGCATTTGGGTATCATTTGCAGTTGCTTTAATTTATGCTTTTTCATGACTTTAATGCCCTTAAAAATTTGATGTGGCAAAACACCTACTGCACTGAGTGTGGTATACACAGAGAGAGAGAGAAAGTGTTTGCCTACTCGGATAACACAGCGTGGAGTAAAGCAACTGTGGGTGTGCGAGACTCCCCATCCTGACAGCTGTTCTCTTCCTCCTTTCCACCCCTTCTTCTCCACTAAAATAGGTTTGTCTTTTTATTTTTGCATTGATGAGACTGTGCTCTCTCTTCATCAGCATTCATGAAGGTGAGAATGATGTTGTTCAAGTTCTTCTTGTGTTGACTTCCATATTTCAATTTCTTTTAAACTGATCTATACAACCACATAAATCAAGACATGCATCACCTACAACATCCCTTAAAAAGGATTATCTGCAACTAAAACCTGGCTTTTCCAGCTGCTTTACCCTCCTCCCCGCCCTCCCCCTCCCCCCCCAGTAGCAGGTTGGGCTTCTCACAGAGCATGGAATATTCTGAGTTGGAAGGGACCCACAAGGATCATCAAGTCCAGCTCTTAAGTGAATGGCGTGTACTTCTTAAAGATGGGGAGACCATATTACTCCTTTGCTGAGACTCATTTCATGTCACAGGGTGGCACAAGCTTGACAAAGTTAATGACTGGCAGAGCAGTGGGTTTTGGTGCCAAATTGCCAAGCCTGAGTAAGAGCGTGGGAGCACTCAGGTCCAGTGTTAGCAAATGGAAAGTGTTGGAGGGGTTAAGACCCACATGCTTTGTGTGTGGCTCTGCCTCTCTTAGTGCCTCTGAAATACATCTGAGCAACCACAGAAAGCACAGTCCTTGGAAAAAGCACAGAGTTCCATCACAAGATGTAGCCTAGCTTAGAACAGCCAGGAATTAGTGGGAAGCATGTTTTACATTCTAAATATAGCTTGTGCTGCTTTGTCACAGCGGAAAGCGGCTTCGCAGTAGCTGTTTTTGAAGCACAATTAACTAATTGTTATTGAACTAATCAGCATCGCTCCTGCAGCATTCCTGATGGCACGAAGGTTCTGCTTGCACAGGGGAAGCTCCTTTCCTTGCTCCCACTGCTCTTTCACAGACACTATAAGAAAATGGCCAATAGACACCGAACATTTTTCTCTTGTGCTGCTTTTCCTCCATGCAAGGAGTCACTGCAGGCATCTGCAGATCCACCTTTTTGGTCTTTCTTGGGAGGTACGATCCTTGCACTCCTTCTGCAGGAAAACCCCGTGTTCCACTTTGCCTGTTCTGCAAATCAGTCTCACTGTTTTATCTTGTGACCTTCTGTTTGTTGTGTTGTGTTTGGCTTTTGAATCCACTTAACTGTTGCTTATCTGTGCTGTAACTTGAGGGCAGTGGCCACAACTGAAGAAGAAACAATCTGTTCTCCATGCTACTGCAGGGATATAACTTCAGTACAGTGAGGATGTTTTAGGTTAGGTATCAAAAAATAGAAGTTACTTTATGAGTTACTGCTATATATATATCCCTATTTTGTTTATTTTTTAAATAGGAATCTTATACATATCTCTATTTTAAGAGTTATTAAAATAGAGAGATGCAGGCAGAGTTTGGCAGGCAGTCTGGAAAGTCAGTGATGGAAATGACATGAACATCTGACCAGCGAGCTGATCTTGGTGTGACCCAGGAGAATGATGTCTGGAGCCCTTTCCAAACCCTTTCCAGCCCTATTTTCCATGACTGTCTGTGCCAGGAACCACTGTGTAAACTTTGGAGGCACTGGTGTGCAAGGTTTAACCATCAGCACAAGCTCCACTGAATATTGCTGTGCCTTCTCCGGTGTTGTTACTCACTAGGTAGATAACATTGGAGCTGATACTCAGGACATGCTGCAAACACCCCTCCATTGCAATGTGGAGACCTACAGGTTAGAGGATTTGGGGGCCTGGAGCTGTCTCTTTTTCCTGTGTTCATGCAACACATTGTGCAATGAGATTCTGCCCTCTAAGTGCTAACACCAAAATGTAAATATATCAGTTACTAGGGAATAAAGGCAGCCATGTTCACCAAGGCATGGGGAGGAAAGGCTTGCTAGATAGGAAAGGATCAGAGATCTTTACAAAACAGAAATTTGCTTGAGATTGTTTGGGATCGAGCTGATGCACAGGAAATCTTAAGTCTCTCTCACTGCATTTTTCTCCTCATTTTTGGCCTGCATATTTATTTAAATGGCATGTGAGTATCAGGGAATCTTGTCCCAGACTTGTCTGTGAATTTCCTGGCATAATACTGGCATTACAGAAGAAATTAGAAAACTAGTAGAGGAGAAATCCTGGGCTACCCAGAAACTGGAGCAGACATAAAAGCAGCAAGGAATGCTTTGTAAAACTAGTTATTAAGTTTACCCAATGAATCACAAGGATTTGTAGCCTACCTGTGCCACAGAGCATTGTGGTGATTGTCACTGAGGAAAGGAATAGTAGTTTCACATTGCTGAAAAGCATTCAGTGCCACACAGCCCAGAGAGCAAATATCCCAAGTGAGAAAAGCTCAGGTGAACTTCTGCAGCACACGGAGCTCTGGAGCAGACAGGCCACCAGGGAGTTTAAACACCTTCTCTTTAAAGGTTATAAGCATTTGCAAGCTCAAATTGCCTGCAGTGTGAGCAGAGAAAAAGAGGGCAGTGATATGTTTGAATGTGGATTTAGATGTGTAACTTTATTTATGGGCTCAGTTTGACACCCTCACCACGTTTCTAGATAGATTTGTTGTCTTTATGTGATCCTGCCAACATCAGCCCAGCACATATTTGTTATTATTTTTTACTAATTACTATACAAGCTGCTCGGTGTTTCTCCTTATGTTTTGGCTGAGAGAGAGTTTCAAGGAGAGAATCTCAAAGGTAAATTGAAATCAGATAAGAAAAGAGATGTTTACAAATATCTGCCTGAGATTCCAAGGCAGGATACGTGCACAGAATGAGACTTCATGAATACACAGATACTTTTTTCAGGGGAAGTGAAATGCTTTCCACCTGCCAAG
Organism: Scytalopus superciliaris; assembly: GCA_013400415.1. NCBI lineage: Eukaryota > Metazoa > Chordata > Aves > Passeriformes > Rhinocryptidae > Scytalopus > Scytalopus superciliaris. Next base: position 281,889 of record VXBX01001788.1, on the reverse strand, counting down.
AGCTGTGTTTGGACCCTGGGGGTCTGTGTCACTCCTGCTATAGTTGATAATGTCACTAACACCTAAAGCAGTGTGAGGAATGCAGCTTTAACCTTGCTTTTTATGTATTTGAGATTTCAACAGCCATGAAAAATTCCGAGCTCAGTAATCTTGAACTGCATTCCTAGAAGGTAAAAGCCTTTTGAATTCACCTTTAAAATGCACTTGCTTTTATTGGCACAGGCTGTCCATATATTCAGGGAATGGTTTGGGGTTGCAAACAGGTAGAGTCTTTAGGGATGTGTTTTCTTCTTTTTGAAGTATTTCATTTCACCCTTAATGGAACGTGCTGTCTGCACAGAGCCACATCAAGCGTCAGCGGCACTTCTCTGCTGTCCCTTGCTGTCAACAAGAAATCTGTGCTTAGAAGAGGAGGGACACGTCAGCCTTTGAAAGTTGAACAGAGGGACAGACTCACAGGGCACAAAAACCAAACAATTTGCATCTCGTGGAGGCTCTGGGGTAGTGAAGAGAAATGTCTTTTTCCGCACTGTATTTTTTTCATTCCTCCTGTCAAATCTTCCACCTCTGTGCCAACAGAAGTGCAGCTCCAGCAGCAAGAGCGTCAGTGCAGAGTTATCACTGGCAGTTTTTAACCAGTGTGTTTCTCAGATGTGCTCCAGGAAGGGTTTGAGGGAAAACAGTGTTCTTCTGGCAGCAGGTTGCACGCACCGTCTCTTCTGATGGTCACGTCAGCAGTGGCGTTTGTTCCAGCCTGGCACACAGCACCCAAACAAAAATGCTCTTGTAGGTGCTGCTGCAGAGCACTTTGAGGCTGTCAGCTCAGGACAGACAGTAGTGTCAGTGCTTAGAAAGAAAACACACTGCTAAAGGGATCCGTTTTCTCCTGTGATTGTACTTATTCCTGTTTCCCTGAGCATGCCACGGTTGTGTTCTCAGGTTTGTGCTCTGCGAACGGTTTGGCCTCACAATTCGATATGTGCTGTGAAAGTCTCAGAATCTTGAGGTTTTTGGTCCTTAGCAGCACTCAGCTGCACTGAGGGCAGCCAGCCAGCCGGCTGCTGCTGCCTGCGATCCTCCGCCGAGCGCTGAAGGCAGGGCAGCAATTAGATAAGCGCACCCCTGAGAACAAGCTGGGCTTTACTGATGGTCACTGTCACCTCATGCATTCACCATCCAGCCTAAAAGGAAACAACAAAAAAAAATAATAAACAAATAGTTTTAACTGAACCCTGGGATAAAGGCTATTTTCAATTTTACCTTTCACGTTTTAATTGTATAGCAATAATTTTGCAATAGAGTTGCCGATGGCAAACATGCAAAAGACATTAACTTTATTTATGTTTTGGATTATTAATGTGGCTGTTAAAATTCCTCCAGTTAGTTTTGATTGAATTGTTTTTTTGTGCGATTCTGTCGTTTAATGGAGCGGTAAATAAGAATTTCTGATAATGAGCCCAAGCATCTGTCACAACAACCTGGCGCTGGTTATTAACATTTCCATTAACGGCAGGGTGGGCAGTGATAATATGGAAACCACACAGTTAGAACAAAATAAATAGTTGGTGTCAGGCTGAGTGGGTGTTAATTACTTTTTTATTTTATAACTCTGGGGGGAGGGAGTATTGGTGGAAAAGTGTGACTTATGAAGGTCATTCTCTCTTAAGAAAGAAGTCTCCAGAGGAACAGCTAACCGGGGCTATCCAGCTCGAGTGGTGAATATTTTATCACTTCTATTTATGGCCCATAAAGGGGCAGAGAGAAAAGAGACAACTCTCTCAGGTGGTCAGGGTGAAGGCTACAGCACCGTGAACATGGAGAAAGGAGAAGTGTACCCTTTACCCTCCCTTTCTCTCCCTACTTCTGGAATTTGAACAGGACACGCTTCGGCACCTCTTCTGTGAGCAGAACATGAGCTGTTTTGTAAAAAGCTGCCGGAGGCAGAGACAGCAGGTCAGAAAAACAGAGCGTCCTCTCTAGCCACTGGGGAAGAAAATCCACCTGCACCAAGTTGCATCCTGACAAAGGGAAGCATGGAGTGACCCAGGTGCACTCAAAGATTAGTTTTCTAGCACAGCACAATTCAAAGAAGAAAAGCTATCAGGAGCCACAGAGGGCCAGCATGTGCAAGTGAAGGTATAATCAAAGCAGAGCTAACAAGCAGGAAACTAGAAGTCATTTTGTCATACATAAAATATTAGTGAGTTGATCAGTGTGTGACTGAGTTTGGAGGTAATTTTAGGCAGTATTTTGGCCCTAAGTCGTGGAGCCCTGGGAGAAAGCTGTAGTAAGGGCTTGGTGCTGAATGGGAGCCCAGGCTGATGGTGGCAGGGGCTGCCTTGCTCACAGTGACTTGCAGGAGTACCACCCACTGACCAAGGCAAGCCCCAACCAGTACCAGAGAACCAAGACAAAATTCTCCTTTCTTTTCCAAAGCTGCTGGCAGGACTGAGTTGATTCTGTGTCTGACCCAGCCTGCATGGAGCAGAGCATAACCGCGTCCCGAGGCTGAGCTGCTCCTCACTCCACACATGCTGAGACATCCCGACGATTCAGAGACCCTGGGGCTGGCCCTGTGTGCTGACTTGTGGCATAAACAGAGTCTGTCCTGGGTCCTTCTGCAAATGGAAAACTGCAACCTGGATATGAACTAGTTCTGCTTGTCACTATTAATTCTTCTGCCCTCCTTTCTCTCTAGCACCGGCGCTGGCCCCACAGAACATCCAAGTAAACTCCCTTTCTGCAAGCCAGCTGGAGCTCACCTGGGACCCCCCTCCTGCTGACAGCCAAAATGGGAACATCCAAGGCTACAAGGCAATCCTCCCATTTCTACTGTTTTCATTTATCTTGCTTGGCATTGCTATTTACTTGTGAGATAGCTCTGCAAACTGCAGTTGCCCTCGCTGCGTAAGGCAAATTAAAACAGTGTGCAGACTGCAGTGTGGGAACGGCACTAAGTCCCAAAACCAAAAGAAAGAGAATGAGATTGGGGGGGACAAGGAGAGAAAAGAGAAAGTGTGTTGTTATTTATGGACAAATAGAGTATGGGAAAACAGGGCATGCAGATAAGGAGGCAGCTCCACTTATGCAGGCAACATATCTGCTCCAAAAAGCAACACAGACACACAAGAGCTGGGGGCAAGAAATGTATTGAAGAAAATTAACTGAGCTTTCTAGCTATCAAATGTTACAAGCCTTTGGGAAGAGCAAAAGTTTCTCCCAGCTAGAAGCCTGAGCCAGGTCAGATTTTGGAAGAATTACTTCATTTCCTTAGCTTTAGCAAAATTAAATCGGGGTATTAATTGCATTTGGTTCATAGGAGATGAGCACGTTGCAGAGGCACGTTGCTCAGCATCTCCAGCATGAGAATGGACCCTCAGAGAGTGGAAATGGGCAAGTCTACAAACACTGGAGTTTGGCTTGGGTTCAGTAACTGGCTCTGCCTCTCTCCATGAATTTAGATCCATAAGTGAAGGAAAGCCAAGCCAATGTGAGTAATCTGGCATCCCTTCTTGGCAGTAACAAGCATCCTTATATATCAATTCCTGTCCTTTCCCTTTTGTACATATATAGATGGCTTTAGCAGCTTGGCTTGGAGAGCCAAGGTGGAGTCTTGCCTTGGCTTGTTCTCTCAACTCTCTGGCTTGCTTTGGCCTGTTGTAAGGCTCTCGCTGCCAGGCCTGTCCAATAAGTAGGGCTGGCTCCACTTTTCCTCTTGGAAACAACTTCTCCAAAGCCTAATTTTATGGCATCGGGATAAAAATTATGTAAGGGAAGAATGGGGGAAAGCACCTGAATGAACTTTAGGGAAAAACTTTATTACCCTCTTCAGGAAAGTGTTTGACTGGCTGTCCTGTGAACACCAGCGGTGTAACTGTGAGTTATAGGCCATGGTACCAGGGTGCCAGTGCTGACAGGGTGCTTGCATTGCAGGGAGAATTTAAAACTGACCTCTCCTCGCTGAACTCTGGCAGCTCATATCTGCTGTCACTAGGCCATATTCTTCAGCCTGTGCTCTATTTTTGAGTGATGTACTCAGCTACATGGTCAGTGGACTCAGGGGAATTTGCCAAAGGAAAAGGTTTGCCACATGCTGAAAAGCCTCAATATCCCATTTAACAGAGGAGTCCAGAGCAAGACTGCACCATCTTCCTGGTCTTCTAAAGCTGCAATGCCCAGATATTTTCTAGGTGTAGGATATACATTTGACAGGATGAGACGAAATGGCCTCAGGTTGTGCCAAGGGAGGTTTAGATTAGATATTAGGAAAAATTTCTTCTCTGAAAGAGGGGTCAGGCACTGGAACAGACTGCCCCGGAAAGTGATGGAATTCCTGTCCCTGGAAGAGTTCAGAAGTGTTGACATGGCACTTGGGGACATGATTTGGTGGTGAATACTGTGGTGTTGGGTTAATGGCTGGACTCATGATCCTAGAAGACTTTTCCAACCTCAGTGATTCTGTCTTACCATCCCAACAGATTTATTACTGGGAGAGTGACACCCAGAATGACACGGAGAAAGTGAAGGTCCTTTTCCTGCCGGAGACAACAGTCCGGCTCAAGAACCTGACGAGCCACACGCGATACATGGTCTGCATCTCCGCCTTCAACGCTGCCGGCGACGGCCCCCGGAGCAGCCCCTCGCAGGGCAGGACGCACCAGGCGGGTATGGGAGCGTTGTCTGGTCCCACAGCACAGACTTGGGGATGACCAGAATGTTACTGAGCAGTGGGATGGATGCAGGAGGGCACTGGTGTTTAGTTTCAGCCTTTGAATGGGCCATCGCATTGATCTTGGAGGGAGGGGGGAAAGCATCAGCTAAGTGGAGTGTGTGGGAAGGGGAGTGATAGGGGAGAAATGAGAATGGAGTGGCAGAAGGACCAGTCCCTTCACAAGCTGGTCAGAAGGAAACAGTCTGTGGGTCTGTTTCTGGTTTCTGCTATCACACCTGGAAACACCAGGGAACTCATCTCCAGTGCATGGAAGTTGCCCAAACATTCCTGTGAGATAATTAGCATGTTTTATAGAATTCCTCCTTATTTTTTTTTAAAGCTGGATCAGCAGCCACTCAATCAGGCTGGACATTCCATAGTGGGAGAGGGGGAAGGCACAAGGTGTTGTGAAGAGGAGCTGTGCACTCATGCTGTATGGTCTCATAGCACACTTCTGAGGGGCCTTCCCTTCTGTGTCCTATCTCCTTGTTTGCTTTTGAGGTTCAGTTTTGCAGCTGAGTGGCTGTATTTTTAGGACTGGCTGGGTTTCTGACTGATTACAGGACATTTGGAGACAACTGACAAATCCCATTCTCAGCTTGTTCCCTTTAGGTTTAGGCTGGGCAAACAAACCAATGTTTTATAATATATATGTATATCAGCTTGACTACTTCTCCTGCAATTCAATGTGTGTGTAATCCTTTCAGCACCCAGTGCTCCCAGCTTCTTGGTGTTCTCTGAAATCACTTGCACTACACTCAATGTGTCTTGGGGCGAGCCGACAGCAGCAAATGGAGTCCTGCAGGGTTATCGAGTAGTCTATGAGCCTCTGGCTCCCGTCCAGGGTAAGAAAGACCTCTGATCATACATATTCATGGGGAACTGACAGAATAGTACTGTGGTATCTTTCATCTCTGCCCAATTTCCTACTTGCTCTCTGCCATTTTCCAAGAGAAGCCAGGTGGCAAAGGGTAAGTAAAACAATTCCACTTTTGCCAAAACCATTCAGCAAGCCATAATATTGTGGAATATGGCTTTTGTCTGTCCTCTCTCATTTTCTTGCACAAACTATAGTCTGTGTGATTTGAAAAGTCATTTTACAGCCATCATTACCTGGTCTGGGCAAAGAGGAAGCTCAGCCTGAGAGTCCCTGATTGTCTCCCCACGTCGTGCTTTGAAACTGCTGAGTAGGCTCCATCCCAGAATAGTTGTCAGACGCATTTGTGTTGCTTATCACATCATGTGTCACTCCTGTTATGGCAGAGATTGCCTGGGCATCAAGTGTTCTAGTCATCACTGGTACCACTGCTGGCTGGCAGGGCGGGGTAAGTGCCCTGGGGACTTTTTGCCTTTACACAGAGTTTTCAAGCAGCATTTTTAACCCAGCACTAGTTTTAAGTTAGACCATCACAATGTGCTGGCCACAAAATGTTTCATTAATTTGCCAGAACAGCAGCAGAGAAGGATTTGCAATTCCTCTGAAAACAAATGTAAATTCATTCCAAAGGTGAATTAGAAAAGATGACAAAGTTTGTGGACGATCTTACTAATATTTTTATATTCCTGGTAGATTGCCAATAGTTCAATAGGATGTCCAGCTTTGGCAGGGTGACAGCAGGGAGAGTAATTTCAGCCATTGTCAATCCATTTTAAACTCTTTTCCAAAGAAATAAGGACATCAATCACTAGTATTTGCTCCTTCTGTAAGGAATTATGATCTATACTGTCTGCATATCCATGTCTTGTGCACAGAGAAAGTTATATTGAGGATTGAAAGCACAAGAATAAAAGCATTGTCAGCCTTTATGGTTGGCAGGTCTGAGCATGAAGACCTAATGCAGGAAGGATTTCTAATTCTGACCAAGAAATGTTCACAGGGTATGCAGGAGGTTTGGGCTGTTTGGGCATTTCCTGCCTTTTATTTATTCCTACACAATGTTTAAGAATACATTTTTCCCCTGAAAATATGGAAGTGTCAGATCATGTTTTCTCTTCATGCATTTGACTTAACATCCTCAGAATCCTTGTTTTCTTTTCTTCTCTTGCCCACCTCTGCCTGTGCTGCCTCTGAGTCCAGCTTGTCTCTCCTTCCCCTGATGTGAGCAGGGAGGTTATGGAGGGCTCTTTCTCAGATTCAAAATTTTTGCCTAAATTTATTTTCCAGTCTCTACCCATTTGCTCTTGTGCCAACATTTTTCTTTCTGCAAACATATTTATTCTCCTGACATGACAGGGAATCCCTCCCTTGACACCATCGTTTTCCTCCAGTAGAAAAGCCACGCTCCTTTATTTGGAGAGCAAGACAGAGCCAAATTTGAAGATGGAGGAGGTGACAGTGCTGAATGCAGCACGAGGCTTGCGGGGCCAGCACGGGTGGATCCCGTGATCCCAGGGGATCATCCCAGCCCCAGGTCTCGCACTCCTCCACTGGCACTACAGTGCAACAATATGGCTGGACCAGACCCTCTGAAGCTTTTTCCTGCATCTTTTGACTTTCCACTCATTCATGACTTTTGGCTGAGCATCCTTGTCGTGGTGACCCTCCTGCCATCCCACTCCCACCACTTACCTGCCCATTTTTCCAGGCTTTCCAACAGCCATCTGTTCTTTAGCACAGTTTTCCCCCTGTTTGACCTTTTATTGTTTAAGCTTTACACTGTTATGTTTTACACAATAATAGACAACAGAATTGCCCTGGAGCCTTTTTTAACAGTTCTTTTTTATTTATTTTTTTTATTTTTTTGAACATAACTTCAAAATGACAAATGCCTCCTGATTTGTCTCAGAGAAATGAAATAGTTCACCTATGGAAGGAGAGGGCACTTTTACTGCTTCCTCGTTAGCCAAGGAAAGATTCCCTGAGTTATAAGTTGTATCTGGGAGAGAACTTTGAACAGAAATTGCTTGGATATTATTCTTTAATTAACTGATAAAAGCTGAAAGCACCATCTTGATTTGCACAAAATAAGCATCTGGATTGAAAAATATCTTCCTTCTGCATTTTGCTTGAAAGACGATCTAGTGAGCAGCTATTTCTAGTGGCGAAAACCCTTCCTACCCTCTTCGTTTGAAATGAGTTATATACATCTACAGAACCAGAAAAATGCCAAAAGGGCTCTCTAAATTTGAACTTTCTGTTCTGTAAAATACTTTATAAATCAAATTCTTTCCATTGACTTACTTTTAGAAAATTTCAGTGAAAACTAAATCTTTTGTTTTCAAAGCACTCGTTGCCCCTCTGCCCTTTATGCAGCATTGAGAACCTGAAGGTGAAACTGTTATGAACCTTGGTGAAGGAAACATCTCTGATTTTAATTCATCCATGTAACAAAAAGTCTGAGAGAGTGAGAAGAGCAAAACACAAGTCACGATTCCAGCCTTGTTTAAGCTCACAGTGCTTTGATTGCATCCCCAATAGCCATGGAACTGTACCCCAAGGTCCCTGTGAGGTGCACATCCTTCATTCTGCAGCCACATGGTGATGGTAGACATGGTAGGATGAGGTGAATGGAATAACCCTGGCCTTTATTTCCTCCTCTAGGCAGGGCTGCTGGTTATTTGGCAAAGCAGCAATAGAGAAACCCTTGCTTAGGAAGGAATCTGCAATGTGCACTCCTCTTCGTTTACCTCCCTCTTTCTTCCCAGCGTAATTAGTGAAGTTACATGTAGTCTCTGGGTAATTTCCCAGTTGTGTTGTAAGGTTGTTTCTTTGTCAGTACCCACTTATCAAGCTTAAACTCTAATTATACTTATCAGTGCTGAAAATTGGCTATTATCACTACTTAAACTCCTGCTAATTGTAAGAAATACTTTCTTAGCAAACTGTTAGATAATTTTACTTACCATCTAGATCTAATAAGCTCCCCTTGATTTCTATTTTTGCATTGCAATCTTCTCTTACTTCTTTGTCTGCATGGCTGTTCCAGGGGTGAGCAAGGTGGTGACTGTGGACATTAAAGGGAACTGGCAGCGCTGGTTGAAGGTCCGGGATCTCACCAAGGGCATGACCTATTTATTTAGAGTGCAAGCCCGAACCATTGCCTATGGACCTGAACTGCAAGCCAACATCACAGCTGGGCCAGCAGAAGGTAAGTGGAACCATAAAAGCAAGTCACAAGCCAGATCAGTTATGCAAACATAGGCCACCAGCAGGGAATAGTGTACTTAGGGCTTCACAGGAATTTTCAAGCCAAGGAGAAGCTGAGTCACAAGAGCTCAGGATGTGATTCAGTGGGTTTCACAACTGCCCATGAAAAACATGTTTCCTTTTTTCCTGAAATCCGTAAGTCTGCTGTGAATAAACAAAACAGTGTAAATAAATCATACGCAAACGGGCTGGCCAGGGATTTCAGAGCTGCAGCCTGACAGCGCTGTGCGTAATTCTGACTGTACTGCTCTGCGGTGGGAGTCAGAACTGGAATAACTGCGGAAACCAGCAGAGGTTCCTGGGTGTAAAACCAGAAAGAATTTACAATTATTCCCTCCTGACACGTTGGCTTATGCAGAGGGAGAGATCTGTGGATTTCTTGATGTGTCAAGAGCAGCTACAGTCTGTGCGGCAGCACTCCCCTCTTGGGTCAGTGTCTGTACCAAAAGAGCTGGTTTTCTTATTTGATCAGTGGTTTTGATAAACAGATAATCTAACAAGGTAAATGCCCTCCAATGATACCAGCCTGTCAGATGAGTCACAGAACATCAGCACAGTGGTCACAGTTCTGGTTTTTGGTTGTTTTCCACATCCTCAGTCTAACTCTCACACCACTCCACAGGGAGTACAAAGCAGGAATCCTCTCTAATGTGGCCGTGGCATCTTCCCCAGCCAACAGGCAGTGGGTGAACCCACGACCCTCTCCCTGAAACTCGGAGCCTGGTTTCACCTCTGCAGTCAGAAACAGCTGTGGCAATGTGCAAACTTTGTAATGCTAATGGGTAAAATGAGAGTGTTTTTTCCTCTTGCCTTCTCCACACAGATACCTTATTGCTGGGACTGTGTAGATCCAGGAGTTGGACTTTGATGATCCTAGTGGTCAGTTCCAACTCAGAATATTCTAGTATACTATGATTCCATGACCTGTAAACCCCAGCCATTGATATGTAACTGCTGGTATTAGAACTAGTGAAAAAAATAAGTCAGTAATCCATTAAGCTGGTTTATGTTGTATTTTTGTTGACCAGCACTGCTAAATAATTTTTTTCCCCCAAATCAGTAGAAGAAATTCTCACTGCAGTCTGTCTCTTATGCCACCCTCATTTGCTATTCTCCTTTCATCCTTCAGGGTCTCCTGGCTCTCCTCAGGAAATTCTGGTGACAAAATCTGCTTCTGGGCTGACGCTGCAATGGACTGAGGGAGATTCAGGAGAAAAACCCACAACTGGCTACATTATAGAGGCACGGCCCTCAGGTAAGCCATGGGAAACACAGGGAGCTTGATGTCATGAGTTCCCTTCCTTCAGTCCATGCTGGAAGCCATCCACAGTGGAGAGTTGTTTGTCATCACACTAAGGCAATGGGATTTTGTGAGAGAACGTGTCTCCAGACACTATTAAGCTATTGCTGGTTTATTATGTGGTTTAGCATATTTTCTCCCCTTTAGGAGTAGTCACAGAAAATTACCCCGACTGCTCTGGCTTTCACTGTGCTACATCACTGGAAAATCATCCAACAGATGAACTAATATTGTTAATAATTAAAAGTAATTTAAATGCTTACAGCATCTTTCATGCACAAGGACTAATAAGTATTTGCAAGCTGTGTTTTGAGGACCAGAGATAGAAATCTGTCCTCTTTTGCAGCAGAGTGCAGTGGCTAATTACTGTTTTACTGTTAATAAAAGGGCCAGGACTTCAGCACCATGAACACATTGCTTTCCCCATTTGTTCTGCAGGGAGGGTGTTGAGTGAGGGGGAAGGAATTCCCCATCACTACAGTTTTCCTTGGTGCTTTCCCAGAGCTCCTTTGCTTGTGGGATTTGCATCTTACTGAATCTGCTCTCTGCTTTTTCTGGAATATTTCCCCACTTGGACAAGGTAATTTTAAAAGTCAGTGTGTGCTCCAGCCTATTCACAGCTGCTCCCAGCTTGGTACCCCTTGCAAATTCAATAAGCACACACTTTCTGGTAACTGAGTCATTAGAGAAAGCCAGTGAATTCTGCCAGACCCCTGTGTAATCTCACTTGATAACTTCCCTTCACTCTGGCAGTGACTGCTGATAACCCTTCTCCGGGTACAGTTTTCCAGCAGGTGATACATCTACCAGACCCTTGTCTCACATGGGCCGTGTTTGAATGTCACCAAGTCAAAAGCTTTGCTGAAGTCAGGATAGATGATGTCTGCTCTTTCTCCTCTATTGACAAGGTCTGCTACTCTGCCACAGAAGGAAATTAGACATGATTTATACTTGACATATCCATGTTGGCTGCTTGTTCTTTCTTTTTTTTTACTTCTAGGTGCTTGCACACTGCTTGATTATGTATTGATTAAATGAACGCTTATCTGTTTGATTATATAAAGGGTCCTGTTTCTTTTTGGTGTCTTGAATGTAAGCTTGCATTTAAAACCAGTGATTCTAATTACATTTAACCAGACCAGTAACATTGCCTGCATTTCTGAGATCACCACTGAAGATGCAGATTTCCATACTCTGTAGTGAGGCTCTGCTCTGACCCTAACATTCCTTCCTTATTTCTGTCATTTAACTTGACAATCATTTTCAAAACAAAATCAAGGGAAATGTGTACCTTCTCAAAGCACTGAAGTTTCCCAGAGTGATCAAGTTTTCTTTCAATCAGAGGCATGACACTGCTGTGCTTCTCTTTCACTTACATCAGCTTTTTGATTTCTGCCCTCATTACTTCATAGGTAGAAAATGCTTTCTTATTTGAACAGCATTGTTTATGTAGCAGTTAAAACCAAATCTGTTCAACGAATTTCACTTACCAGCTTACATTGTCCTCAAACACATTTTTGTAAGAATATTTTGGGGGAAAACCTGCAGCCCATGTCCAGATTGCGTGCAAGCTTGACAATTCAACTCATGTGAGTTGGTGACATTGCAGATTCGTCCATTTGTCTCACCATTGGATGTGAACAAATATTTCACAGTTCATGGCTAAGGATGTAGGATTTGTGGCCCACTCTTTTTGAGTAGGAAGAAAATAGTCCCTCCAAGGCAGGTCTGAGCTGCATTAACCCTGGGTCACTTCTGCTGGCCCCACTCCACTGATCCTGGAAACACACAGAAGAGGTCTTATTCTCCTGCTCTTGCAACCTGACTGTTGAGGCATTTAATTCCTCTTCAGATTATTTTAATCCTATTCATGCTGCTATAGCAAATGAACTAGGCATTTGTATGCTGGATTCTCATCCTTCGTTCTGGTGCAGCTGTAGGAAGCGTGAAATGTGATCCAGGAGAGGAGACAGACTAATTGGAAGATTTGCTTATTCCACCCAAGCATCAGCTTCCTCTCTGTGTGCTGCTTTTCTTCCTCATCTCTGCACAGAAGACTTTGAAATCTGAATTACGGGCTTAACAAAAGCAGGGGACTAATTCATCCTGTCAGGGCTGGTCATTCAGAGCAGCTCCTGTTTCAATAGCGTTCTAATAATTTGCTTTTGCACGTTGATTTATACAGGTAGTAGAGCGTGGATTGGAGTAACCTTTGTTTTTAAGGAGCTGTTGTCCAAAAGAAGAGCAGTTGACTTGTGCCCTTCACATAAAATCAAGGAAGGAAAAGAGATTCATCTTTCTGAGGTCAAAAAAGGGGCGTTGAGCCGACAGATGAAAAGCTTTAGCTTGTTGCCAGTATTTAAATGCAATACCACTACCTTAGTGTTTCACATCTCAAGTGTCATCTATTATAGGCCTCATTACCCCAAACGTTAAATGCTGTATCATCTCATTTTCCCTGCTGTAGTTCCCTGCCAAGACTCTTCCATCAGAGTAGGAGGGTGGCTTTCTGTCAGAAATGGCAAACCCTACTCCCTTTTGTCACTTCCCTTCAAGTTTTTCGGAGTCCTGCTGTGTCTCCCAGGGCTCTGCTGCCCTGCTGGGTTGAGCAGTGGTGGCAGCAGGCAGCTGAGACTGTTCATTTGATTTCCCTGTTTCTCTGCTGGCTCTATGGAAGGTGACCAGGCTCACTACCTCCTCTGCATTTTGAGTATACTCAGACACGGGGATGAAGCAGGCAAACCAATATTTTTTCTAGAGTGATCTGTACTAGAGGAAGACATTATAGAAACAGAAGAGTTTTTCTTTTCCTTCAACTTCTCTGCCCCTGGAGAAATGGATTCCAGTTTGGCTCCTTGTGCATTACAAGAAATGCAATTAAGCAGCCTCTGTCTCTGCCATCGTAAGTGCTCCCTAGACATCAACTAGGCTGGCTGAAGAATGGGTAATAGATAATGTCCTCAGCTCTTACACACACAGGAAATGTCAGAAATGGCACAAAGATATTAAGGCTCCCGGGAAGAATGGAGAAGCTGGTTTCACCCCTCTTTTCCCAACCTTGGGTCACATCCAGAGGTTCGTCTCGCTGTACTGTGCTCTAGTGGTGGGCAGGTGGTCTGTACAGTCCCTAGCAGTTTCAGACTTGCCTTCCTAATTATCCCCTGCCTACAAAGGCTGGATTTCTGTGTAATGCCCTAAGGATCTTCATTGCCCAGGAGTGCACCTGGATATGTGATTGCCCCATGAGACCTTCATCCATGTGTTTGTGTACTGCAGTCATCTTCACCTGCAGGGTGGCCATGGTTTGGTCATTCTGCTTCATAGAATCATTTGGATTGGAAAAGACCTTTAGGATCATCAAGTCCAACTGTAAACCTAACACTGCCAGTCCACCACTAAACCACATCTCTAAGTGCCACATCTTTGTAGCTTCTGTCCAGGCAACCTGTGCCTCACCACTCGTCAATGCCAAGAATGTCTCCCTGACATCTAATCTAACCCTGCCCTCTGTCCGTGTGAAGCCATTCACCCTTGTCCTGTCACTCCATGCCCTTGTGAAGAGTCCCTCTCCGGCTTCCATGATGAGTTCCATGAAGGCAGCAGACATTCTGGAGAAGAACCCATCGACTCGGAGTGGGGATTGTCCGTCTCATAAATGCTGGGTTTTGCTTCCCACGCCCCGAGGGCACATCTCGCTTCACTTTTCCTTTCTGGTGTCTTGAGTAGTGTTTTTCTGTTTTCTTCCTTTTCTATTTATTTTTAACCAAATGGGGGGAGTGCAGTGTCAAACATGGACACAAACCAGCACAAGTCAGTAAATTCAAAGTGAAAGGTGCAGCTGCATCGCCGGCATCTGCCATGGGGCCTTTTTCGCTTCTGCTGGCGAGCGACATGTCGGGGCTGACAGTTTGTCAGCCTTCACTTCCCATTCTCATCCTTCCACTAGTTTGCATGATAATCCAGCCCTTTGCCTCTGACAGGCAGAGCCACGTGTTAATTGCGTCCTCTCTAGGAGGGACACCACTGGCGTTCAGCCTGGCCTTAACTCTCAGCAGCTTCTCCCCTCATAAACCTCCTAATGTGTAATTAGGAGGGAGCTTCATGGCCGGGCTGTTCTCGTAGGGCAGGAGAGGGGAAGGCTGGTGTTTGAGACCCGAGTAAGTGACAGCTCCCCACCGCAGCCCGGCACTGGGTTGTGAGTGGCTTAAGTTAGCAGAGCCAGGAGCCCTCGCCGCTGACTGACAGTTTTATTTAGCACGGAGACCCTGATTAATGGTCTGTGCAGCCGGGCTGGCCCGCAGGGGCCGTGCATGGCTGCAGTCACCAACACGGCTCCAACACGGGATGGTCGGCACCCAGCCACGAGGGCTGGACCTTCTCTTAGGTCAGGGGTGGTTGCACCTTCCCCTGTCATTCTGATCTCCCCATGCCTGTAAATCAAGCACAGAGGGGGGGTGAAAGTATGGAGGCTGGGAGGTGAAGATCACATCCCCCATCAGCAAGAACAAGGATGGGGCAGGGGCTGGTGAAGCCTTGATAGAAACAAGAAGCAAAGAAAAATTTATGTTTTTTGAAAAACCATCCCTTTTCCATCACACATTTAGGCTGTCTTAAAGGCCTGAGTGTCCAGTGAAAAGCAATGGGAAATGAAGACAGGGACAAGTGTTACTGAAGGAAAAGCCAGGGCAGCCTGCCTTGGGCTTTGCCTGGGAGTGGCTGAGCCCTGCACCTCTTCTCACGAGTCTGGTGTTGCCAACTCTGCTTTTCTGTGCAGTTTCTATGAGTTAATACCCAGTTGATGTCCCAGCCACAGCATGTGCATCTTTCCTCCCTAAGCTGAGTGGAAAATGCTGCGTGTGGTGCACTAATGATTTTCTCCTGAACTTAAAGGGCAGTCTTTGCTATCACAAGTGACCTTCTAATGAATTCTCTTTCAGCTGAACTTCTAACATTTAGAGCACACCTACTTTTGAGGGATGGGGAAAGAGATGCAGTGAATGCATTCAGTATGTTCAATATTTAATCTCAAAGTTCAGCACTGGAATAAAGTGCCTTTTTCTTTGAATATATCTGACTGTGATCACTGTGTACAAAGAGGGATCTGAATGTTCCAGATGGAGATGAGATAAATTAATTGAGACTCTAGAGCTGAAAATCTTGTTGGCTGTGGCTTGGGAAGCCACACACTATCCTGTGCACAACATTGGCTTGGGGTCAGCAGCAGGGAAGATACAGGGCATGCCCTTTCCCAGGCTGCCACTATGCAGACTTCTGACCACTGTAGCTGCATCAGCGCCTCTCTGGGATCCCAAAGATAAGTCTGGGTCCTATTTAGAATCAAAGGAGTGTGGGCCACCAGCTGGAGCATCTCTAGTCCCTGTGAGACTGAAGAAACATCCACCAGCATCCTTTGTTGCCCCACGTGATCACCACCATAGCCAAGGGGACAGAGACATGGAAACTGAGAGAACATCGACTTCTCAGGGGTGGTTTTCCCAACTTACTGCAAGCTTCACAGAGTGGTTAAATTTACATGCCGTGGTCTGTTGGATTTTCTGCACTGTGCACTCTGATAGGTTTGAGAAAATGAGTGAGAAAGTGCTTGTCTGAACAGTTGTGTTTGTTGTAATGAGTGCTGAACATTCATTTTTATTGTTGCCTTTTCTTCCCCCATTTAAGTGGCTTTCAATGCAAACAAATTGCTTTTCAGACAATTCACAATGGGCTCAAATTCTCTTATTGCTGTTTACAAATGTGTTTATGAAAGCTTAGGCAATTCTAGCAATTATGGCAATATTTTATAGTCGTGAGATGCATCTCCCTAGTATCGCGGGTTGCAACAATCCAACTTTGAAAATGCATCCCTCACTTCACCTTCTTCGGAGAAACTAAATCCCAAGCTCCCTTTTTATTACATTGTAACTTTACATGGTAGGAATAATCTCGGCTTCTATTGCCCTGTAAAGGGGAAGTCAATATTTTATCTCTTGTTTTATAGACATTGTAATACCCAGCTAATACATAACAATGGTACATTATGATAACTTCATTATAGTCTGATCATGCTGGTGAATAATGTATTGGGCTGAATTTTAAGCATGGCAGGAAAATTACCTATTTTTATTGTTCTTTGGTTTTTCTCAAATGCAGCTGGAACAATAACATTTCAGCCTGCTTTTTGCATCCGCTGAGACTGCCAATCCTCATGACCAGAAAAGATGTAGTTTGGGGGTTGTTAGTCATTGTGTGTGTCTCCAGACATGTAGCACGGTGCAAATTACTGAGCCAATATTTACTGATGCCAGAGTTAAAACATTCACATGGAAATGCACCTGCAGTGTTAATCAATCCATCTTTGCTGCTATTCCCTGTTGCACAGGAGTAGGCTGAGGGCCAAATTTTGCTCTGTTACACCAGCACAATTCTGGAATCGCTGCAGTGACTCCAATTAGTTTACACTCAGGTAAAGGCAAAGCAAATGAGAACAGATTCCTGCCTTACACTGCAGCAGGGGAACAAGTCGCTGAGGATAGTGCTGCTGGCTCCTGCTTTATTGTTACCTTGATAACACCTCAAGCTACAGAAGTCCTGCTGCTGCTCAAATCTTGCAGTGCAGAGGACTGTCTTTCAAAGCAGGCAGCTCCCACGCTGGAGTCGTATCTATGCAGAGGTTATCATCCTATTCCCATTGCTGGGGGACATGCAGAGAAAAATAGACATTGCTGGAACAGCTTTGATAACTAAAAGTAAAAGCCCAATGGGATGCTTGCAAGGTCAGGTCTCTAAGAGCTACACTGGTGTAGGCGAGCTGAGAGTTTGGCCCCACGCATAGACAGTGACTCCATTTTCTCAGTGGAAGTGCTGGGCACCAGTTGTTCCTGGAAAGCCATTTGGTTGGATTAATGTTTGATTCCTGCCCTCAAAATTATTGAATGACATTTTTAATTATAGTTGGTTTTGCTCTTACTGGTACCAGCCTCCATCCTGTTGAAAGTTCATTCCATTGTAGTCAAGTGAGTATAAGGTTACAAGTGTGGATCTGAGATGGGAATGGTGCCTGGTCTGGATGCACATCAGGATCAAAATCATTATGGCTGTTGAGAACCAAGATTAATTTACCAAAATGATCCCATCAGAATGGCATTGTGCTTCTAACAGGTTTGAGAGGTTTATAATACAAATAAAAACTCGCTCCTGTTTAAAAATGCACGGCACGGGCTCTCTCTCTGTGGGCTGTGCCATGAGAAGGACACAGCAGTGTGGGTATCATGGAGCAGCAGCACTCCAGTGACATCAGGCATCAGTTTACAAATAACGTCCCAAAACTCCCATTAGTGCAAGCCCCACCTGTGCACTTCCATAGCAAAGCCATTTTTGCACTGTAAAAAGTAGGCAAAACCTTTGTGATTAGGACTCATTAATGTAGCAGTTGCTTTGGGTTTACCTGCCCTGTCAAATGCCAGGCGTGCTGATGGGTCACCTTTACCTGCTCAGGAGGGGCCCAGATGGCTGGGCAGCTGCTCCAGCCAGCTCAGGTCACTGTGGGTGCTGATGATGGTTTTAGAGGAGACCTCTTCCATCTGGGCTGTGATAAGACCCCATCATGAATAAATGTATTTACAGATGGGGCCTTGCAGGACATCCTGACATTTGTGTGTATGACAGAGCAGCCTTCAGGTGAGCAGGGCCACTGCCTGCAGTTCCAACACACAACTAATGAGCACATCTTTCAGTGAGCAGGAGGAAGTGCCAGGTCACACAGTTCATGCCATTTCTCTCCTTGCTGCTTTCCTAGATGAAGGACTCTGGGATATGTTTGTGAAGGACATCCCTCGCAGTGCCACCTCCTACACAGTCGGCCTGGACAAACTCAGACAGGGTGTCACCTATGAATTTCGGGTGGTGGCTGTCAATGAATTTGGCTATGGAGAGCCAAGTGTTCCGTCTGTGGCAGTATCAGGTAATCATGGATTTCTTAAAAATACCTTTTTCATTGGGATTTCTTGGGGGTGGGAGAGAAAAGGGGAAGAAAGAAACTATGCACATTATCTAGTTGCAACAAATAATCAAAGGCAGCTTGTTTTCACTTGTTTCGGGATAAAACTGGAGTAATATAGTGGTGAGTCAAGGTTTGTAATTACAGTATGCTTTACTCTCAAGAGGAAAAATGCATGTGTGCCATTTTTAAGCTTGACAAAGAAGCCACTCAGAGTGTTTATCTGTAAGATCTCTCATCCTCAGACTAATTTACACAGTCTAGAATTTGTTTGCTTTTTCTCCGTTTCTAGTCTGTTGTGTTGTTTGCTCTGCTTTCTTCTTTTTTCCCCCCAAGATTCTGTGATAAACCTTTTCTGTGTAATTTTCTCAAAAACATGAAAGAGTAGTTTCACAAAATTATTCCAACTAATCCTCTGTGCTGGCAGTTCCAGTCCAGTGTGATGCCTCCAGTCACCCTCCATCAGAATAGCTCATTGGTGTTGCTCTCGGGCTTTTCCCACTCTCCCCGCTCTCTTGTGCTTATTCCCAGTAAACAGGGCTGTGGCCTAAACATGCTTCCAAAATCCCTGTGAGCAGCCCAGAACTCTGGTTTTCTGCAGGAACTTCAGTACCTTGAAAAGCAAATTTCCCTCAGCTTGCCAGGGCTGGGCAGGTGGAGTTCAGTGGCCTGTGATGAGGTGGGAGACCTTGCCCTTGCAAGGGCTTTGCTGGGTCTCTCTCGCCCTCCCAGCTGTGCTCCAGGTTGCTTTGGAGCAGCAAATTTCACCCTTGATGTGTCAGCAAAGACAAAGGGAATAAAAGAACCTGATAAAGCAGCTTTGTGATTCAAAATTCTGGAGAGTCCTGAGAACCTGGCAATGCTCCAGCATCTGGAGTGGCTTTTATCTCTTTGCTGCTCCAGTGAAAAGCATAAACACCATTCAAGAGCTACCCAGCAGGCAAGAGTAGCAAACCCTGCGCTCACCATCACGGCTGCGCTTGTCCTGGCACAATTAAGCACTTAGCCCATGAGAGCTTCCATGGATTTCAGGGTGAGTGCTACCCCTGCTTTTCTTCTTCAGGACAAGGGCATGGACAACCCACTTCAAACACCACGAGTCAGTGTTTTTCCTATCTGTGGTTTCACAGAGGCTGTAACACAATGTAAGGGATCAGCAATCATGTCAGTCTTTCCTTTCCTGGAAGACATTATTCCTCTGAAGCTGGGCATGCATCTTCTTGTGATGCTTTCTATAAATAAACTACTTGTTTGTAAGTTCTCCACTTGAACAGAACTATTTAATTCACCTCCTTTTGATGCTTCAGTGTTCCTCTCAAATTGCTGTATGAAAGTAAGAGGCTTCTGTTGAGATTCACAGTCGTAAAAGTATAAAGCATTTTAGGCTGACCACTTCAGCTGGCACAGGGAGGTATAAATTGCCCTGAATCTGCTCAGCCCAGCATGGCTTGTGCAGTTTGCCTTTAGGACTTTATTGGCCTGGCCTGGCCTCCTAGCAAAGAAAGATCGTGGCTGCTTTTCCCTGCTATAGAATACCCAGTGATCTGGAACAAATTTAAGCTCATATTGTCAGGCTTACAACAGGCTTGTATTCAGATCCAGGCTCAGGACAGTCAGGGAAAGAGAGCACCTGGGTTTGGTGGTAGTGAGGGGTTGATGTTGGTCTCCTGGCATCCCCCATTCCTGCCAGGTGGTGTTCCACCTTCTGGACTACAGGGGAATTATATCCAACTGCTGGCTTGTGCTCCAGCAGCTGCATTTTTCCCCAAAGCTGAGGGAGCTCAAGAGCAGACGAAGAGAATATCACTACAAGAAAATAATAATACTGATTACTTTAAACCAAGACTGGCAAGATAACTCCATAAAAGGGACGTTAGTATCGTTTTGCTTCTCAAATTGAGGTGAAATGGGGCAAAATGACCTGAGATTGCACAAAATCCAGGCAACTGAATTGATACCCGTGTGATGCACACCAGGCTTGGCTGAGCAGGTGGGGAAGTGATATAGAGCAGCAGTGAGTGCTGGAAGTTGGAGTTAATGGGGGTACTGAAAGACACTGAACCAAGTGTACTTTGTTCCCTGCACTGGCTGTATTTTTCAAAGAGCTACTGAGCAGCGTTTTGGCAAGACAAGCCTCTTGAAAAGTGCAATAATCATGGATCATGGCAGATGTGTTAGTGGTTCCTTTGACCCAGGGAATACTAAGCATAGCATGGTAGTCAAAGACGTGTGGCTGTGCAGAGCTGTGGGAAGAAACCTGCCTCTCTTCTCTTGGTGATAATTTTGTCTTGGCTGAGGGATTCTGGGGCCCTGCTCCAGGTGTGTGAAAGGTGTTTGTAGAGAGTGGAAGGTGTCCCTGCCCCTGGCAAGGGGTGGAACTGGATGATCTTTAAGGTCCTTTCCAACCCAAACCATCCTGTGATTCTGTGTTAGAATTGTGATATGCTCCTGTTCTGTGCCATCTCAGAAGTGTCAGAAAGCCCCTCAAAAGTCTGACTGCTGACTATGTGACCTCCTTTGAAGACCTCTCTCTCCTGAGCACTGTTATCAATGCATTGTTCACTGTGGAGAGGAAGAGATAATTTGGAAGGGGCATAAAGAAGATTTACTTGTTTTTTGCTCTTTCAGCACAAACAGAAGCCCCTTTCTACGAGGAGTGGTGGTTTCTACTGGTGATGGCTCTCTCAAGCCTGATCCTTATCCTCTTGGTGGTGTTTGCATTGGTCCTGCATGGCCAGAGCAAGAAGTACAAGAACTGCAATGGAGGTAAGACATTGTCTCCATCTGTGCACACACTCTCAAGAGCTGTGAGAATCAGAGATATCTTCCCTTTGAATCCATGATTTCATCAGTATGGACTCCTATTTATAGCTGTTTTGTTTGGCAGAAGACACGGATCCTCTTGCTGTCTGGTTTGGTAGAAATGGCTTTTGCCCACAGCCACACTGGAGCAGGGGTTGGATACTGACCAGCCATGGGCTCAGACAGGACAGCATCTGCAAGTCCCAGGGACTGTAGCAAAAGCCAAGGAGTCTGGGTCAAATGCTTGGCAGAAGGTCACAAATAAGGAATCAGCTGAGACTTTGTTTAGCTTTGTCATCATTCCCTGATAGATGGGGAGAAGGAGGCAGATTCTGCTTTTCCATGGCTGTACCCAATGCAGATATTCTAGATCTGTGTGTGTGAGGACTGTATCACAATAGCTGTATATTTGGAGTGCCTTGCATCTCACATTCCTTCCCTAAGCCAAGCTGCAGTTCCTGGGCTGGGGGCCAAGCAGCCAGGAGGTGTCTTGGTTATCTGGACCTGTTAGACTTTAACACATAATGAGCATCGAGTTTTGAATTTTCCTTTAGTTATCATTTTTACCAGTCCTTTCTTGAAACAGGAGCTACCTGCTCTATAACAGGAATATTAAGTAGTCCCCTTTCAAAAAGCCTAGTTCTTGAGCTCCAAATGTTACTTTTACCTTTTCTCTTCCCTACACGATAAAGTCTTGGAAGAGTTGTTCACATGTGCATTTCTCTGATAGCCTCCTCCACCTGCAGCAAGAATTGCTCTGATGCCAGGAGGTGCCAGAAAAGGCACATTAATGAGTAGGATCAGGTGGATGGGTCTTTGCACTACCTGTTCTTAGGGATTAATGTAATGAAGTCTTCCCAGGCAGTATTTAGTAATTCAGTCCCAAAGTGAAGATCTTCTCTTTCTTTGTAATTCACTTCTAACAAGTGTTAGAAAATCAGATTTCAGTCCCATGAGATATAAGATGTATGAATACTGTGGCATTTTACCAAGTTAATACTATTACATATTTGTATGCATAGCTCATAGGAAATCTCTCATCTTCTCAGTTTTACTCTGTGTTTAGGGGACAGACATGAAAAGACAGGTCTGACCTGTACTGTCAGAAATCCCTGTTCACAGAGTCTTAATGCAGCACTGAAATTGGAGCTGAGGATAAAGCACCTGCCTGCTGCACAGTGGCAGCTTGTAGCCAGCCCTTCTCCCTGGGCCACAGGCTGAGCTCACATCTTTGGGATTACAAAGACATGGGATGGGAGAGAACAAGCTCCTGCTGTATTTGATCACAAGAAATAATACACTTTGCTGTATTTTCCTTCTTCCTGTCCCATGTCCTTGTTCCTTCCTTACCTTGTCCAGTGATTTCTCACATCTATGTCTTATCCTCATTACAGCTTTGACATCTTTTTCCCCATTTGCTGTCTATTTGCCCTTTCCTTGCTTTCTTTTCTGCCTTTTTTCCCCTTCTCTTCCGTTTTCTGCTTTTTCTGCCTTTTCTAGTTTTACTTTCTCTTGCTTTGTTTCAGTCAGCATGAATGGGATTCACAGCACCTGATTTAGGACATCTTCAGTGGCCACCTGAATTAGTCACCTGTTTTTTATTTATAGTCAAAAGACAAGAATAAGCACTTTTGGAGCACAGTTTATCTGTGCTATTTTAGATGCTCACCTCTGAATGAAATGCATCCATCCATTCATAACTCCTTCTTTCCCCTCTTTTGGCTCCCTCTGTCCCTTCACACTCTTTTCCTTCACTCTGTTCTTACTTGCCAGTAAGAAAGGTAAAGAAAATTTCAAATAATTAATGGTGTCAGAAAGAAGGACAAGTTAGCTACTACAGTTCCATTTGGAGGAAAAGTGCCTTTGTTTCAGCTGAATCTTTCATTGCCTGGCTCCAGGTAAAACCATCTCCAACGTGGAAGAGTCAGTCACCCTGGATAATGGAGGCTTTACTGCTCTGGAACTCAATAGCAGACACCTGAACATCAAGAGCACCTTCTCAAAGAAAAATGGAACCAGGTAAGAAGCTGGGACTGCCATGCTTTTGGAAATGGCTTTATATGGCTGTTAAATAGGCAAAGGGGAGAGACTGTTGTCTGGAGAATCTGGGGTGGACCTTAATGCCCAAGTCTCTGCCTCAGGCTATGATTCTGGCTTCTGAGCATGATTTAATTGTGCCATTGCAGAGAAATGACAACATCCTATACACTCACCATTACATTTCCTAGGTCTCCTCCTCGCCCAAGCCCCGGGGGGCTGCACTACTCTGACGAGGATATCTGCAACAAGTACAATGGAGCTGTGCTGACCGAGGGCTTGGGCCTGAACGAGAAGCCCTTGGAAGTGTCAGAGTCGGAGGTAAGGATTTCCCTTTGCCTCACCAAGTATCACCCAGTCACTGCAGATAATCCTTTTGCCCCTGAATCCTGGCAAGTCTTTGAAGTGCCACTCCCATACCTGCATCATACTGTGTGGTCACTGTTTGCCTGTCTAAGGGCAAATGTCCAGTTCACCAGGCTGTTTGCATCTCATCGTAAAATTAAAATATCAAAGGAAAGAATGCTGCAAAATAACCAGCTACTGTCTGGGTGAGGTTAAAGGTGAGTCGAGTTCTGGATTGTTGCACTGACTGAAGTAGGAGATGTGGTTTGAAGTTTCACAGTGCCTGGTTTAGACAGCTACAGCAAAACCCACAAATCATAAGAGCGGTCTGAGTGCTGATAACCACTGTCTCTGGTAGAGAGGGAGTCAGTGGGGAATAAGTAACTTGCCAGGGAGCACATGGTCATGGCTGTGAGAGCCCAGCACTCAGCTTTCTGGACACCCCAGCCTTACGCTCAGGTTGCCTTTAGCTCAGTTCTCCAAGGAATGTGGGTGTATGCCAGCATTATCCACCTGACTGTGCTCCATCTTGTGTCCCATATTCCCTGTAAGAAGGAACAAAACTCTTGTTGTCTGTGAAAGTCCAACAGTGGCCAGGGTTGAATAGACAGACTTCAGAGGATATCCAGAAAGGTAAATCTGTCTCTAAAATCACACGTTGTCAGCTGAGATCCTGATGAATCTGAACTGACAGCGCAAGAAGCGAGCAGTGGGCCAAACCACTCCAAACATGACCCTTCTAGCAAGAATAAATCAAGAGCAGCAAGTAGTGAAAGAAGATGACAGTTTTCATCTGTAGCTTTTCTGCACCTGCAGCTACAGCTGCTTTTCCTGGCTACCTAGCTCTCACCTCCTGCTAATTACCACAGACAGCCTGCTGCTTTGTGCTGCCCTGTGGCCGACCCGCCGTGCAGGCAGCGTTCCTTGGTGCAGCTCAAGCTGCTGTCTCTGCAATGCACAAGCATTACCCTCCAGATTAAACCCATAGAGCTTTGGTCATGTCAGTGTAACAGCCCAGCATTAAACCTGTCATTAAAACAGTTTGCTGAGCATGATCGCGAATTTAGCACCGGCACCTTTTGACATTAATTTCAATGTCCCATGTGGTATTTCCTGGTGATGTGCAAAAGTCTCCTTGCAGGGTGTCATTATGCCTCCTGTGTGCACTGTTTGTACAGCAGAGAAGGAAGTGATTTGGGTGGTTTTCTTCTCAGGCTATTATTAATATTGTTTATTTACTGTGTACTGCTGTTGAGCCTGAAGGTCTCAGTTGAGATTCTGGTGTTTTTGTGAGTCTGGGTGTGCGTGTGGGTATGTGCAGAAAATATGCCTCCTGTTTTTCCTTAGGGCTTAGATATGCAGCCCGCCTGTATAATGTCTTTGATGCTGGTTTTTTGTGGGGGGGAGTGCTTTTAGTCATGAAATGTTAATATGCTCCCAGTAGAGGTAGCAATAGGAGATGCTGCCTTTTGATCAGCCTGAAAGTGCTGTTTATGTTGGTGGGTACAGATGGGAGGTCAGGGTGGGTTGGGGCAGAGGTGGGTATAGGTGATTGACCACTCTCTTTTCAAGGGTTCATGTACCTATTAGCTCTTCCTCTTTGTCTTTTATTTTCATTTCTGTTCTCAAAGGAGATCTTAACAGGCAGGCTGTGGTTTCTGAGAGTTTCAGAATTTCCATCTCTCTTACAGGCAGGAATGTTTGCCATTATATAAAGAGTTAAAGATATCTTTTTGTATAAGAGCTCTACCTAGTTGTAGTCCTCTGCAACAAAGGATGCTGATGCTGTTTTCCTCTAATACATCTGTGCATGGATCTCAAATTCCACTTAATATGATGCACATAAGGGCAGGCAAGGCCAAAAACTGTGCTTTTGCTTTCAATCCACATGTCATCATGTTACTGCTTAGTCTTATGCCTCTTGCCTGAGGTGTCAAGATTTTTTTATGGAAAAGAAGGAAGTTCACTGGCTTTGAGTCTCATGGGGTTTCCTGAACATGAGGAAGTCTGGGAGAAACTCTTAGTCTGACTGACTGCACTTAAAACACAGCTGCCTGGGAGCTCCCTCCTGAAGAGGAGAGCCAGAGAGAAACAAAGAGAAAATCAAGTAGGACTCTTAATATTCATAAATCAAGTGGTTAACTTACTCCATGTCATGAAAGCCAAGCACCAGTACTGTTAATGAGGTTAAAGAAGTTTAATTGGCAGGTACGGAGCAAAAGACTGCTATGAGTGTAATTTCTAAATGATTAATAATAATAGGCTTTTAGTTAATGAGTCAAGTGGACAAGGCCCCGGACAGATAATCTGAAGAAATTTGGTGTTCACCATGTACAGAAATTTGATGATATATCTGTGATATCATCCAGCCATGGAAGAGAAGTTTTACAGGAGGAGAGGGGAGGATGGTGCGTATTTGTGTGTTCCCTCATGTCCTTGTGGTCTCCCAAAAACCGTTTCCAGGAATGAATATGCTCACAGGTTGCACATGTTATCAGTCAGGGCAAATGCTGGTGATGCCCTGGTCTCCCCACTGCTCTCTGCAGTCTGACTGGCTTTTGCTTTCTCAGCTCTGCAAGAAGATATAAATTTCCACTTAACACTTCACAGGGAATACTTGTTTCCAGTAAAGTTCTCCAATGACTTTGACAAGTTGGGCACCATGTGGAAACCAGCTGCAGGTGACACATTAAATAACCAGGGGTTCCTGTGCCCAGAGAAATCTCTTTGCATATTAGGTTACCTTGTCTCTTTTGCAGCATATTCATTTTGGGTCAACCAAAAGAAACTGCTGCCATCTACATTTTTAGAAGTAATCTTATAAGGTTATTTCTTTCTCAGTCACTTTAAAAAAGTATAATTTGAACCATTATCAAATTTATTATCAAATTTCCCACTGACTAAGCCAGCCAACTCTGGTCGCTGACTTGCCTCCAAACAGCACTTGCACATTTTGTGCTATCAATAATATACTTGAATAGCCTCCCATCTTCTGTGTTTGTTGTTTCACAGCCATCCCCGCACCTTGGGTTGACAGTCTGTAATGTCACCGCACACCCAATCACGCTCCAGCCTATGGAGGTTTCCAAGGTAACACAGCCACAGTCGCATGGAAAGGAGAAAGCTGAAAACAAAGCAAAAAGCCCTGCAGCATCTCTATTTACTCAATAGTTTAAAAACCACTAAAAAGTAATCCTCTAGTATAAGCTGTCTGTATTGTCATGCTAAACAGGTTTATCTTGCTGCTCCTTGATTTTCATCGAGGCTGTGGATAAGGGTAGTTACTGGAATCTTGCTTGGAGCAGACCTAGAAGATACTTTAGAAACATGGACAGAATAGCCAGTTCCTGCCTGTTCTGAAGAAAACACAGAGAAAACATGTTGTATCAACACTAAGAAGCAGATTATCCTTTCCAGCATTAGTGCTAATGACGGTGAAAAGGCTGAAGTTAGTGCAGCTATGTGTTTCATGACACTTCCTTCTGAAAGGCACTGGCCTTATTTACACCAAATTAGTGTTTCCTCTCAGTAGGTCTAATGGGCTAATTAGTGGACAAATTATCAGCAGGTGGTATTGTTTTAAATTCCCTCTTTCAGTTCGTGGCAAGTCCAAGTGTCACTGTATTTCAAAAGGCAGCAGCCCATCTAAAAATGTTCCAAGTATTTCTCCTCTTTATTATGTTGACTTCTGGCAATCTTGAAAGAACTTGGCTTAGGTACAGAAATTATATTAGTTTTTTGGGTGAGTGTTTTTCTGCTAGCAATGGACAGAAATCAAGTGGCTGCAACAGTACTATTATACCTATAAAGTCATGTGTCATTCTTCTGGATACAATTTCTTTTCTGCATTTCTCCTTAGAGCTTCCAGCCTTTCAGTTGGCTTTATATTCCTATGTGTCTGTGGGGATATCAGGAAGACCAGTAAGGTGCCACTAGAAATTTGTGGGTATTTTTCTCCTTATGCCACCTCAGCTCAGCTGTGATCCATCTGTTCAGCAAGGGTTTGTTTCCTTGGGGGTGGCTAAGAGCGTGCAAGTCAGTAATGGTGGATTGGGGAAGGAGTCAGAGGACATGGCAAGAGCAGTGGTAGCCTTGTACCTTTGATGGAGAGAGCACATCCATGACAGCCAAAGGGGTCCATGCCTTTGGGTGTTGCTTCTGGTTAGTGATCCATAACCACCCGCCTCTGCTCAGGATGCAGAGACTTCTCTTCTGGATGGCCAAATCATCCCCAGCTTCCCAGGCATTTACCTTAAAATAAGACTGTGGAGACACAACGCAATATTTGGAGATGTAGGCTGGTGCAAAGTGCAGCAACCTGTTTCCTGCTGAGTACAGAGGGAACCAGAGACTGGGGATATTTTGTTAAAGTTGGTTGCAGCTGAGGACCAGCCTGCCTGAGCTCTTGCTGCCATTCCCTGCCATGCTGCCACATCTGCAGTCATCAGCAGCACTCCTGTTGGAGCCCCTTACAGAAACAGACAGGGCAGTACTGGCAGGATGTTCCCAGCAGCAGTGCCAAGACTGTGGAGCTGCTCTCTGCACCCACTGGCTGTGAAGTGGTCCAAATCTGGGGATATTCCAGGAATGCTGCAAAACCCACCTGCTCAGGAAGGTTGTTGGAGGGAGTTGGGTGTTGGCTTCCCAAAGCTGGCAGCTGGTGCAAAGGAGTGTTTTTCTAGGAGATAGACTTGCCGAGTTCCTTCTGGAATAATTACTAAATAGTGGTAGGGCTTTGTTGTATTAGTAATTATGTGTCAAGGCACCTGAAGCTTTTCATTCTTAAAAATCAAACAGTACATGAGTCCTGAAGAACTGGAGCCAGGGTGATAATGGAAGGGAAGTTTTGCAAAGCTGTAAAGAGCTGCTTTGCTCAGACTTTCGGAAATCTATGGGAAAAAATTCTCAGCTTTGTCCGTCACCCTCTGTGCTAGAAAATGGGCACGAAATAGTACTGAAGCAGCTATCTGAGCAAAGAAGTGGGATGATGGATGTTGTGCCCTTTTCAAATGATGGTTCACAAGGCATTTGAGGATTGTTCCTCAGAGACCATTAAAAAGGAGCTTTAGAGGAAGAGAGACAAGTTGCGTGGCAGGCAGGATCAAGAAGGATGTGTGTTTGCTGTGTGGTGTCATAGATCAGAACGATACCAACCTTTTGAAACTAATTGCAGCAACTAACAGTTACGAGCTGCACTTACCTGTCTCTCTTGTATATCTTAGGCAGCTTCTACTTTGGTGTTTAATTACCTTTAGAATTGGCTGTGCAGATTATTGGGGGGGAAGAAAGGAATAAATGCTTTTGCGTGCTTGAAGTGGAGATTTTGAGGGAAGGCACGAGATATGGAAATGACTGGATAAATGTTACCTTGCTGTACAGGACGTGGCTGTTACTGGTGGGAACATTAGTGGGAATGGAAGGAAACTGTGTGCTTAGATACCATGGCCAAGGCTTTGCCATGGTCTCTGTGCTCAGCAGAGATGTACAAGCCCTCTGTGGTTCCTTCAGCTGCATCACAGCAGCAGCACTTCAGAGGAGGGGCAGATGCACAAAGCTTATCTGGTTACATCTCAGTAGAGCTCCCGCTCGATATTGATATGAGCTTTGAAGCTCTTCAGCCACCGTGCATAAATGTTTCAGGGGTAAGATGCGCTCTGAACACAGAGCTGTGTCTGACTCATCCCAAGAAAGCA
This sequence comes from Scytalopus superciliaris, assembly GCA_013400415.1. Taxonomy (NCBI): domain Eukaryota; kingdom Metazoa; phylum Chordata; class Aves; order Passeriformes; family Rhinocryptidae; genus Scytalopus; species Scytalopus superciliaris. The sequence continues at coordinate 252,858 of VXBX01001788.1, read as the reverse complement.
GCCCCTCCTGCCTGGCAGCTCTTCTTTTCCAGATTTTGTATTCTCTTTCTTCTGTCGCTGCTGGTTGTGCACCTTGTACCATCAATAATCAGCTGGAACATGCAGATAGAGTTGTTTGCCTGTTAAAAAAATCTGGTTTTGCTTAATTCCCTTTCAGTTATGTAACTAATTTTCAATACTTAACAGGGTAAGCCACACCGAGAGTTCTGTACAGGTGGCCTGGTCTGGCCACCACACACAACAGCCCATCTAGCCAACCTGACTGGGTGTGTGTGGGACAAATTCTTGCTGTCCTTGCATCAGAACAGAGATGCTCAATTCTAATTGCAATGTTTCTGATTATTGCTCACAATAAAAAGCCCTTGGTTTCCCTGTGACATCTCTACATGTCCCTGCATCCTGTGTCCAAATAGGAACTCCTGGCTCCTGGTGCACCATTCTGCAGTGAATTAGAAGGGATTTCTCTGCATCGCTTCCCACCAGTGTTCATCAGGGGACTCTCCCTCTAGCAGCAGTCTGGCTAAACCAGAGTACAGTGCTTTTCTACAGTCCAGCTTGTATTACACCTGAACTTCAAACCATCCTCCCTTAACATTACAGCTTCTGTCAGCTGGTGATATTAAACTTGCCTCTAATTCCTTTGCGAGTGGAACAGGCTAAATAAATCATAGATGCTAATGACTAACTATTTAATCATACTTTTTTCCTGATGCTCCAGGTCACCGACTCAGACTACGAAGACGAGTTGCCAAAGCACTCCTTTGTGAACCACTACATGAGCGACCCCACGTACTACAACTCATGGAAGCGGCAGCAGAAAGGGGTGAAGCACCCGGCGTCCTACAGATATGAGGAGTGCACCGCCAGCGAGGCAGAACCCTATTTCCAGACTGTCATCACGACACAGAGCTCAGGAGGGGTGTACACCCCGACGGGACAGCCCGCGCCCGGCTCGCGGACTCCAGTGACAGGGTTCTCCTCCTTCGTCTGAGCCGGGGCTGGGGGACACGGCCGAGCCACCAGCGGCACTCGGGGGACCCGTCGCAGTGACTGTGTGTGCGTGACCCGGGCGGTGAACTGTGGGTGACTTCTCTATCAGGGTAGAAATGGATGGGAACACAGATGAGGCTGGGTTGGTTTATTTTGTTTTTCCTGAAGACAATCAACTCTATGAAAATACGGAGCTGAACGAGCTGAACGTTTGTTTAAAAAAAGACAAAAAGGAATTCTGAAAAGTGATGATTTTAACCACTTGTGAATAGTAGGGGTTTTTTAACCACTTTTTGTAACACTGCTTCAGGAAGCAGCTCCCATGCCCTCCTCTTCCCTCTTTCTTTCTCTCCCCTCCTTCTGTCCTACCATTCCCAAACAAGCAGGTGAATTCCCTAGATGCAATGAGTGACTTTGTGATGTGATTTGAAGAGAAAAGATAAAATCTTCCAGGCTCCTTTTTCTTCCTTTTTCTCTACTCTTTTTGTTATTAGTAGTATTTTTCTTCTTTTTTTTTTTTATTTTATTTTATTTTTCCCTGTCATCAAGGTCAAGTAGAAGAACATAGAAAAGGAACAAATTTTTAGGTGAAAAGCAGACACCACCTCTCTCCTCTTCTCCTTGCTGCTCCCCACATCAGGAGCACTGGCTGACCAATGTAGGCTCAGATGTGTCACTGTGTCTGCTCCAGGCTCACTACTGGTGTATTTATACTGAATTACTGACCTGCTTTTCTTTCTTCTTCAAATGGGACCTGCTACATTCTTTAAATATTCCAACTCCAGGGCCTTTGGAAGAGGAGATGGCTCAAAAGAGCGCTGTAGGCAGTGGTGGGTGAAGCAAGTGGGAAGAATTCAAATGCAAGGTCAGTTTATTTTTGGAGTGGCTCTAATCCTCCCCTGTGGACTGCATTGTACCATTTGAATAAGTCATTTTTTAAAAGTCAGAGGACACAACCCAGCAAGCCAGAGGAATTTTTCAATTAAAATTGCAGTGACAAGCTAGAGAGTCTACTAATTGATGAGGGGTTTGATCATCAAAGTTATCCTGCCCTGGCAACAGAACTTGAGTGTCCTTTCTCACCCAGCCTCTGCAGTCCTGTTTACTGGTCTGTAAAAAAGTACAGTGGCAGGGTTTGTTTGATTATTTTTTTCCTTTTTTGGTACAAAGACATATCACACAGACTAGGAGAGTTTTGGTGTCCACAGGTGCCTTTTATTGATTCTTCAGCTTCATATCTGGGAGAAGCAACAGCATTTCTCCAAATAAAGCTAACCAGATTTTTCAGGCATTAGGGTCATGAATCACCTTGTGCACTTTTACTGTCTGTTTGTGCACTTGAAACTACAGCCTTTGGAAAGAAGAGAGGGGAGTTTTAGTTTCTTTTCCATCCTTTTATACAACTCACTTTTTGTTTTCTGCTTTTCTATGCTTTTCCTGAGTCTGTCATGTTTAGCAGCAAGTTATTCACTCACAAGGAAGTTGTCAGCTGTTTAAAGAATCCAAGTCCAGCCCTTGGACCCAAACAGTCCTGGGTCACCAGACTTTCTATTGCAAGGGTTTGAATGGTGAATTGGGAAGTAGGCAAATCCTTTGCCACTCCAGCATCTGGCATTTCCTCCCAGGTGGATCAGCCAGAAAAACTGGTGCTTACTAAAGTCCCACCAGGGCACGTGTGGGCACTGTTACTGTTGAAAATTGTCCCTGTCCTCTCTAGGGATGTTGTTTATCTCATCTAGAGGCGCAGGACATCTGTGGCACAGGGTGGTGGTGTCTTCAAGGGAGGTTGTTGAAAGCAACCTGCCCATGGGGCCTGGTTAGGAGTATCCTGGTGGCACCTCACCAGAACAGTTGAGGTCCAAGGGCAAGCTCAGCCTTGCTGTCCCCCTTCAGTGCCTCTTGGACAGGGAAAACTATCTCAGAACTGCTTTTACTCTTTGGCACTGCCTCTGAGCACTGCTGCTCTTGGTGCATGCAGATTCTGGATAGCTTTGGCACTGGATTGCTGTTCCTCTCCAAAGGCTCCAGAAAGAAAACATTGAAACCAAAAACTCAAGTGGGTGTGTTTAAGGGCTTTTGAGTTTGGGATAATGATCTGCAGCTCATTAGATGGCAAGGGATGTACAAAGACACAGGCTCGAGCCAAAACCCTGTGAGTCATCCCCCTCTCTGCACCTGGGTAGGATGTGTGTGGATGGAGAAGGGGCCCCAAAGAGAATGACTTGGAGTATGCTGTGAAGAGGAATGCAAAGCAAACAAAAAACCCACTGCCTTCTGTGCACTTTGACTGTTCTCTTAAGCCATATGGACTTTGCTTTAATTACTGAACTGCCAAAATTTGTTTGCAGTCTGAGTTTTTTGTTTCCTAGACAAAATTATCTACGTGACTTTCTGTTATGTTTTCTTTTTCCTTTGTTATTTCCTGCATCAGATTACATATTTTAAATACCTTGGTTTTATACACTTGACATAGCAGTGCAATTGCTCTTGGAATTTTAATGACATTTATCCAACAGGTGTGAGAGGTAGTGCTGCAGGAGGAGCCTTTCAAGGACCACTAAGGACTTAGGCATATAGATTAGTAGGATCAAACACTGAAGAGTTTGCTCCAAAGGAAAGCATACTGTGAGTAGCTCCATAACTCCTGAATATTGCCAGATCTGAATTGTTGTAAGGTGCAGTTACTCCCCAGGGCTGATCTGATACCACACCGAGCAAAAACAAAGCAAGAAAAGCATGGGGAATAAAGGAAATGGACTTTGTGGCCGTTGCTCCACTGAAGGACAACACGGGGAGCAGCACAATCTGTACAAAGCAAGAAGAGACTGTTCCTTTTTCTTCAGAACCAGCTGCAACTAAAAAGCCTGAGCTTGCTGAGGACCTGCTGAGTTGGCTGTATGGCTCTTTTCTTCTGACTGCTGCTGAAATAACAGGTTAAGTGTGATTCCTTTAGGACCTGTTGATCGCAACAATGGTATTTCTGTTCCATTCTTGTCCACACTGTTGTCTCTCTCTCAGTTATGTTTTGTTTAGGAGTTGGCTTTTCTGACACAGAGGTTTATTTTCAATAGGCAGTTGCAAAGTGTGGAGTTGCAGTGCCCTGCTCAGCCCTCAACTGAGCACAGGATGTGTGTTCTGCTGCCCGGGATCCTCAGTAGCTACATGGATGATGCCTGTGCCTCCTTGCAGACATGCTGTACTTGTAAAATATGGTTAATGGGTAGGTTTTATTTACTTCAGATATCAGGTAAATTGTTTTATCTGAAACAAAAAACTCCATCAGTTAGCAAGAAAGCTCTATTTCACAGCTGCAATCTTTGGGAATTGCAGCCTTGAAATACGACTTTTAAACATTAGTTGTCATGTTACAGTAACTTCACCCATCAAATCCACTTCCATTTCCATCTTCCTGTTTGGAACAGTCTTGAAAAATGAAGGCTTATATTTAAAATACATTCTTAGGATATTTTATTTTTATTTATTTATTTACCTTCCCCTTTCTCAGGTCTCTTGGTGGCTGTTACTAAAAAATAAAAACAGCATCATGAAATGACCAAGGGAGAAATTTCAGTGAGCAGTTTAACAGGAGCTTGTTTTTCATGCACTAGCCATAGCAGTATCCAATTTCCTGCAAGGAAACATGTGTCCAAGTCTTCACCCCCTCCCAGGGCTGAGGTGGTACCAACCTCTGCTGTCCGTGATGCTTCCAACACTTTGTCCCTGTCATAAATCACATGCAAAAGTGCACCACACGGAGGAGGTGTGCTGTTCCAGCCCACTCCTAGTGGAGCATTTTATCCCCCAATACTCCATATCACACGTGGTGTGTCCCCCACCACGGCCCACACCCTTGGGTGGAGTGTTTTCCATTCCCACCTTTTAATGCTCTGCTGTGGGTGTGACAAGGGACAGGAGAGGGCACTCTCTTGCTTTCATCAGTGACAGTCTCTTTTTCCCCTGCCCTGGGAGGTACCCTGTGAAACGCCTTCAGGGAAGGGCAGAGAGAGGTGAGAGCACAGAGCAAAGGGTTTCATCAGCGTTTCCTAAAGGAATCATACTGCAGCCAGCAATCTCACTTTTGAGAGAATCTGGCATTACTGGAGAGAAGAAAGAAAAACATTAGAAAAAAAGAAACTTTCACAAAAGGATTTTTTTCCTCTTCATTTTGAGTGTTAAAGCCAGGGATGGTTTGCAAATGGGCCAAGATCTCATTTTTCCTACTTAAACCCAGGTCCCTGCCAGAAGCTGCTGTAGCAATTATTTAGACTAAATATCCAAGCCTGTCTTGACATGGAGATACATTTATTATCCTTGTCATTACTTCCCTCAAGAAATCCATTGGGTCATCCAAAGATTATCCAATCTACTTTCCAAAAAGGGAGGGGAGAGATATGTTTATACATACAGAGCACTGGTGTCTTCTCTCACTCACTGCTTTCAGATAAACAGGCAACTTGTTTGAGAAGAAGCCTTTTAAAAAGGGAATTTATCGGGAAACTTTAAAAAAAAAGTGCAAGCCACCACACAAGAAAGATAACCTTTGGCAGAGTCATTAGAAATCCTGAAGCCTGGAAACCTGTGACATGTAAGACTCACCATGATGCCAGGACCTCCTGTCATTACTGACCTCTTGTATCAGTAGCAGCCAGAAGGGCGCACACAGTGAGGGGTGGTATTCAGAGAGGAAAAGCCATCACAGCACATCTGTACATGGACAGGTTGTAGTGCAAACGGCTTCACTCTGCCTGGAGTTCCTGCTGGTTCAGCCACATTCCTTAGGTTGTTTTTACAGGTTTTTGCCAGCATGTGTGGAATCCACACATCATCACAGCATTGCTAGAGGTGGGGAAAGTTACCTTGATGTGGCCTTTAGACAAAGCCGCATGTGTGATGATGTGATTGTACAGCACCCATTGAAACCTTACAGAAACTATCCCTGGATTAAGAGCTCATTCACCCCAAGACTGAATATGTTGGGTCTGAAATGGCTCCACCTGACAAATCAAAGAATCCTAGAATGGTTTGGGTTGGAAGGGACCTTAAAGATCATCTCATTTGAATCCCTGTGCCATGGGCAGGGACACCTTCCACTAGATCAGATTGCTCCAAGCTCTGTCCAACCTGGCCTTGAACACTTCCAGTCCCTTCAGTTCTTTGTATTTCTGTACTCCTTTTTTCCTTCCCCAGGCCCCCCCCTGCCCTGGCTTGCACTTTGTGAAGGTGTAAAGTTTGCCGCGCCCGGTAGTAGAGAGCCACAGCAGATAAGCACACATGGACTGGGACAGGTGAGATATGTTTGAACAAGGAGTGAAATACCATTAGCACTTGAGATTCAGGCTATGACTCAAGAATTTTATCTTCTCAAAGCTGCCACCTGCCCACTTTAAATGGCCTTGGGGCCTCAAGACTTGGCAGGAAATCCATTATTTCAATGCTGTTCGATCACTGTGCACTTTCTTGGGGCTTGAATCACTGGGTATAGAGACAGGAATGGGGTTACAGAGCTTTACATCAAAGTGGTTTCCCATTTATGTCCAAATCTCTGGATTTGGGAATTTCTGCTACCACAGAATGACAACATTCTGCAGCTGGGGCACCTGGGAAGTGCCACCAGCACTCCCTCTTTGATGCCATCACACCCCTGGGCAGTGCAGCAACCTGTCATGGGGCAGTGGGAGCTCTCAGGTAGCAGGAGGTGCAAGAACCCCATATTATGGAGAGTTTGTAGCTGATCACTTTGCCACTCTTGGGATGGAGTCCGTCCTCTGATTTGGTATCTGCTGTCAGTTTAGGGGTAGGACCACCTTACACAGCTGTTTGAGTTACCCTTCGGTGTACTACAGTTATCAGATTGTTGCTTTTAATTCAGTGTCTCCTTGGAGATTTGCCCTGGATTTTTGTTCCACACCTCTTGTTAGCCTCACCTTCACCACTCCACAATTTTATATGAGAAAGTTACTTCTTCTTTTGCAAACTTGCTTCTGATTAAAAGAACCCTTTTTGAAACCTTAGTGTCCTTGGTACATTTATTCCATGGAAGGGGAAAAAGGTATTTTTCCAAACTCTTCTGTTAGTGGAGAAGTTTCTGGGTGCATTGCCAGCATGCTCATGAGTTAACAGCTCAGGACAGTGAAAATGTAACAGGCTGAAATTCTTCACTGTTTGTTCTGGACTGTAAAATCTTATAACCCCTGCAGCTTCTCAGCTAAACTGACACTCTCGAATAGTTTTCACACAAAAATTTGATCAGCTTTAAATATTGTATTATTTTGCAGGGATAAACTTCCTCCAGATCCTTGATACGAGAGAGTCAAAACCCACTTAGAAACAGAAACCCATGGGGGCAACGCTTTTACTGCCTTTGTCCCCTCACAAATAGTATTTGTCCTCCCCTGCAGTGCTGTAGCAGCCGTTAATCAGTTCCCACAAACATGCAGATGCTGGGGAGGCAGGAGCAGATCCCATCTGGGGGAAATCAGGGCAGCTCTGTTATTCCAGGGTGGTTGTTTGTGCTTTTCACCCACTGAGCATCTGGCCTAGAGAAGTAAACTAAACTCAGTCAGGTCAGCTACAGCTCTGGTGGGAGAAATGAGGGCAAGAAATCAATGTTTTCCAAATGGGAGAAGGCAAGAAAAAAAGTCAAACTGTGAAGGAAAGAATTCATATTCTCCTGCTCCTGAAAGGGATATTATAAATAATGCAGTGTTGTATAAATACAGGCAGCCCTCTGCGGCTGGGAGCTTGTAATAACCCAGAGGTATCACTGTACCCATTTTGAAGATGAAAATCCTCCCACCACAGCATTCTGTGAATGAGACATTATTCTGCAAAATTGCCATAAGATGCAGAAGTGCTTTTTTGAGGCCATTCGGCTCCAAAATGTATCATCCTCCAGCTTCCAGCCCTTACTCTTCTCGGGACGTGTTTCCTCCACACATGTTTTTGTGGCTGGGATTGGAGCACGGACATAAACATGGGAGTGGATGGGAAATCTGCCACAGCATTTGTAGCCTAAACAATACTGGAGAAAACAGATTGGCTTCCCGCCCTGCCCTGAACAGCACAAGCAGTGGCTTGACTGAATCAAGTAATCTGGGCTTTCATTACTGATCCTTTTCCTGCTATTTGTCTCTTTTGTTCCCTCTTTTTCCCTCTGCGTTTTTGCTCCAGGGTTATTTATTTTTCTCCTTGCTCCTTTTATTTTCTTTTTCTTTTTTAAGCCTGCCACTTGTTTTTATTATTTTTCCTCTCCTCCTCTTGCCTCACTAATTATTTTCATTTCAAACCTGCATTTCCCACAAAATCAAAAGGAACTTTGTGTGAACACATGTTTTTGTTGGGTTTTTGTTCACTTCCACTGTGCCCCAGGAGTTCTTTAGCTTTGCTGTCTTGTTTACTTGGAAATGCTGGGCACGTCCCTCCAAGCCAAGGCAGGGTGGCCACTGACTTCCCAGGCTGGTAGAGACCTTCATTAAGTAGGCAATTGGCATGTTCATCCCCATTTGTTAACGAGTTAGGGATAATCCTAAATCAGATGAGGCTGACACGGGAAGTCATTCTTTGAGGCTTTACAAGGCAAATTTGACAGCGGCGCTGAAACCTGTGAAGTCTTGTGGACTCAGAGGATCTGCACCTGTGGGTGAAGAAACAAGGAAACTGCAAACCATGGCTGCGTGATAAAACTGTGTTCAGAGGAAGAAGCGACCAATGCCCACGGTGTCATTCAAAGGTAATTCCCTGCATTGTGCAGTTTCCAAGGGGTTCAGTGCACCCGTCATGCTCAGCTGGTACACACCCTAGAAAAGCAGCAGTGGCAAAGCCATGGACTTGTTCTCCACCCTGAGCTTTGCTAATCCAAGTTTGTGCCCTTAACAGAAGGTGTAGGTAAGGCTAAAAGGCAAACTTGAAAAAAAAACTTGTGTAATATAGTCTGGGGCCTCATGCCAAGAGTGACAAAATGCCTTACAAACACAAGTGACCTCACCACAGTCCTGTCAAATTGGGAAAGATTAATATCCCGCCTTTGGTAGGAGGAAATTGAGGCACAGGCCAGCTTTGCCTGTGGGACCAAGCTGCAGCCTGTGACTGGTATCAGTGTACCCAAGTGGCCTAGCTAAACTGACACTTCGGCACAGGGCGAAGAAAACACATCTTTCTTACAAAACAGCAGGATGAGTTATTTTTGGGTCTTTATAAATTGTCTGTTTTCCAGCACTATCATTCTTACCCTACCAGGGGAACATGACTGACCTAATTAGAGTCTAATTCCTACAGTACAAGGCTCAACTTGTAAATACAAACTTTTTTTTAAATTTTGAGTTACTTTTTATGTATGTACAAGCACATCTGATACACCCCAAAGGTGGGGAGCAGGGGAGGAACAGGGCAATGGGAGTCATCAGAGAAGCTGAACTATGGAAAATTTGGAATGAATAAGGGCAAATTTTTTGATCGATTTATGAGACTGTGACTTAATCTGATGGGAGACTGCATCCTCTGGGATTAAACCTCACACAACCTGATGGAAATTAGGAAATGTTTTATGCCCCACCATGGAAAGGACTGGCAGAGAAAGGATTCAGTATTTCAATCCTCTGTCCAGCAAAAAGCATCCAGGGTGATCGATGAAGACACTTTCATTGATCCATAGCTGTCTCCGCACAACAGAAGAAATTAAAAGGTGAGAAAAAGATGCTTGTTTTCAATGAAGCCCATTTCATGAAGCCAGCAAGGGTTAATCCAACCAGCCAAATGCCTGGCTTTAGCTGCAATAGAGAAATCCTCCCTATAGGGTTGAGTGATAAGCCTCCAGCCATACCTGCTTGGATTCTTGAGGATTGTGCCTGAACATGTTTGGGATGGCTCACATCCAACAGCTGCTGATAGGGAGTCCACAGTGCCGAATGAATCATGAGCCAAACAGCTTCATTCCTGCCCTTAGTCCATACACAGAATGTGTCCAGAGAAAACACCCAGAACCCAGGCACTGAAGACACAAGCCATGGGCCAAACTCTGCCCTTGGGCAGCGATGTGGCTCTGAGCGGCGGGTCTGGCCGAGCAGAGATCCTGGCTTTAAAAGAGATTACACCCACTGGGATGTTTCTAACATGTGTCCTCATGAGATAGAGTGGGTTTGGAGGTAAGGAGGTTGTGGTAGCAAGGACAGCATGTCACATATTTAGAGCTGATGTCTTCAGGGTCATGCCATGATTTTTGTTTCTTTCTGGCTTGACTTCTGGTTTGGAAGTTGTTCAGCAGAAATTAAGGTCATTGCAAATGATGCAATGATGCTTTCTGGAAAGCACTGGCTGCTTTGTCTGGTGAGACCAAGCTACCAGATGGGAGGTCTGAAAAGACAGGGAAGTTCTTCTCTAGTACAAGATGAGACGGGCAAAGGAGAAGTTGTCCTTGAAGGAGCTGTGTCCAAGCATGAGCAGGGAGTGCAAACAGCACTGCCCCCTCTGTTCTTTCTGTAACTGGTTCAGTACTGCAACACTGGCTGTGGCTTATAATTTTCCATCCCTGCTCAGAAATTATAGAGGAGTGAAAGGGAGATGGGTTTCAGCTGGTGACGCTTCAGGAGCACTGAGCAGCACTGATGGATGAAAAGAGCAATGTGGTGTTTTTGCTCTGCAGAGGTCTCAGAAATACCCAGGCATGAAGCGCTGTGTGGTTTTGAGCTTGGTGAGAGGGAAGGCAGAAACTGGTGCCAGCCCTTGGTCCTTCCCTGGCTGCTGGAGCTCTTTGAGGATGTCATACATCTGGTGCTTTCCCATTTAGTCCTTTTGAGAGGCTCATTTGAAAGCAAGGTTTGTAAGGAACAGCCAGGAAAAAACAGCCTGTGATCCCATTTGTGAGAAAAACAGGAACATAACAAGAGAATTGTTAAAGATGGGACAATCAGTGAATAAAAGCCTGGTTATTAACAGGGCTGACATTTTGCTATGTCTCTTAGAAGAGTGTTGTGCATTACAACATGACTTTTCCCATGGTATGTGGAGGAAAGGAAAACATTTGGGTCTACGATAGAGCAGCCAACGACAAAGCCTGAGATGCAGCACAATCTGTGTCTCCTGGGGGTGGCCTTCTACCCAGTGCTCTGCACTCGCATAGGTCTTCTCTCCTCTTGGCCTCGTTCAGTCCCACCAAGCAGACAGTGGTTAAACCATCTCTCTTCTAGGGAGGGGACTCTGTAGTTTAAATTTTTGTATCTTTGTCCCTCTGGAAGCTTTTACAAACAAGTTCTGCATGAGGCATGAGGTTCAGTATCACCTTCTGTGCCCCAGCAATTCAGTCATCGTTCCCCCAGTTGGTCTAAGATGTATTTGTCCCATTTTTACAGCTCTGACTAGAGCCAGATATCACAGTTCATAACTCCTTCTGTTTGCGTCAACCATGGTGACCATCAGCTTTTGAATCCCCACATACCTCATTTTCCTGGCCACTCGTTCCCTCTCAGCACAGAGGAGTGGAGGGTGTTGGCAGCAGCAAAGGGCGCTGCGCTCCAGGATGACAGTAACACAAACACAGGCAAAATATCCAATGCATGAAAGCCCAGCACCCTGCCAGGGCTGGGATAAGGAGTGGCAGATAATGTGTGAGCTAATATTGAACCAGGATTGTTGCCAGGATGCCGTGGCAAGGGCAAACATGCCAGGATCACATGGTGGCCAGTGGATGAGCATGGGAGGTGTGCAGGGCCACGGCTTCCATGCTGTCTGGGACCATTATGGGACTCCCTGCCATTGGAGAAGAAGGGCCACACTGAGTTGCTTCTCTTCTCCCCAGGGTATAACACTTAATAGTCTTTTTATAGCCCTGTGAACATCACTAGGGCTTCTGCCTTTCTAAAGCCCTTGGAATGCGTTATTAACGGGGAAAGCGGTGGCAGTGTATTGGAGTCAGTAAGAAGGGTGAAGCCAGAGAGGCTGAGGCCACATCTGCTACTGACCCAGAGGAGGACATTCCTTTTGGGCCACTCTGGGTCCTTTGTAGGTAGAGATCATTAACCCTGGAAATACCACTAGGGCTGTAAACCAGCTCTGTCTTCTAATATATAACCATGCCTGTAGACCAATGCATCGAAGAGGTCACTGGCCATTGATGTGACTTTTACCAATGGGGTTTAACAGCTCTCCTGGAGACATCTCCTATTAAATAAGTTATTATCTGAAATGGGAGAGGGAGGGAAAGTGACAGTGGTGTGAAAGAGGTGAATTAGAAGCAGCATTGATGTCAACTCACAGTGTGCTGCTGCTGCTGCTTTATTTTTTGTTTGTTTTAGCACATCTGCTGCATGAGTGCAGTGGGGATCATTCATCACTCACCTTTTCATACCACAAGATGTTTTTGCTGGATCACCAGCCTTGGACAGTTGTGTAGCCCAAAATTTGGGCAACTTTCTTCCTTTCTCTAAGACAAGGTGACAGAATGCCATGGCAGCCCCTCACCTGCAGCACTGTTGTGTGGTTTGCTTGCCCACAATGCTAAAGCCCTTTAAATGTTGCCAGAAAAATGATCTGGAGAGCCTTTCTCTCTGCTTTATCCCTACTGGGTGCCATTTCAGTGATATTCCCATTAGGAAAATAGTCTCAGTATGCACAGACTCTCCCACTGTATTGGGTCCAAAGGGCTGTGTAAGTTTAATGTACGTGATTTGTACAGAATTACCTGACAGGGAGCGCTCAGATGGCCCCACCACTCTGAGCCACGGCAGCAACTTTGGCTGGGAGGTGGATTTTTTATCGGCCATGATTTTCTCAAATCTGTGGAGACAACGGCGCGTCGAGAGACGTGCTAAAAGGGCAAATCAAAAATCGGATAAATAAGGAGTTTGCAGAAGTTTCCCCACACCGATCCCTGGGGGGACCGAGACGGGGGACCCACAGCCCGACCCTGAGGAACCCACACCCCGATCCCGGGGGATCCACACCCCAGTCCCGTGGGACCGACACTCCAATCCCGGGGTACCGAGACCCTGATCCCGAGGGACCCACACCCCGAACTCGGGAGACCGGCTCGGGGCTCGGCCCTGAGGGGAAGCGCCGCCTCCCTCCCTCCCTCCCTCCCTCCCTCACGTGATGGCGGGCAGAGGTCGGTCGGAGTTATCGGCACCACCACCATGCAGCTCCTGCCCGACTTCTCCGCCGTCACCTGGCTGCTCCTCATCGCCTGCCTTTGCCTCATAGCCCTGTAAGTAGGGGCCGGGCCCCCTGGGTGACCGGCAGGAGGCGAGCCCTGGGCCGGCAGCCCCGGTGCGGGTGGGTCGGCGCTGACTCCGCTCTGAGGGGCCCCCGCGCTGCCCTCAGGGCACAGCCAGCCAGCCCTGCCCGGGGCACAGGAGGAGGAAGCCGGGCTGGGCGGGGAGGGAAATAAAAAGGAAATCCTTGATTTTTATTTTTTTTTTTTAAACTTTCCTCAAGGAGAAGTGAGTTCCGGGTGTTTGAGCGGCCGGGCCGTGCCAGCTCCGAGCAGGGCAGGGCGATGCCCCGGTTAAGTAGGTTGTGTTGGCAAAACTTGCGGCTTATGTGGCCCAGGGGAGCTGTACAGGCAAAACCTTAATTTTGCTGTGGTAATTTATGTCCCTGCTGCGCTGCTGCGGCTCGGCCACCTGAGCATCGCGGGTCTTCGCAAAGGCAAACACAAGGGCAGGTCTCAGCTTGAGAGTTCAGTCGCTCTGAGGCCTCTCCTCAGTCACACTTGTCCGATCTGGGCAACTAAATGAGCCCCTAAATAAAAGACCTGGGGTGTCCACATGCACCACTGTGGTAAGGCCGGGCTGTAGCTCCTCTCAGGCCCTGTCTTCTATCAGAAATACCCCCTGAATTACCTTGTAACCCAAGTGATCCTGCATTTATTCAAAGAGTATCCTCAGCAGGGTGGCTGCTGCTGGCCCAGAATTTCAGGTTTCTCTGAGTGACAGGGACCAGTTATTTAAGCAGTTCACTGTGCTCGGAATGAAGCACCTTCTCTTTTCATTGCATAAATGCATCTCACATGCTCTTTGCTTGGCAGCTATGGGATATGGCCCTATCAGACCTTCAAGAAGCTGGGCATTCCTGGCCCACGGCCTCTGCCCTTTGTGGGAACTTTCCTGGAATACCGGCATGTGAGTACCAGCAGCTGCTCCTCTTGTACCTGCCTTGGATTCTTCTTGTGCCTGGTGCTGTTCTTCCTGTTCTTTGGGCATCTCTTTCCTCCGCCCTTGATTCAGTTGGTTGGAAATCATGCTTTTAGGTGGGAAGCTCTTTGGACACACAGGGAACACAAAAATTCAGGCTGACCTGAATGAGGTGGGCTGAATTTTAAAACTACTTTGTAATTAAAATTATTAGTTTCTCCTTGTGTTTCTGCCTGCTCCTGAGCAGATGAAGTTCTTCTAGAAGCAAAGAAAAAAATATTGGAGAGATGTCTAAGGCTGCTGTTTTCTGAGAACTGCATGTTTCTTTGCCTTTTTGTCATCAACATGAAGAGGCTGAATTAGTCCCAGCAGTGCCTCATCCAGCCTCTTGCTGTTGGGTCAGCCTGAGATAAGCCAGACAAATAGATTTTTAAATGAAACTCAAATATTACTGAGGTATCAAACCTTATCAAATAACTGGGTAGTAGCTGATCCCAGGTAACTGATTGCAAATGCAGAACAAATGTAATGGCTTCAATAAAAGAGGTGTTTTACTTGTGTTTGCTTGGTTTACATCGTGCATGTGACTTCTTACTAATGGTTTAGTGAGTGCTATGTGTCCCAAAAGTTTCATCCTTACATGTAATATCAGGTAAAACCCTAATGGAAACAAAACAAAACAGCCATGTTCACTCCAGTTCAGTAACTGCAGTGGAAGATCATATGAGGATAAGGTAGTAGCAGCTCTAACTTGTTGAGTTGAAGGTGAAAGGACACCCTGGGATCTGGTTCTGCCTCCTAACTCTGCTCATACTAAAAGTGTGTGCCCTGTCATACCTTGTCTTCATTATATTTTTAGATCAGGTTGGCTGGTAGAAGTTGAAAGTGCTTTTTTTGTTCTTTTTTCTCTCTGCTCTCTTTTTTCTCTCCAATGCAAATGTCCCCTAAGCATCTACATGCTGCTTAAGAGCAACCATGCACCTCCCAACCTCAACCTCTGCCACTTACAATGGGTCTGTGGGATACACTGTGCTGCCAGCTGTGACTTGCTTTGATCACTTTTTACTGGCACACTGTTCATTTCTCCTTTCTTCTTTTCCAGGGAGTCCACCATTTTGATCAAGTGTGCTTTGAAAAGTATGGAAGAATCTGGGGGTGAGTTTCTGCAGAACAAACCTACCTATTTGGGGTCCTCTGCAGTCCCAGAATAAAATTTGGAAAAGGTACTTTGCCATCATGTCTCTCAGCACTGTAATTCCAGCAGCAACAGCTTGGGAAAATCCAGAGGGGAAAGTCTCCACCCATCTCTCCAAGGCTTCTCTCCTGCTGGTGTTTCAGTATGGTGTGGGACTGGGATGGTGGTGGGCAGTTTGGAGGGTCATTTGTTTGCCCAAGCTTTGAAAATAACCTCCATTGCTTTGGTGTCAAACTGAGCCTCCTGCCTTTGAAGCTGCTCCTCTGTGTGTCTGCAGCAGGAAGCGAGCTGCAGGCTGCCATGGGGTTTTTCATCTTGCTCCCTGCTTCTCTCAGAGCTGGGGCATGAGCTGTCTTTCAACCTGCCTCCCTGCTCCCTGCACAGCACTAGTTTTGTGCAGGGGCCTCTCATCAGGCTTCTATTGAGAAGCTCTCAAACCAAAGCAAAATTGCTGTGCAAAAAAAAAAAATCCTGTGAGGCTTCATGAAACCTGGCACATTTTCTCGAAACATTAAATGTTCTCAAGCTTCTTGAAGATGGCAGCTTCCCTCAGCTGCGGCCCAAGGCTCCCTGCCCTTTAGCCCACACCATGACTTTTAAGTTGTTCTGTCTCTGTTGATTGGAAAATGGAAGAGACAGATGGTTTTTTCACCTCTCAGTGCCTCGTAGGCCAGGCAGGAAACCTCTTTACCCCACAAGTTGGCTATTCAGTGTGGATTTACTGTCTCCAGCTATCAGTAGCAGAAACAGAGCTCAGACAGCCCAAGTGCAGGGGATCAATGTCATGGCAAAAGCTGCCTTTTATCTAAACCCACACTGCTTTGGCAACTCTTTAGTACCACAGATGATTGCTAGAAATAGTCATGCTGCCCATGTTTGGCACTTTCTTTCCCTTTCACCTGTTTACTACATAATAAAACAGTTTCAACCTCATCCTTTCGGCTGTTGTGTCAGAGGGGACTCAGCTGGCCCAAACCCGCTGCCACAGCTCTGGCCATAGACAGAGCAGGCTACTTTTGCTCCAGCTGACCATGAGCAATGAACTGACTGTGTGTTTCTCTTGGCTTAGGTTTTATGATGGCAGGCAGCCTGTGCTGGCTGTTTTGGACCCCATCCTTATCAAAAACATCCTGGTGAAAGAGTGCTACACCCTTTTTACTAATCGCCGGGTGGGTACCCAGTCCTGTGCTTTGCTCTCCAGTACAGAGCACATGAAGCAAGAGAGGAGTTTCTTTGTGGTTTCTCTTGTCCTCTGAGCCCTTCAGCAAAGCCTGCTCTCTGATGTGCCCCAGTTTATTGATGGTACCAAGATCAAAACTCTGACAGGGAGGTGTAGGGGCCACTGTGACTGGGACATTGGGTCATCAGCCTGGATGCACCCTAGGGTTAATGTCATTTATGACGCTTACACTCTTGTTTCCTTTCTGTTGTTTGCTGGTCGAGGCAGAGTTGATATGACTTTGGGGTCCAAGTGAACTCCATAGTGTTTCCTTTGCATCTCTGTCATGCGGATGGGGGCTGTAAACCTTCACCTGGTTCCCTGTGTAACCATGTCCCTTTTCTGCAACATTCTTCCTGTGCAGAACTTTGGTCTGAATGGGCTCCTGGAGTCAGCCCTCAACGTGGCTGCAGATGAGCAGTGGAAAAGGATTCGTACAGTGCTGTCTCCAACCTTCACCAGTGGGAAGCTGAAGGAGGTAAAGCAGAGGCCACTGGTACTTTGCATCAACAGCTGGAGGAGAACTGGGCTCTTTCCCCTCAAACAGGGATGTCACCCATCCATGAGCACATGAGTGATGTGTGTGGATTTTGGGAGGAGAGCCTTGCTCAGTCATAGTCAGATGAGCTCTGAGGACAGATTTTTAAGATGAGAGAACGCAGCGTCTGAGGTCTCAAAATGAGACCTTCCCCTTGCTTGCCCTTCCTCCCCAAGCCAGATGGCAATGTGGAATCACCCAGACTTGTTTGGTGGCAGGGAAAGAGTCAACAGTGCTTTCTGCTTTGGTTTGCATTTCAGATGTTCCATATCATTAATCACTATGGTGAAAAATTAGTGAAAAACATTGAGAAGAAAGTGGCTAATGATGAATTTGTGACTGCAAAGGAGTGAGTAACTGCGTGGGGCTGACAAGAAAGGGTTTGTATTTAGTGTGGGGAAGGGGCTGTTTTGGAGAGCCTTTTTCTCGCTGCAGCATGGATGCCTTGTCAGCTGTGGAAGCAAACTCCACAGCAGTGATGGGCATGGCGTGTTCCCCAGCAGTGGGCTTGCTGTGCTCTGCTCTGCTCAAGGGGAGAGATGTGCTCTGTTCCCTGTTTTATTTTACTGGGGATGCATTTTGAGGAAGGAATAGAGCCTGCTCCATAAGCTGTACAAGATGTGGTATTTTTGGATGTCATTTTTGCAATCTCTTTTACAGATGGAATTCAGAGCATAGTCTTTGTTACCCTGGACTGCAGTTCAGTGCTTTGCAACTATACCTTAGGTTTTTGAAGCTGAGAAAAATTGGGGAATGAATGCAACTGGGGAAACTTGGGAAAATAGAATGATGGTTACTGGCAGATCAGGGGAGACCTACTGCATTAGGACTCTGCATTAAGAGAATTCCATCTCACAACAATTGTTCCTAGATGGGCTCTTATTTACTGCTGTGGTTGGGTTTGTCTCATTCACTCTCTCTTCTGTTTTACTCAGTATTTTTGGAGCCTACAGCATGGATGTGGTGGCCAGCACTTCTTTCAGTGTCAATGTTGACTCCATGAGCAACCCCAATGATCCCTTTGTCACCAACATTAAGAAATTTCTCCAGTTCAGTTTCCTGAGTCCTGTGTTCTTATTCTTAGGTATGACATACTTCATCTCATACAGCCCTGAACTGATGTCAGAGATGGTGACCACCTGCATTTCCTGTTACCTCCCTTATTAGCTTTGAGTCCTCTTTGCCACCTGGGAGATGCTCAGCATTTTGCAGAATGAGATTTACCCTAGCAGATCTACAGAAATATTTCCCCAGGGAAACCACAGTTAGGATTTGTACAGCCTGTGTAGGTCTTTGCAGCATCCTCCTACAAGCAGGGAATCTTTGCAGAGACATGATGGAGAGCTGCTCTGTCACGGCGAGCTGCACTTAGTGTGGCATTGTGGTCATGAGGTAACACATGGAGGAGATTCTCAAGTGCTACTGCATTGCAGCCATGGTTAGGTAAAATGATCTGAAGGCAATAAAAAGCAATTTTTTGCGTCAGGGTCCAGATTTGCCCCTCTACTTTCCATGCTTTGTGCCAGTTTTGCATTTCTTGGTGTCCTTTTAAGCTCAAATATGTTGTTCTCTTCTTTCCTTTTAGTGTTGTTCCCCTTTGTTATCCCTGTGCTGGAAAAGATGAAGGTGACTGTGTTACCCTCAGATGTCATGGACTTCTTCAAGGACACCTTCATAAAAATTAAGAAGGAACGGGAAAGGGGCAGCAGCGTGGTGAGTCCTGCCCAGGTGGCCTCTTCTCTTCAGGAGATGTTGTCTTCAGCGCAGGAGGGGATTTGGTGGCATCTTCAGAAGCTGTGGTGTCTGAGCTGCTCTCCAAAACAGCTCATGGCTCAACAGTTCTGAAGAGGGTCAGAAACATGGCCTTCCTGGACATCCAAGTGGGGAAAGTATCTGGGTTCCTAGACAGTCTCTAGTCCAGACATCATCATGCACTGAAGCCATAAGCTGCCAGTGGGGCTGTAAATGGAGCAAGTGTCTCAGCAAGGGACTTGTACTGGACGAGGTTTGCCTTCTCCCCACCCACATCTTCTCTGATTGCCTCTGTCTCTCCCCAGGACCGCACTGATTTCCTGCAGCTCATGATTGAATCGCAGAGCTCGCAAGATGGCTCTAAGTCTGCTGAGGCTGACTGGGACAAAAGTATGTCTTGAGATCTGTCCTCCTCTCAGCAGAAAGCAGTAGTTCCCTGTCACATTAAAGGAGGGAAGTAGGGAGAGGATTTTAGTTGTTAATCCCATGGGAGATTCAAGGTCTCAGTAGTGGGGCCATAGTGATGTTTATTACAGAGCAGCTCTATTTTTATTATATTCCATTTCCTGGGATAAATCCCAAGGTCTGTTTGTGCAACAAAGGGTAGAAAGGGTGAATATTTCCTTACTACCATTTCTTGTTTTCTCTTCTCTGAAGGACAGTGATGTTGGCTGTGTTTCAAAACACCACACAGAGTACATATGTTGTGTGTACCTTGCTCATCCATGAGCTCCTCTCTGTACCTTGTTGTGGGTAAACTGTTAAATTAAGAAAATAATGGCTCAGCCAAGTATAGTCCCAGTCCATCAACCTCAGTTAAGTCAGGATGCTTGTAAACTTTTGAGGTGCTATTTATAAGACATCCTGCACTGCAGGCTGCATCCTGTCAGCATGTGGACACTGCTGTAGTGCCAGCATTAAATCCTGGGTTCTCTTTGTTGCACTGCCACATTATGCTCAGAGCCACTAATCCTTCGGCAGTGCAAGGCTCACCTCCTGGCTTAGAGGAGCTGCTGGACATATCTTCATCTCTATCTTTTCCTGGAATGTGCTCCTGTTTGGTTTTTTTTTTGGCCCAGGAGCATGGTCCCAGAAGATAGAAGAGATTTTCTGAATCAGGCTCAGGCTGCACATGCCTTGGTTGTACTCTTAAAGAAAGCAATGTAACACTGCTGATCTTGACAGCAGTTTTCTGGGTGTACAACTGCCAGATCCACCCCTTTGTGGTACCAGAGGGTAAGCTGAATGTGTCCTTTACCAACTGTTAAGTAGTTAGAAGTAGCACTGCCTAGATTGATGAGTAGGATCCTGAATTCCCAAGGGTTAGTTACTGTAGTTTTCATCTTCTTGTATGTGCTTTTATGCCTTTTTCAGCATTAAGTGATGAAGAGGTTCTGGCCCAAGCTCTTATCTTTGTCTTTGCTGGTTATGAGACCACCAGCTCCACCCTCAGCTACATAGCCTATAACCTGGCCGTCCACCCTGACGTGCAGCAGCGACTCCAGGATGAGGTCGATGCAAACCTGCCCAACAAGGTAAAGGACAGTGTGAAGATGCCAGGTTGTCCCCACCTGTGCCTCGCAAACCCTGAGCCAAAAGCCAGGTTGGAAAGAAAACAGAGTGCCTGAGGTGCTGGCACTGAGATTTCCCCTCCCCTGGCCTCTGATACCTGAAGGGGAAGCATTGTGGGGGTGCTGGGGTGGGAGTTGAAGTCCTTTGTTCACGGCTGTCCCCGGTCCTGTCCCAGGCCACTCCCACGTACAGTGCCATCACACAGATGGAGTACCTCGACATGGTGGTGAATGAATCCATCCGACTCTACCCTGCTGGGGGCCGGCTCGAGAGGGTCTGCAAGAAGACGGTGGAGATCAATGGTGTGACTATCCCAAAGGACATGGTGGTCATGATCCCAGCCTTTGTGCTGCACCGTGACCCGGAGTACTGGCCAGAGCCAGATGAGTTCAGGCCTGAGAGGTGAGGGCCAGGGAGAGGGAATAGCTGCATGCTCAACCTCAGCCCTGGGAGTGGAAATGGCAGAAAAAGTGGGGAATGCGTGATTATAACATTTAAATTAGGCATTTATCATTGTCTGACATCTAGTCCCAGCATTACCGTGAGGGGAGTTTTATGATCTACATCCATAAACTGTGCATGGAATTTAATTAACTGCATTGAAGGGAGCAACAGTGAGAGCAGCTCCCAGCAGCTGTAACAGTGAGGGGTTTATGGCCAGATATTAAGGCAAGAGCCATTGGGTGACTGGCACAATGCCCTGCAAATCAGCAGTGGAAGGGCAAAGATGGGTAGCAAATAAAACTTAATTTTTAATTCAAGTTATGAAGCAGTCTTTTCTTAGGAGCTCTGTCAGACCCTGCAAAATGAGGCAACAGCCTAGGGCAGATCTGGGAGACCCTGGGCCTGCTAGTCTTTAGGTGGCCAGGAAGACCTTGAGGGTTGGTCCAGAGAGAGCAGGACCAGACCTGTGCCCTTGCACCCGGGGCTGAAATACCCCTGGAAGATAGTAGGGATGTGGTGACAAAATTTGACATTCGTATTAGGCAGAAGTTAGGGAGGGAAATGAGTGCTGCTGAAATCTCCTATGGAGCCTATGGTCACCTTGTGTTGAATTCAAAAGCAAACACCCAAATGGCAATTGGCAGGCTACACCAGTTGTTCCAGTAGCTACATCTTTATTCCAGTTGGCAAATAGCATGGTTGATTGGATAGGAGCTCTTTAGGGATCACTTGCCTTGCTGCGAGTTCATCCAAGGGTTGTGCTGGTGTCTCAGTAGTGAGACATTTCACTACTGACTTAGTCTGGCTGAAGTTTGTACCTGGACTTCATGCACTGGGAATAAAAAGCCTTCTGACATGAAAACTAACTGATCACTAAGAAATATTACTGAAAATGCTCAGTGGCAAATTTCTCTGTGAAGCTGATTGTTCTTCCCTGTTTTTCATGATGAGGAGAGGAATGGCTGGCATGTCTCTAAAGCAAACCTGCCTTTAGTCACACAGGGGGAGAACATCTTTGTGTTCACTCAGTCCTTTGATCTTCAGGGAAGCCATGAAGCTGTAGGCCTGTGTGTTTTAGGGTTTGAAATCTGGGTTCAGTTTTGGAGCTGAGAGGAAGTTCTGAGAAAAGAGTAGTTATGAAATCCGTTAGCATATGTCAGGTATTCCCTGGTCACCTGATGCACCTGGAGTTGCACAACCAACTCTGAGGAGTAGGATTAAAGCAGAGGCATAAAGTATCTATTGAGACAGAAATAAGGAACTTAGCTGGATTCTTCTAATAAGCACAGAAACACAGCTTGTACCTTCGCAGACCCCTCATGGCTTCAGATCTGCAAGCTGACACATCCTGGAAGAGTAGTGCATGCTAACTTGTGGTTTTTTTTTTTTTGTTATAATCAGGTTCAGTAAAGAGAACAAAGAGGGTATTGACCCTTACACCTTCCTCCCATTCGGGGCTGGCCCCAGGAACTGCATAGGAATGAGGTTTGCTCTCCTCGTTGTGAAAGTGGCTGTGGTCGTTCTCTTGCAAAACTTCTCCTTCAGAACCTGCAAAGACACACCGGTGAGGACATGGGATAATGTGTTTCATTACCCGCCCTTTACTCCCCCTGAGATGGTCCTACAGTTATATGGGAATAACTGTTTAAATCTTCTCAGTTAATTTTAAGTGGTTCACCAGAACTTACTGGTACTTTTTTTCAAGCCACTACAGAAACGTATTTAATGTTGATGGGATATTTCAGGCTGAAATCCTTGAAGTCCTCTGCCTTCTGCAGGTGCACCTAAGGTGTGGGGTGCTTGCTCCTCCACAGTGTACTGTGGGTCTGCCTTGGCCCAGCTTAGGAAGACCCTGCTCCAGAGAGCAGAAAGGGAATATCCTCCCCAGCCCACATCAGAGCTGTGCTTTGCAAACATGGCATGGTGAGACATGCCAGGACACCAAAATTCATCTCTTCGGGGTCACCAGGCAGCCCTAAAGGGTAGCAATTTTCAGACAAGCACGAGCTGAGTTCAGTCTCTGAGGCAGTGCAGGATCCCACCAGGTTTTGGTTTTGCCCAGGATCCCAGTGAATGCTGCCTGCAGTACTGATGGGACAGGCCTTGCAGGTTGGGGCTGTTTGACATAAAATAAGGGCAATAGCTGTTGGAAATGAGATGTCAAGCCAGCCCCTCCCCAGGGAGCACAGCAGCTCCCTCAGAGGCAGGCAGCCCTATGGTGTTGGTTTCCAGCCAGACCCAGCTCTGCACTGACTGCTGCAAAAGGCTGTGCCATTAATGCATTTTGTTAGTGAAGTAAGCTTGGGAAATCAGAGCAGAGGGGCCAGCAAGTGCATTCAAAGGACATTTGTTGTAAGAAACAGAGAAATCCTTATTAAATTATTACTTGGCACGGGTGCTCAGCTGGAATCTCTGCAGATTCAGATTGCAGCTCAACTAGTAACCTGGAGGTGAAAGACTGTAATAGTCCATTAACAATGCAGTGACCTATCCACCCTCCCCCAAGTCTAATGACATTTTTCTAGTCCTCTGCAATCCATAAAATTGATTCTTTTTATAACTGCCTTTAATTAAAAGGAGACAAGTTAAATATGTATTGTATTATTGGTGCCCATAGGTTTATGGGGCTCTTTCAGCCCTTTTTTCAACAGAAGATGTCATGTACATCAGATCAGAGTGGGAGGGAAAATTTTCATGCTGGAACATCCTTTTGGAATATGTATATGGAAGCTGCAGCCTCCTCTCACTCCTCCACTGATGGCAGATTGGGCTCCAAGCCACATTTCTTAAATTTCCTGAAACAAAACTTACTGGGATATGGGGATTTGAAAGTAGCTTGTTAGGCTGAGTGTAGCACCCTTGTCCTGATGGGGAGAAGGAGATCTGGGGTATGAGCAACATCCATTAGTGGGGTAGACAAAACACTCTTCCTTCCCCTGCAAGATGACTCCCTCCAACACCCACTTTAAATGTTTTTAATGAGATTTCCAGCCTACTACCCCATGAAAACCTTTCCATATGAGGGTGCTTCTTCTTTGCTCCTTGGTCTGAACAGCAGTCTTAGTTTTGTTTTCCTGGAGAGCTCATTGCTCCTCCTGCTCCTATTATGATCTGGTTCCCCTTAGTGCTGCCACACTACATCATTAAACAAGATGACACTGCGTGCCCCTCCTTGGCTGCAGCTCCCTGGGTGGGTTTTGGCTGCTTTTCCCTCCACGTGCAACCTGTTGATCAATGCACCAAGCTCTTTGTACCACCCCACGTGAAAGCCAGAACTCACCAGTTTATTCAAGACCTGAGGGCTATTAAACACCAGCTGGTAGCTGTTTTGCATGAGCACTAGTGATAGTTGTGCTGTAAGTACACCTGTAGGTTAGGAAGTGCATTGAAAACAAGTGGGAGCTGGGGTGGATGCGGGCTGTAGGGCTGCTGTTGTTGCCATGTCTGTCCTTTTTCCCAGCTTACGTGGCTGTTTTGTTGTTGTTTTCCTCCTGCTCAAGATCCCGCTGGTTCTGGACTCAAAAGGTTTCGTGCAACCAAAGAAGCCCATTGTCCTGAAGATGGTTCCCAGAGCCCAGGCTGACCTTAACAAGTGAAAGAAGCAGGAACAGAACAAGAGACTCTTATTTGATGGTGCCTCCTCTAACTCTTGAGAGGAGACCAGGTTGATGTGCGTGATGTAGGAATGTCAGAGGTGCTACCCCCCGTTTCATATGGGTTTGGCCCAGCTTAATTACATGAGCATTATCCTAATGAACACGAGCCCCAGACCCCACTGCCTCCAATCACAGTAGGCATTTTGCAAGACCATTTGCACTGGAGTTATTTGGGCATTTTTTTCTCTTTCTCTCAAGAGGCACTTTTCTAAGCAATTTGATTCCAGACACTGTCAGTCTCTTCTGGCAGTGTAATTTAAATCAAGATAGGGAGAGCAAATTGCAAATAGTTAAGTAATGCTGCCATTGCTCCTGTTCCCACTGCCTGCTGGGTAACTCTGTGTGTCTTCTGGTTTTATTCTCCTGGGAATGCAGAGTTGTCCAGGGCCATTTCCTCAGCTCTGTGCCATGACCCTGACAAGTGTTAAAATGGTCACATCCTTGAAGAACTGAATGCCTGCAGCAAATTTTCTGATGCTGATTTATTTAAATTTTTGTATGATTTTAGATGGCTTTTGCGTGATTCCAAGTGCAGATGAGTTAACTGGAGGAGCCCAGAGAGAAGCAGTTATCCCTGATGTCTGGAGATTTGTAGAGAGGGAGAGAAGTGTCCCACATGTGTTCCCTGATTGTTTACTTATTGTACCCTGGGCATGCAGCCACCTGCCAAGGAAGGGATTGTCAGCACAGGCACCGTCCATACTGTTACCATGACACGTTTTAGTCTGGTTTGTATTAGGCCATTGTAAGACGAGCTTCACTGAATTAATAATGATGCAGGGTGCAGCCCTGAGAGCCTTCAGATATCCTGGACAACCCTAGTCTGGAAGAAAGGTGCCTTTGACTAGTGAGAGCTTCAAAGTCTTGCCAGACTTTGTCATTTTTGTAGATTCTAAAAGACCTGTATTCTGACATTTTGTATTATTCCTCCAGAAACTGCTGCTGGAGTGCTAACTGCAATAAAAAGCTCACTTACCTCTTCTATAACCAGCTGATGCCAATCTCTGCTTTTGTGCTTTCTCCATACACAAGTGAAGGTCTCGCAAGCCTTTGGCCAGGTGGCAGTAATCCCATCACCTCTCCCAGCTGGATTTCTCACTTCTGTGGTGGGATCCTCAAAAATCCATGCTACAGAGTGGAAATGGAAGTTCTCTTTTGCATTCCATCCTTCCACTGTGACCTTGTGGCACCACAAATCAGCAAGAACGTGGTCTTACCAGTCTCAGCAAGACAGTTGTCTTCCTGTGAAAGTGGAGGGTTTTGATTCCAACATCTGCTCCATGCTGCAGAGCACCTGACTTCATACAGGATTCAAAGTGCTCTGTGCTCTCTCCTAAACACCTCTTGCACCTGCTCTGCCTGTGCCCTTCCACAGGAGGATATCTTCTGCTTCTAAGCTGTCAGATTTCAGCATTGGGTGAAGTACTTGCATGTGCGTATACATCCAACCCACTCACTGCCATACATGATGCTGCTTGGATTCCTGGGAGATGAAAACTCATTATATCCTGAGTGAATCCCTGTATGTATCATCAGTACTGAGAACTGCTTTTGGAGATGCAGAATTTAAGGTACAACAGCCCAAAATGAACAGCTGAGGAGTCATTGCTGGTGTGAAATGATTCATATTGTAAAATTTGGATTAGGAACTTCATTCACTACATAGCAGTTTTTCTTTTATATAAAGATAGATTATACATATGATATATTCTTCTTATACTTACATTATCTATTTTTTAGGAATTGAGTAGAAAACCTCAGAAATGTATAATAACCTTTCTGCAGCAAATTAAGTTTTCTAGAGAAAGACACCTTGGACTGTAAGTGTAGGGGAGGAGTGTAGCTGCTTCTCTAGAGAGTCACCACTGAGCTGGGTGAGAGCTCAGGGTTAGAAAATTCCCAGCAGCTTGAGCAGTCATAGCTGACCCTTCTGCCTCTGTGACCTGCAGCAATGCAGCTCCCTTCTGCCACCAGCGTACAAAAGTGACAATTCATCTTTGTTCTCAGCTGTTGCTTTCCCCTTTTCTAAAGCCATAGCAGTGTGTTTGTGACGACACATCTCAGGGGAGGACGACAAAATGTAGAGGCAGTCGGACCCCTGGAGAACAAACGGCTGAAAAGTGCCTGCAGTTCATAAAAAGGGGCACAGAAAATCCTGAGGTCTCTGCCTGGAGAGAGGACTGAGAAGATGAGGGTGACAAAGTCACAGGCAGTGGCACAGGTCAGGGATGAATTACTAACTGTGCTGGGGCAAAGGCCAAAGCCTGCCTGGTGGCAGCGAGGGAAGGGTTTTGCCTCCTCACCCCATGCCTTTGTTGGAATTAATCACTCACGCACAAATGTCAACACTACGGAAAACATCCTTCAGGATAATCTCTCTCACAAAGCTGCTTAACATTTTGGAAATACACAGTTCACTTGCAGGTGTCAAAGGATATCAGCCTTTCATGTCTGTTCAAAGGCACCTTCATCTGTTCCACCTTGTGCCAGTGAAGTGGGCGAAGAGGCCGCTGTGCTGGGCAGTGCCGATGTGCCTGTGGAGGGACCGGCACAGCACTGCTTCATCTCCAGGAACCTGCACAGGATTCTGGCAAGGGACAAAACACTGTCAAGCTGTGCCAAATCTCACCTTTGTTTGGCTGAATTCAGTTGTGCTTAAGAGCAGAAAGCGCACACCTTAATTGCTTCCCAATTGTCCCAGAGGGAGCTTTGCCAACAGATTTTGGCTTTGTGGAGCAGTTGGGTGGCACCTTACAGTGAGGAATTGCTCTGATGCTGTGGGCAAGCACAGTACCTGGGATACTGTTTCTTGGGTTTATTCCAGACTGAGCAGCTGTTTGGGAGGTATTCTGTGTCAACCCTTTCTGGTCCCACTTCCAGAGATAAGAAGCATGCACCATTCCCCCATAGCCAGGGGAAATAAACCTTTGCTCTTCCAACAGCCCTGGGCCTCAGTTTACCTGCACTTACAATTTTTAAAATATTACTTACAGTTAGACAATAGTGAACTTTGATTTGTGTCCCCCTTATGCTGTGCTTTGATTCAGATCCCAGCCAGGTCACAGAGTGAGCAAATGGGTTTCCTTTTGGAGGCACTAAAGCAGAAGTGCATCAGGAGCTCATCTAACAGCTGCTGAAGCTTGAGACAAGTCCTCTCTAAAAGACTCCTACTAAAAGACACACAGGACTAGTATAGGGCACTGTGCCTCAACTCCTTTGCTCTGTGTATCCCCCTCCTATAGCACAGCACTGCTTCCAAGTGCAAACAAGCTTCAGCTCAGCACCAGCTCCTTCGGGAAGGACAGTTCACCCTCAAGTGGCATCACTCAAATCTGGCCTCACTCGTGTTTCAATTATTTAGGCCTTGTTCAAGCAAGAGCACCCACTTGCAGTTAACATGGTGCTCCCTCACTAAAGTGCTGGCCCTGCCAGGCTCTACATGTGCTCGAGTGCTTCACTTTTACTCTGTCCTCCCCCTCTGCGAGCAGGAGGTCCTGGGGCCAGTCCCAGGCAGAGCAGTTGAGCCTGCCCCAATTTGCAAGACACTTGGAGCTTTCCTGACCCTGGCCCAGGCTTGCATAGGGGTTGTCTGTATTATTGCTGCCAGTGCTGTTGTGGACCCACTACTGAAGAGGCACAGGCCTCCAGACACCCACATTGAATGCTCAATTTGGTTAAAATCGATGGAATAATCAGCTCACAGAGTCTGCCCAAAGGTCAGGGAGCAGTGATTTTTCTTCCTGCAGCAACTTTGGTCCTGAGCTCTTGTCTTAGTGTGAAGATTGCAAGCAGAAGCACAGCAGCAGGTAGGTTATCAAAGGGTTCTGACTGCTGGTATTTAGCTGACAGACTAATGTAACAAATGCATAACAAGGTCCCCCAAACCAGAGAGCTGAGTTCTTTGCAGGGCTTTTTTCTTAAAATGAGCAGGTGAAGGACATGGTGCAGTCTGGGCTGGCAGCCTGCAAGGCAAAATGCAGAAGAGCCTTGAAAAGGAGCCTACAAATGTGGAGAAGGAGGATGCCAAGAGAAGGTACTGCCAGACCATGGGACAGGACCAGGTGGGGATAACACCTTTTTCTCTCTCTATTCCATCCCACAGCCCCAAATTTCATCCCCCCCAGCTTCTCCCCAGCTGCTTCTCAGAGGCATCTCTGTGTCCCCACGTGCGCCAGCAGCAGCCATCCGCAGATCCAAAGGACACAGCAAGAGGAGGACCCGTCTTTGCCCCTCTCACCACTCCAGCACACGTACAGTAGCAGCTGGACACACAACATACTGTGGGCTGGATTTGCAGAAGCACTTTGGTCTTTCATTTCTAAGCCCAGTGATTCAATCCCCCACAGTGCAAAGGTAAACGGCTGCGACGCTGCTTCGGCCGACTCGAGGTTTCAAGTCAAACAGCAGTCATTTAACCACACTTTTAAGGCTTGTATCATTTGAATGTCATATGTCACACTGATGCTACTTCCACTGAAGGCAAATAGCTGTTTATTCCCCTCGCAGCTGGCCAGCAGTCTGACATTCATTACCGAAGCCTTGCAGCTGCCAGGGATTGAAGCTACCTGTAGGAGTGCGTCTATCAAAGCTTTCCACCTCTTAAGGGTTATTCCTTGTAATACCACTCATACATTTTAGTTCAGGCTCTTCTTACAGCTGCTGTAGGTTTGCAGTTGTTTTTTCCCTAAGACTGAACAAGGTCAGGCATTATTATTTTGCCCATTCCCTCCAAAATTATGTCGTTAGCTCATTTTTCGTGGCTTCTCCTGGGTTCAGGCTCGCTGTCACTGTGCACCAGCCCCTGAGGTTTATGATGTGAGTGTTCTTCTGCTTGGTCTTCCAGCTGTGGGCAACGACCAGCACGCAGGACTGTGGCACTGGTGGCTCAGCCGTGGCATCTTGATGCAGCTCCGGCTCTCCTTGAGGCCAGAACTGCAAATTCTGTTTCTGGGACACAAGTTCATGCACGAAATACCTGATACTTTGTAGTTTATTAGGCACTAAAATGTTCAATTGGCTGCAGAGGAGTTTGCAGAATTAAAAAAAAAAAAAAAAAAACAACAACAAAGAGGCAACAGAGATGATCAGATTAGTTTGCACTTAGACAGTGCCCTGAACATCACAGAGCAATTTACACCTGTACGAGGAGTCTGCAGAGTTCTATCGAATCAGACCTGGAGCGTTTTACAGCCACTTTGCACAGACATAAATGATAGCATAAGGTGCAAAGGAAACAGCCAGCCGGACAATTACAGAGCGTCTTCACACGCCTTATTAATCCTCATTACAGCCCTCTGTGCTGAGACTCGGCATCTTCCCTTCCCCGACGAGGGCCAGCGAGGCTGTGCAGCCAATTTAGCCACCTGCCAAACTTGCAGTGTCTCACTGTTGCTATCGACGTGTCCTTGGTCCTGGGGAGCTGGATACTCTTTGCCAGCACCTGAAATGCATCTTGCTAAATTACACTGAGAGAAGTCTCATCTGCCTCCTGTCCTACCAGGCTTCTGAACATGTGGCCTTATGTTCAACTTATATATGTCTTTTTGTTCATTTTTTCTCTTTCAAGCTTACCTTCATAGGTGTCTCAGGAAAATGGGGTGATGTTCATCAAAAAGACCATGAGCCCTGTTCCCTGCTTGTGCTCATACACCCATGAAACAAGTCTGTGTGTGCATGCAGGATCATGAGCCTCAGGACACGAGAAAATGGGTGAAAAAAAGAATTATTCAGGTGCTCTTGGAGCAAGAGGCTGGAAGCACTGCCAGCGTGTCTGAGCCGTGCCTGTGCACTCAGGTTAACAACCCAAAATGCAGGTGCCAGCATTGCTCTGTATCTACAGGAACATTTCACCAGTGGTATGATGGTTTGCTGTAGCTCTCACATTTATGGCTGATACTGAAACTCCTTAAAAGAGAGCAGCTATCCATGTGTTTCTTGGCATTCCCAGAGCACTCACCCCATTTCCCACTCAGAGCCCTCTGGTTAAAAGTTGGTAGACCTAAACATTTCCCACTAAAGATGACAAGAAACACCTGAAAAGTGTTGAGTTAGGCAGGCAGGAGACAGGCTGAATAGTTAGAGTGGTTGTACACAGTCATGAGATTAGCTGTCTAATGTCCTTTCTGGGAATCTTATTAATGTTATCTTATTATTTCATAATAGATATAACCCATGTGCTAGTGCTGGCAGGCTGTAATTGGGCCTTGCCAGGGAATTACTCATATTTTTCATTCTTGAAGGAATGAAGAGCGTATTCAGTTTTGCTAACGACCTCATTTGTGTGGATTCCATTCACTTGATACGTCTCACTCATGAAGTATTACAGCCAGAGCGACGATTTCTCACTCAAAGTAAACGTTGAGGTGTCTCACAGCAGATGCTCTCCCCCTCCAGATGCTGAACGGGTGCCTCGCTGTGTTTGCCTCTCCTTTGACAGCTGCAGACTCGCCCAAAGGTGGTATTTTTTTTTTCCAGAACATGTTTTGCTGGTGGTGATGCACATCTTGAGATCCACATCTCTCGGGGTGCTGCGGGAGACGCAGAGCTCTTTGAAATGGAGCGATGTTATCTATTGCTGCTTTATAAATACTCTCTGCCTATTTAGTACCCCTTGTTTGGGCCTTGGGCCGTGGTGTCTACCCAAATTCTTAGCTGAGGTGTTTTTTAACTCTCCACAGGGTATAAATGATAGTTTCAGCTACAGAGAACCCTCCTCCCCGTACTGACAATTACTCTCCATTGTGTGTGTATCAAAGCACAGGCAACATACCCTTGTCAATAAAGCCCTTTCTAATTCCTTTTTATCCTCCCCAGGGGAGTCCTTAGAGCCCCACGGAACCTCGACAGCCCTTTAATTCCTCACGCTTTGGTCCTGGCCGCTGCTTGGGGCCTGTTGTTGCAGCAGCAGCTCTGGCTGTGAAAAATGCTGTTCCCTAATGAAGCAGAGCGGGGGCTGTTGGATGACACGAAGCTTTACCTGCCCACGGGGACCCGGCTGCTGCTTCTGCAGCGTTATCAAAAATGTTCCCGTGCATTTGTTTGCAAAATGTCTTCATCCAGCCAGGAGAAATGTCCCTTGAAGTCAACTAACCAAATAAATAAGTAATAGTCAAAGACAATATGGGGAGGGGGAGGGGGGGAAAAGAAAAGTTTCTAGAGGGAAATAAGTGATGGATTGAAAGAGATTTGAGGCTGTTGTGTCGTACAACTCTGTGCGCGATGTGACAGGAGAGTCCTCACTGCGCTGCTTCCTGTCTTCCACTTTAAATGAAGTCCTAAAAATGCTGATTTAAAAGGATTGAAGAAACAAAATAAAATAGTCTGATGTACACTGTGAAGGTTTTTTAGACCTTCTGAACTTTTTTCATTATATATATGCTGGTGGCTGTGGCAAAATAAAGCCCCTCAAGTAAGATGAAACTACTTGAAGTTTTACAATGTTCATGAACAAATCTGAGCAAAGAGAACAATCATTTCACTTTTCACATGTAATAATATCAAACAACAGGAAACCTGGTGTGGAATTTGTCTTTGCTTTCCAAAGACATCCCTGAACAGTCTGTTGATTAATCCCACTGTTAATGAAAATAAATACAGGCTAAAATTCCAAGCACCGTGGTTGCTTCTCAAAGCATCCAAGGATAGCAACAGATGCAATAAAGCAGAAATCTTTGGCTGCTAAGGGATAATGTTTCCTACTTTGGACACAAGCCTAGCAGGGGAGCACACCACCCTTAGCAGAGCAATCTGTGACCTTGAAGATTTCTTATTCTTTGAAAAACCATCTCAAACCTGACCAGTCCCAAGGGCAACTTTCCAGCCCCTGCAAAGGGTCTAATATCATCTCCTGACCTGCAGGGCACTTGGATACTCTTCCTGTTCAATGGAAATGTCCATTGGCTTTTTCCATCTCCCTATTTATCTCATCGATTTGACCAAAGGAATTATGGGATTGAAAGAAAATTAATAGTTCCATGCCTAGCCAGCTCCTTATTTTGATTCATTCCATTCTTGTCACTTCAAGTGAACTAAATAATTAATTGCATTACCAAAAATAATTAGGGCTAGTATCACACAGATTACACTACCCAGTTCTAACAATAATGTTGGTAAAGAACATCTGAATAACCTGATCTGTAATTATAGTCTGATGGTTTAGGGATGTACAGGTTTGGGGCTTTCTCACTCCAAATTTTGGCCGCATTGATTAAATGAAAACTTTTTATAGCTAGTGTTCAAATTATCAAATACTTGCCTAAAGCAATCCCATTGATCAAGTGTATCATTTGTAATACAAATGTTTTTATTAGGAGGCTTTGTTCAAGATAAATGAAGGATCAAATTAACTGGAGATTGGATTGAGTAGAAAATGCTGCAGCTGGATAATTTCAAGCACCGAGGCTGAACATTTCTTTCAAATGATGAGAAGTCATCAACTAAGTCTTAATATAAAACACACACACACAGAGGCACCACTGCATTGATTCCTTTCATTGTTATAACACATTTTATCAAAATACATTTGAGTTTTGTTAAACAGGCTACAAACCCATCACCTCGCTGCAGCCAAAGCAGGCTGAGGTTTTAGTCTGGCCAAAATCAGGAGTGTTGTTGAAACGCCAACATGCACCAAAATCCTCTTCATGCTCCCTCCTTTTTTAACCATTTCTGCTGCCTCTCTCACCATCCAGTAAAATTCCTTGTGCCGCTCTACTCCTAACCCACACTTCTCCTTTAATCCAGAACAGGGCACTCTTTTCCCTCTTTTTAGGAAGGAAACCCACTAGAAAAGACCCAGCACGAATATTTAACTATTCCAGCATTTGTGGTAGCACAGCAGGGTCTGGATGTGATTGAGAGTTTATCCATGACCAGCCAGTGGAAAATGACCGTGTGAGTGAAATGCTGTTAGTTCATATATATACACACATTTTAATAGACCCGAATTAGGAAAGCTATTTGGGATTACATTTTTTTTGGCTGTCATGCAAAGCTGTAGAAGTTAAGTGGTTGCTTTCTGTAATAACTCTCCCATCTCTCCATCCTGCTCCCAGAGCGATGTGTAAAGTGTTTGCTGATACAGGAATTACAGATGTTGGAGGAGCTGCTGTAAACCCTCCCAAGATTTACATCTCCTCCGTGAGGCTTCTCTGCAGGCTGACTTCACAGGGAGAGGTTTTACAGGCATTCAGGATCCTTTTGAATGTGTCTCCAGAGGCATTTGCAATAATCAGAGGAAATCCCCTGAAGCCCATCAGATAAAATACACAGAGTTAGGAAGAGAGCACCGAGGTCAGTTAGTCCCTATGGACAAAATATTTTTGGCTTATTCAGGGATACAAAGCCAAGTTTCCAACTCATGCTGAGCATTGGCTTCATGAGCACCTCCAGATGCCTGCAGCCTCATCCCAGTTCAGCCTGGTTTACAGCATGAAAATAAATGTAATTCTCCTAAAACTGCTGGGTTTCTTCTGAATTTGGGGTGGAGAGGAAAATTCAGCTCTAATACCTGGATCTGGCCACTCCTAATGCCCATTCCCAGTGTCCCATTGATGTGTCAGACTAGTGGCAGCACAGCTTTTAGGGAGAATTATTATTTTATTCATTGCTTCAATGAAAGAAGTAATGGGCCCAGGTGGAATTACAGGTGGTAATAGAAAACAGAGATTGTTTTTTTCTCCAATATCATTTGTGGCCACTTCAGCTATATGTGTGTGTGTGTGTGTATATGAATACAAGTACTATATGTATGTAACATGTGTATATGACAGCTATATAAAGAATTACATCTATATAGATTAGTTATATTACATCTATATAGGTTAGTTATGTTATATCTATAGTTTGGAGCTGCAGGCACTGGGTTTTGAAGCCTTGTATTTTGCTTTTACACTATGGCAATAATAGCTTTTTGGCTATTATTTTGGCTGTGGCCAATAATAGCTTATTGCCCACATCGTAAGATTTAAAACCTGTGACTGTTGCATTTGCTGAAGGAGTCTTAAAATTCCCTTTGGTAAACTGCAGAGTATTGGTGCAAGGTGTATTTTCTCAAGAAGAGCTACAGCCCTTGTAATAAAAAGAAGCAAACAATCAAGTTTATGACTTATATTTAAAGAGATGGGGAGTGAGAGCAAATTAACCCCTTTGTGCTGGAGCCAAGGCTGCAGCCCAAGGACATCACTGCCGTCTGCCCAGGAAAGTGAGGGATGAAAGCAACAGCAGGTATTGATAGCGGGTAACTTGGTGTGAGTCAAGCAATTTAATTTCTGTGGGGAACCCAGTGACTGATAGCAGCACTAATGCTGATTAACCCCCTCCCTCTTTTCTGGCTCCTAATTTTTTGCTGCTCACAGCTCTGTCTTCCTTTGAGCTGATTTCTGCAGTGTGTGTATGTCAAGACAGCTCATGCTCCATGTGCAGAATACATGTAAAATCCTGCCTTTCCTAGGCTGTATTACAGTTTATATCACTGTGCTTATCTCTGCTAATTCTAAAGCAACCTACATAATTAATTTAATTACTATTTTAGTAATTTACCACTAGAAAATCTAGATTTTTTTTTTTCATCAGGTTTCTGGGGGTGTTTTTGTTTCAGGTGAGATTTTGCAGCATTACATCCCTTTTTGGGGTCTGGTCTCAGAGAACAGGATCTGATGGGATATATGCTGTCTCCCACATCTTTTCTCAGGCTGGTCCCAAGTACAAGGCAGGTCCTATAAACTCAAAGAGAAGGTAAGTTCATGCTCCTCATAACTGTCCTCATTTCAGGAAGGCTGGCCCAACTTGACTTCATCAGGATTTATTGGTTTGGTTTAGTAGATAACCTGATTTCAGGGGAGAAAACCGTGCTCCAGGCTTAGCAATGACTCATGTTTGGCCACACAAACATTAGAACTGCTCTTTGACTCTTTGCTGTGTTGGGAAATCCCAGTTAAGCTCAATGTCCTGCCTCTGTCTCCAGCATCTCCTGGAAAAGCCATGCAAATGAGTCATGGGTTGCTTCATCCACCAAGACCGTTGGTGACTGCTGCTGTTGCAAGCAGAGATTTCCACATCTGGGGCAGCAGCTGGGCTGCTGTGAGGGTGGAACTGCTGTGAAACAGAGGATGTCTGGGAGACAGACTGACACAACACAGTCCCAGGCAGGAATGCAGCTGAGGATGGAGTTTGGCAGGGAAAGCTGAAAAGGAGAAAGTGTGCAGAAATTGCAGGAGCTGATTTTTATCGTGTTTTCAAAAGGAGGGTGATATTTCTGGGGAAAGTGCCAGGATTTTCAGTGCCTGGGTTTCTCTTCTGAGTGTTAGACAGGGCTACTCAACAGGCACAGTGGTGAGGCTGAATTGACTGGTGTTGAGGAAAAGTGTTCCCAGTTGCCAAAGAGGTCAGGCTGGATATCCTGGATAAGAGCAGGCACTACGGCACTATTCATTATCTGTGTTCACATGCAATAAGAGTAATAATAAAAGGAGAGCTAACAGAGGTTCTCCTTAGAATGAAACAATTAAAAAATGTATGGCTTGGGACAAAATTGTTCTGACTTTTGCCTGAGGTTACGGACAAGAGCTCTACCTGGTCATAGAAACACAGTATAACAGTGGTGCCAAGGAGAGGGCTGGGAAGGGGGAGAGCCCTTAATTGGCCAAGAGATTCTAAACTCTTGCACAGAGGAGCAGCATCTCAGAGGACTGAGGTCCAGTCAGACTGTGTTGGAGGCCAATGGACTTCAGACTTGCTCTTTGCTGTCATGAGAAGCATCATCCCAGTGCTTCTGAGGGTGGTTTTCCATCTGACTTCAGCTGGGGCAGGCTCAAGGATTTCCTTATTAAGCATCCACTCCATCTGCTTTACTGAAAAAGTGTGCAAAGATTAAACATGACAAGGAATTTGTTTCCAAGAGGCTGGTATTTTGGATGGGTTAAGAAGTGTAAGCACCTCCCTTTCCCTGGAGACTGAGGCAGGCTGGCTCTGCCTCAGCACTGTCTGCTCTGTGCTGGCCAGTACCATGGAGCAGAACAGAAAATGGTATCACAACCATGATGGCTTTTGGTATTTATTCCTCTACTTTCCCTACAGACACCTTCAATTCAAACTCCAATCCTAAATAAGTTCATCAAGTGTCATCTTCAGAATATCCATCTGCATCCCGACAGTGTGAGTGTGAGAAATGACTTATCAGGCAAAACTGGCATTTGCCTGTTCTGATCCATCTCCTGTCAGCACTCACACCCCTGTTGACAAACTGAATTTCACCTTGATTTCTTCTTCCAGATAGCACAGATTAACTGCGAGCTCTGTCATTTTTTTGTTTGCTTTGAAAGCCTGCAGAAGGAGCGATCTGACAGAGGATATACAGATGTCTGAGAAAATCCTGCCTGTCCAGTCAGCGATTCAGACCAATGTATTGCTGAGATACCAGAGGTACCAGCAACTTCTGTAAGACTTTGAGCACAGCAAATATAAACACTTGTGTTTTTATGTGGATTTAATGCTGTTTTCATGTCTCCCAACCACCCTTGCCTCCAGGCTTACTGTCTCCATCTTGTCACATTCAGCATGGCAAGGTTGGCAGAGATATTTCTTGAAGTGACACCGGGAGGTCCCTGAGCACCTCTGTGGCCTTGTGTGCAAGGCAAGGACAGTCAGCCCCCAGCTCAGGCAGGCAGGAGCAGAGCTGGGGCTTCACATCCTGGAACAAACCCATTTGTATTATCCTGTACTCAGATGCATGGCTGTGTATGCATTCATCAGTGAGGAGAGATCATTCCCCCTTACTCTGTCCACAGAAAAAGACATAGGGAATGGAGGCTGTGATGAGATAAATGGTTATTATGAGGTATAGACATTTTTAATTAGCTTCTGCAGACACTACCACACTGCTAATGAGCCCTTGCCAAGTTTCCTGTGATTCCTCTTTACTTTTTGTAACTCTGTAATAGTAACAATATAATAATTTTCTATAATAACCATGATAAAACCCAGATAATCCTTCTATAACTCCAGCATAAGCTTCACGTAATTAAATCAGTTGGTGAAACATTATTGGTCTAGGGATGGATGAATGCAGCACGGCTCTGCTGCCTCATGAAGGGTATTCCCCACATCCTCGTACCCCCAGAGCAGTACAAGGCTGGAATAGGGTTAAAAAGCCAAATGGTTGTGTTTGGATCTCAAATTACCCCATTGTTGCCAAAGCAAAGGCCAGAATATTACTAAAGCAGTAAATCTAGTCCCGAGGGAAGATCCTGAACTGTGCTAGGTGGGCTAGTGAGCAGGCAGACCCCAAAGCAGGGAGCAGTTCCTAGATGGGTGGGGAGGTGTGAGAAGGGATGAAGGAAAGAGACACCACAAGAGCCCTGCTTTCATCTGTCCTTTAAAAGAAGGGGGAGTGTTTCTCAACAGTGCTGAGAAATGCAATTTAGACAAATAGCTGGCGGCTCCTATGAAGAGTTGATCCAGCTTGCTTGTCTTCCACTGCTCTGCTCTGATTGATGTACCCCAGGTGGTGTCATACCTGCTTATCTTTTTCTTCTTTTTCTTTCAGTTAGAAGACAAGTTTTTCTATAATTACTCATCTTTTAAGAATTTCTCATGCAAAAGTACACACACGTTGCACAGGAACAGCCTCTCTGCACTTGAGTTGGGTGAATAATCGCAGACCCCCTGCCCTCCCTCCAAGAGGCTGGGGATAAGAAAGCCTTTTGTGATGCTGCCTTTAGATGAGAACCTTGTTTATTACTTTTCTGACTCATCTTTAAGCCTGTAGAGTTTATTGTCAAGTGCAAGAAGCTTACCCCTGGGCAGAGGAAGGCAGCAGCCACTCCCAGCAGTGCCACAGGCTGATTCCTGATGGGATTTCTGAAGCCATCCTGGATAGTCCTGCCACACTTCCATATCTCACAACTCCCCAGTCAAATGAGGTGAGGAGATAAACAGAGGTGAGTGAGCTTCCAAAATCCCCATCCCACATTTCCTGGGTAGCAATTAATGTTACAACATGGACCAAGTAATGAGACAACTCCCAGCTTGGGACCGTGCAGTGGGGGAAGGTGAACTTGTAAAACAAACCTGATTTCACTCACTGACAGCCTCACATGTTCCGAAGCACCAGGATGCGTCTGTAGGTGGTTCGGGGCTATTTGTGGTGACACAGGGGACAAGGGGTGCTGGCTGCTGCCTGCTCCTGGCACTCCCCGGAGGCCAACGACCTTCTGCTGGGTTTTCAATGAGCATTTTGTACCCATTAGAAGCTGACAGTGATAGGGATGTTTTGTCTCTCCACCCTCTCCTACACCTCCACACGAGTCATTAAGCAACTCTTTGACTCCTCTGCTTTGTGTCTCTGTCCCCTGTCACTTGTAATGGCTTCATTCATCAGTCTGCCCTTCCTTTTGGCTGTGTTGTAGTGTGTACTGTGGGTTTTTTGGTCTGGATGGTGTGGTGCACTGAGCTCCATGACCTGCCAGCACAAGGAACAGCAGCACAAGACAATCTTTCATATCTTCTTCTAGCTTTTCTTCTCTGCTGGGTGCTTCCACACCCAGACTTTCCTTGCTCTGCTGTGATCTCACCTCTGAGCATCTTCCTTGTGCCTCTGCTTTAGTAACTGTCCACCAGAAAAGCTTCAGAAATTTTGGGGAAGATGTTCGCATTCACCATTTTAAGGGAAGGATTAAGGAAAGGAAGTTCATGTAGAAGACAGTGAAATGTGTTGTTAAATGGATACAATGCCCTGAGAACGAAACTCCATTAAGAGTCAGGAAAATTCCAACCTCACCAGCAAACTCTGACAGCGTTTGGACGTGTGCTGGTTCATAGACCATCCAGATTTTACTGTTGGTAAATTGGGCTCTTAACTGAACCAGGTGCTGAACAAGTGCTTTCCACAGGTCACTGAGTCCAACTTATTCTAAATAGCTCCAGCCCCAGGCCAAATTCACTCCTGAAATAAACGGACTCATCTCTCCCTTACAAAGCCACATGCCCTGGCATGGTGCATCTCCTGCAGTAACCTGAGGCAACAGGAACCACACAGCAGGCTGGTTCCTCCGGCAGCTCTCCTGTGGGCACTGCGGCCCCGTGCCGGCCCCGTGCGGGGTTACTGCCTCTCTGCTCCAGTTACTGCCTCAGTCTGGGACAGCCTGCAGTGCCAATGTGGTACTCATGTTAAGGAGGGGGGAAAGGACACAGGAAGCTGTCCTGGTTTAGCTGGGGTAGAGTTAATGTTCTTCTTAGTCGCTGGTACAGTGATTTGGGTTCGCTGTGAGGATTATGTTGATGACACACTGATGGCTTAGTTGTGGCTGAATAGAGCTTACCCTAAGTAAGTGCCTCATGCTCTGCCTGTGATGAGGTGCACAAAAAGTGGGAGGGGGCATGGCCAGGAGAGATGCCCCAAACTGGCCAAAGGGATATTCCTACCACAGGGCATCCTGTTCAGTGTATAAACTGGGGGAGTTGGCTGGGAGTCACCGATCGCTGCTCAGGGAGGGTCAGTGGTTCCTCCTGCTGCTAAGAGGAAAAAAATAGAACACCAAAATGAAGTAGTTACTTTGTCCTCAACCTGATAAAGAGGTGTCTGTGGTTGCTCTTTTTCTCAATGCCCATTCTGAAGTGCTAGTGTCACATCCAGGCTGTCAGATCCAAACACACTGTGGGAAAAAGGGTGGGAAAGATAACAAAAGTTTTGTGTATAGGACCTGAAAAGGGCTTTTATAATCTTGTGCTTCCTACCCAGGCACCAAACTTTGAGACACTCAGACCTCAACTAGACAGGCCCTGAACTGTCAGACAGTGATTTCCTCCTGCTGAGGACGGAAGAGAGCCTCCTGCATCCCCAGCATGGCTGGGTGGGGACAGACCCTGACCAGGCTCACCTGGGCTCTCTGCCCCACCCATGGGCTCAAAACCTATTTAAGCGCAGCCTGGTGCCCCTACTTCTCTTCTGAGCTCTGTTTGAGATGTGCAGTGAAAGCACAGCTATGCTTTGGACCCCCTGAGGAATGTGGCCTTTCCACCAGCATGGTAAGACCTTGCTTTGCTTAAGAATTAAGCTGATGGGTCTGTGGCTTGTTCTTTGGGAGTTTGAGCTTGCTGCAAGGGCTGCAGAGGGGCTGAGCATCCAGGGAGGGATGGGGACAGCCCTGCCCCTCCTGTCTGTGTCCCCTGCCCAGCCACAGCCCATATGTGAGCACCAGCCCTGCAGCTGGGATAAGCTTTTCTCAGCTGCCCAGGCATTGCACAGAGCTGTGACTACATCAAAAACTCCATTCCTTCAGGATCTGGTGTTTTTGGCTATGAACAAGTGTGGGACCCTGGTGCCCCCAGGCAGGGGCATGGGAAACAGCATAAGTCCCTTCTTACATGCAGAGATTCATCCTTTCCTATTTACTTCTGAACATTTTTCATAAGCCTGTTCTTATGATGCTTTAGGGCTGGAAGCATCAGGAATATAAATCAGAGCTTGTCATTCATGGGTATCACGTTTATTTTACATT
The DNA here is from genome assembly GCA_013400415.1 of Scytalopus superciliaris. Classification (NCBI taxonomy): domain Eukaryota; kingdom Metazoa; phylum Chordata; class Aves; order Passeriformes; family Rhinocryptidae; genus Scytalopus; species Scytalopus superciliaris. The sequence goes on along the minus strand of VXBX01001788.1, from coordinate 211,875 downwards.
AATATATGCTTTTTGTAAAAATACCACAGATTCAGTTGTGAATCTTGGCTATTATCTGAAGCTTATTGTGATCATTTCTCTCCCCTTATACTTATGCACATGAAATGCTGTGTTTGATGATGAAGTGGTTTCTGACTGAAGGGATCAGGATGTTTGGGAAGTCACAGTCTCCATGGCCTCTGTGCTCTGACTTAGCGATTTTGTTTCCTCTGTTCCCCTGGGTTTTACCTCTTTTCCTGCTGGTGAAGGTAGTGAGGGAGCACAGAAAGCATCCCTGCTTCTCTAATGGCTAATACAAGACTGCATCTTGCCCAGCGGTGAGTCCAGTATTACCCTTAGACTAAAAAGACAGGGAATAAACAACAGTAATATAAAAGGTGTCCATAGTTCTGGAAGGACTTGAGGATTTCTCTGGGGAGACTGAGAGCTGGGAGCCCTCCCCTGCCACTGCCAGCGTCGGTCAGCTGTGAAATGCTTCTGAGAGCAGGCACAGAGAGGACAGGTCTTGTTATCCTGGGCTGTCTGGTAGGAATCAGAAGGGAGGGGTGTACTGAATGATATTTTTCAGCTGTGAGCCTCCAGCTGCATGACATTTCCAATTATCCAAGCACATACATATGGATGTGCAGCCCCCCTGCCAGGCTGACGGGCTCCATGGCAGCAGAGGGTCGGCTGAGACGGAGCCCGCCCGGCTCCGCTGCCATCCCACCCTGCAGATGGGCACGGGCAGCTCGCAAAGCCTGATGGAAAGGAGAGCAAAACTTTGTCCTTGAGATATCCATATGCTGTCGGGACACTCTGCAGTGTTTTGGAGTGTGGTGAAAAGCCTGGATGAGAGCAAAGGCACTCATTTCCTACGGAGCTTTTCCTTCCCCAATGTTTCAGCTCAGGTCTGTGGGCAATTAGCTGAATCCCAAACAGACAGGTTTGGGCATCCTGCAGAATCAGTGATGGGTTTCCTGCAGAGCATGAGCGAGGATGCTCTTGTTTCTCCAAAGGGTTATTAATGACTGGGATTATCCATGGCCTGCACTAAAACCTGTTATACCCACACAGCTTCAATGAGTCAGATCCCAGACAGCCAACACAAGCTGCAATCAGGGAGGTGAGGAAATGACCCATCATACTGATCAACACCTGTTGGCAATAGGAAGGTGAAGGAGGTTTAAAGGATGCTCTTGCTGCAAAATTTCAGCATTAGGTGCAGGATTTGGGCTTTATAAACTTTACAGGAAGATCTGCTGATGGGATATGAAAAATAGATTGGATATTTTTTCTGTAAGCTTCATTTATACTCATTAGAGTGCTACAAGTAATAATACCAGGAAATAGATTTGCAGGCAGAAGTATGATTTTTAACTTAAGGGTGTTCATTTAATTTCAGCTCTTGTCTCCTGGATGTGCCTCCTCCTAATGCTCTAAATAGCTCTTCTGCCTCTTTGATGTTTACACCCTTCAAATGCATAAAGACAGTTCTCTACAATTCCTCATTTTGCCAAGCAATACATACTTAGTGCTTTTCATCTCTCTCCATAAATCAATCCCTTTCCTCCAACAGGAGCTAGAATAGGACTTTTTCCCTTATTAGATTTGTACTGAGAATTTCTTTTCAGAAACAGATAAATGATACAAGGTTTTTTCATGACAAAGCATCCTATCATATATTATTAGCAAACACTTCCACACTAGAACAGGAATAAAAATAGAAAGTGGGCTATAAAAAAGGCATGTATAGCAGGATAGCATCTAATCTCTCAGTATGGTGCCAAAAGGGGAGCATTTCCTTCACATTTCTTTCCAGATCTTCAAGGAAAGATCCGGGAGGCCTCAGAAACACTTAGCATCTTTTACTTAAGGTTTTCGTTAAATTCTGTGTGATCCTTGACACTGAGTTAATGAATTTTCTCCTTATTCAAAGAGCCCACCCACTGCTTGTGGTGTGTTTGAAGCTTCAGATCCTTTCTGCCTGCTCAGCTGCTGCTCCCTGCCTTGCTGTCCCTCTTCCCAGCGTCTCAGCATTGGTTGTGTCCAACCTCTTCCACAGAACGTCAATTGAGAAACCACCTGAGTTATATAAAACACTCTCAAATCCCTCTTATCCCAATGTCAGACTTTTTCATTTACTGATTTTCAGTGGAAGCCATCAAATATGGTCTATCTGGGGCTCTCACCTGGCAGGCCAGCTTAAACAGGTACATAATGTGCATTTAAGGTTTGAGTCTTCTGCCAGACCCTTCAGAGGGATCACACCTCTGACTCAGGTGGGGGCTGTTTGAGGCTGCAGGGACGTGAGATTTCCTAGGGAAATCAGTCCTCCTCAGATTTCCCATATTTCTGAATGTATTTTTCGTTGGAGTCCAGCAAACCCTGCAGAAATGGATTTAAAATTAAATTAAAAATGAAAGATGACTACCCAAATGGACAATTTCAGAAGGTACTTGTCAGAAAAAGCTCAGGGCTTTGGGAATCCCTGGCCAAGCAAGGGCTGCCCTGGGATGGAGGCACTTGGGGGTCACACTCGGACGCATCAGAGCCTGGTGTTCTTCCCTGCATTGCTCTTTCAGCTGTGGATATGAGCAGTGAGGAAAGGAGAGGCTGATCAGTGGGTTTATTTCCCTTCCTTGTGGCTTCAGGGGTGAATTGGAGAGCAGGAAGGTTCCCCTGGGCCTGAACAGCCCAGCAGGACTGGCTGCTGCCTCTCAAACTCCACCTGGGAACTGCTACAGAGGTGGGCAGGGACAATAAAGTTTAAACCCCAACTGGTGATTATAAAATAAATATGGCAAATAACAGGCTGTGCAGCTGTGGCATGTATTTAGGGAGGGAATCTGGAGGGACCTTCTGTCTTCTTACCATGGAGCAGGTGCTGCAAGGGAAACCAATATCTGAAACTTTTAGCAAAATTCCAAAGATCTTCTCTGGAGCTGCTGCCAGCAAGCAGAGAGAAGGCAGAAAACCCAACACAAAGCCAACGTGTTTTTTAATACACAAACCAAACCAGTGCCAGAAGTTGTTGTGTGCTGGGTTTTGTGACTGTGCAATTTAATTTCTTATTGTTCTTGCTGTCCTTAGAGCCAGGTCAGCACAGCAGTAGGGCTGGCCACTTCCCTGGGGCAGCTGCTTCTTGGACACCATGGCACATCTCTGTCTTTTGAAGTTCTCTGTTCTTGCTGCAGAAACTTCATTGCTGCCACCTTGGGGCCTGCAGGATCCCTGGAAGATTTATGCTCTGGCATTATTGAAGCTTGCCTTTTGCTATAGTTTATAACAGCTTTGGAGTATGGTTGACTCTTGGTGGTGGTTACAGAATCATAAATGGATTAGTTGGGAAAAGACCTCTAAGGTCAAGTCAGATCATTGAGTCCACTAACCCAGCACTGCCAAGTCCACCACTTAACCACATTCACAGATGCCATATTTACATGTTTTTTGAACACTTCCAGGGATGGTGACTCCACTGTTCCAATGCTTGACAACCCTTTCCATGAAGACATTTTGCCTATTATCTAATCTAAACCCCCTTTAGTGCAACTTGAGGCTGCTTTCTCTTGGCCTATTACTTGTTACCTGAGAGCAGGAACATCAATAACTAAATGTGGTCCCTCTCAGGCAACCAAAGCTTGGAAGTTCAAATTTTTTAACCTCAAAAGCCAGTGTTTGAAGAATGTGGAGTACTCTTTTGACCCATTTTGATTGTCTTTCCTGATACGTGCTTGAATGTCCCTGAAAACTGCTCAGTTCTACTATTGCTGTAGCTGCTTGTGCTGCTGTTTCATGCAAGTTTAGAACACCAAGAAAATAAAATAAGTGAGGAAGAGGGGACAAGAAGGTTTCTTAAATTCAGGTTGTGCATTAGTGAAGACTTCTATGTGAGTCACACAAAAATCCCTGAAGATGGCAGTGACGTTGGTATTTAAATGATGCTGGTAAAGAGCAGTTGTATCTCTTGGTGGCGCAGAGCATGTAAATACACAATGCCATGGTCCAGGCCCCAAGCTAATCGCCTCAGACACTCCTAGGTAGATATCACACCTGGCTTTGGAGAGTCTATCCAAGGACAAAGATACCCTTCTGCCCTTTGAGTTGCATATATGCACAAAAATACAAATATACAGATGTACATGTGGCTGCTAAGTCTGTAACAGCCTGAGCTCTCTGTTTGCTGCACATTCTGTTTCTTAGGGCAACATTTAGTCTCTGAACTCCCTGAAGATCAGACTGTCTTGCTGAGTGTTTCCAACACTCCTAACCCTCCTGGGCTTTCATTTCCCGACTGGCTTTTAATGTAATGTAAAGATTAGAAATTATATCTTCCATTAAAACTTTATTAGGTAGCTCTTCCACTTAAGAGAGCAGCTTCACTTACTCCCAGCCAAATGAATTCCAGTCATTGAAAGCTAAGCATGAAAATGCAGGAGGGGGAGAGGAAGCCACGTGCACTCTTGAAAAGATGAGGAAAAATAAGAGTAGTGGGTTTAGTGACCTGTCTGAGACACACGTAGCTCAGTGCAGAGCTCCATGGGAGCTGTAATCACGGGGACAACAGCCAGCATGGGAAACACTTGCCTTCTTGGCAAGGGGAACCTGCAAGTGCATTTTTCCCACTTCTACATCCTGCAGGTTCCTACTGGAGTCTGTTATAATTACTGGGAGCATCAGACATCTGCTGCTTCCATGGATGTTGCTAAGGCTACTGGTGGGCTGATTGATGTGTGGTTACCACTGGAGAGCAGCCTGAGTGGCAGCAGCTGACCTTCTTAGGAGCATCTGTATCACTCCTTGCCTTTCCTCTGGCTTTTGCTGTGACCTTTGGATACAGATTGATCCCAGATTAGTGCTTGTTAACAATAAATACCCTAAAATTAGGATACAAGTAGGCAAGTTCTGAAAAGGTTATACAAGCTCGGGGCAAGTTAGTGCAAGACACTGCTCACTATGCTGGTGGTTGGTCTGTGTGGTTTATTTTCCAGAAGTATTTTCCATTCTTATTACCTACAATATAGGGGGTGCTGTGGTGTGGCATCTGTGCCTCCTCACCTGGTCTGCACAAAGCCAGGGGATGGACTATAACTTATTTCCCTGGGCAATCCATGATGTGTGGCTAGAATTAGTATTTTGCCAAGTGAAGATGGGTAAATGCATCCAGCTGTATTGGACTGGCTTCAGTTCATAAGTGGCAGGCAAGGTTTTTCATTTCCCCTTGAACAGTTATATTGTCCTCCCCACTTCATTTGCAAACTTCTGGCTGCACAAGTACATCAGAGTAGGCTTATATATTACATATATAAATGACATGGAAGCTGTAGGTTGCGGAACAAGGTACATTTGTATCCAGCCCTGCAGGGAAGACCATAGAAAACATCACTGATCATTGGCTAGGAAATGGTTAAAAAAAACTTTATTCCAAATCATCAAAGGTATTTTGAGCATCTTTGCAACATCTTCAAGTGTTCAGGAACAAAAAAAACCTCTGAGGGGAAAATTAACTGTGTCATGGGTGATATAAAGCTGCATCAGTACCTATAAAGTGCCCCAGCAATACAAGAAAATTGAGGTAATGAACAGAAACGTTCAGTTAGAGATTTTTCCATATTTTATGTTAATCATTAGGTTAGAGCTGAAATTAGCTTTAATTGATATTAAGAGTTGAAAAAATGAATCCTCTGGAGAATGAGTCTCTTTAACCTTTAATGATGCAGTAAATAAAATATCCTGTCAACATTTGTGCGATAGTAAGGGTTTTCAAAATTCCGTATCTGTGTGGTGAGCGATTCAATCTGCCTAATTCTCTCCATTACAGTAGATAAAAGTGATGTTGGTGCATAAATTCAGCTGCAGGTTTTCCATGTTTCCAAGCTATCTGGTAATTCCCCATGCTGGCTTGTTATTTCTAATAGGGAGGTGGAGAGAAGAAGGTGGGACTGAGATCAATTCCAGTTCTGTGTGCTGACTTTTCCACTTGTGCCCCTTGACTTGCAGGCTCCTGATGCCAGAGTAGTGACAGAGAAGCTGTACCTCAGCAGAGGTAGGAGCAATGCTGCCTATTCTTCTTTCCAGGTGAAATATGCCTGAAAATGTTTCATTTTTCACTTTAAAGGCACAGCAGAATTGCAAAAGACTTCAATGCTTTAGGGACACTTAGTTTGGTAATAGTCAGGCCATTCTTCTCTCTGTCAGGGCTCAGCCTGGTGTTGAAACACCTCATAACTGACTTGGTGAAGCACAAGAAATATTCCCCCACTGTAAGCAGGAAGCCTGTTTTTCATAAAATCCATTCAATCCTTGCAATCAACTGGAAGTATTACATCATTTAGGCAAGTTACTGTAACAGTGATGGTGACTCTGCTGTAGTTAACTGGGAAACAGGAAACAAATCTCCACACTTAAACCCACCTTTTGTCTTTCAGCAGGACTGATGCAATAATAGTTCTCATTCCATGGGATATACATCTCCTTTGGAAAGTTCCCAGCAAGCCTTTCAGTGTTAAGGGGAATGTATCTGTGCATATTCACAGAAGCTCCTGAGTGATGCTGGTGTTTCATCAGGTGTGAGTCTGTTATGCTGCACCATGGTGTGAAAATAACTTCTTTGGTGAGACATGGTTGTAAAGTCTTTGAGAAAACCAAATTATTTAAAATGCTGATGAAACATCAAGTTTCTTCATTGCTTTTTCCTTCTTACTTGGGGACTAGGAGGATTTAGGTGAGGAGGTGAAACAGAAGTGGTCCCACAATTAACTTCTACCTTATACTCTGTTTTCTTTCCTCTGATGAGATCCGGCTATTTTGGACAATACAGGGTCCCACGCCTGGCAAGGATGTGTTGGAACAGTGGTCAAGCAGTGGAACAGGCTGCCCAGGGCAGTGGTGGAATCACCATCCCTGAAAGTGTTCAAAAAAATATATTGTATGTGGCACTTGGGAACACAATTGACATGGTTTAGTGGTGAACAGGGTGGTGCTGGTTAATGGCTGGATTTGATGATCTTGGAGGCCTTTTGCAACTGTAAAGAGTCTATGAATCAGCAAGGAATCTAGATAAATTTGTTTTATCAGCCAAAAAACATTCAAAAGTCGAGTTAAGCAGTGCTATGTCTCATTTAAAGAGGAAACAGCCAAACCAGCACAAATAAACCCAATGGAAGCCCAGCTCTCAGGACCAGCAGACTCTTGGTCAAGCCAATTCTGAGGGGTGGCCAGCAAAACAATGGAAAGTGCTGGGAATGATGGAAACAGCTTTATAAGCACAGTAATTTTATGGAGTTAAAACACAGAGGATCTAATTTTCTTCCAGAAGACTCATTACCATGATTTTGTTACACATTATTTATGGGCTGTTTTGATAGTCCTGGCAGGTCATAATTGGCTGAAGCCGGAAAATTAGTCACATTTTTCACATTTGGAAGAATGATCTGTACAGTTACACTAATGACTTCATTCCCGGAGATGCCACATGCGGGGCAGGGACTGCCTGTCTTGGGGTGTGGCTGAATTAACCCTTTCTGATTCTGAACACTCTGCAAAGTCACCTGGTTTTGCTCATGAGACACCAAAACAACTTGACTTCAAAGCAGCTGTTTGGCATGTAAGTGCCTTGCAGCTTTTGTGGTGGCTTCCCCTTTCTTGCCCTGCCCTTGAATCTGAGTTAGCTTTGCCTAGCATTACTTTTCTACAGGAAAAATACCTTTTTTTTAATTTTCTTTTTAACTAATTTGTCCATGCAGGGTCATTGCACTGTCCCCATCAAAGCCACTGTAGCATCCCAGCAGTCAGATAGGCCGAGCTCTTCCACTGATGGTTTTAACCCCTGGTAAGAGATGGGCAACAGATTAAAGTGAGGAAGAGCCTCATTGGCAGCACTTCCAACTGCCTTGCTGTGTACATAGCACAACCCAAACAGTCTATCACAGATGATGAATCAGAAGGGAGCACTATAATTGCTTTATCAGCCTTTTGGGACAGCACAAGCTCGTTACTCTTGAATTAGAGCCTTGTGAATGTTGCTGTATCTTCCAGAAAAATGGACAGCTTTGATTTGGGGATTTCTAGTGATCAGGAATCTATTGCACTGTTGGCTGTCTACTCCCAAACCCCTTAATTGCCATTGTTAAATAATGGACCTGAATTCTTGAATGAATTTGTACTATGTGATGCTGCAGCATTTGTGTCATGTTGCAGTTTCATCTGCTAGACTAAAGAGAAAAGCATTTGGCCACCAGAGAAAATTACAGAACATGGTGCAGCAAATAAAACCTTGGAATGAAAGATGCCAGGATAAAGTTAAGGGATGGCTTAATTTGGTTTGCAGCTCTTGTGACAAGCTTTCCCATTTTACTAGCATCTGTCTTGGTTTGTAGGTGTCAGGACCAGCACAATACACCGGGCTGAACTGGTGTGTGAAATTCAAACCTGGGAGAAACTCCCAGCTGCTTTTCGATATTCCCTCTTTTTATAGTCAGGGATGGCATAAACCCTTTGGTCAGAGCATCCTGCTGACGGCAGGACCAGCCCACAGAGCCCAAGCCATAGACCACTCTGAAGCAGTTCAAGGGTGGAACAGCTCACAGCAGCCTAAACCCCCACTATGAGCAGTGTTTAAACCCATCCCTGGCTCTGGGAGGCAAGGCTCAGCTACAGGCTGTGCCCAGACCATTTCTCCAGGAGCAATGGCCTTCCTGCAGTGCTGTCCCCACCTCCTCTGAGCTGCTGCTCTCTGTAATCCATCCTCTGTCACTCCAGCATGGAAAAGGCTTGGCCACTGCTGAACTGAAGGCAACCTCTTAATCAAACTAAGAGGTGGGAGTAAAAGTGTTTGTAAAATACCATACAAATGGGAGGGTTTGATCACGTTAAATGAAGGAATCAGATTCATTAAATTAAGTGGAAAGCAATGTACATGGATAATTTCAAGGGTTGAGGCTGAATACGGTTTTTAAATAGGAAGTGATCAGCCACTATACACAACACAGAGCAGCTCTCAAACATTTTTAATGACAGTATTTGTACACACTTTAGTTTAATTAACACATGGCACAAGAGGGGTTTGGTAACTAGGATGTAGTCTCACACCAGTCGTCTCAATGATAACACATGAAATTTCAAGCCTCGATACACCCAGAAGAACGGGGCCCATCCCTGCCCGGCAGGGTCTGGCGGTTGGAATTTCCATCACACCTTGTTTTGCTTGGAATGCGACAGTAATTCCTTCTCTCCAGATGAAAAAGTCCCCTTAAAAGTGGATGATCAGGTTCTCATTTGGATTTATTTCTTGTTTTCCGCAATGAAAATTAAGGGGGCTGTGTATTGTCACTGCCCAGTGATCCACGTTACATTTCTGACAGCTATGTTTATTAGTAAATATGGAGTAATTGCTTCCAGAATTAACTGGAGCTGCTCTTCTGTGTCTGTATGTGTAGAGAGATTTCCTGTGATGTGTGATCCCTCTGTTAGCACAGCACTCATTAGATGCTGGGGGACTGTGGCAGGCACAGCTGGGTTTTACTTCCCTGCGGGTGTGGTGTTGGTCCGGGGAACCAACTTCAGAACAATCGGCTTCTCTGGAGTTAAGAGCCCCTGTGAACTCAGCTTGACTGGGATCTGCAACAATAAGAAGAAAAACACACTTGGATATAGCCAAGTTAAATAAGTATAGATTAAAGGAAAGAAACTTGGCCACTGTTTAGGCACAACTGGGACTGTAGTGCCTGGAAGTGCAAAGGGTCTGGTGCTGGTGGTAAGAAACTTGGCACCCACTTCTTCATGGGAGAGCATCAGAACATAATGGGCTTCTCACCTGAGTTTCCTTGCAGGTCTGGAAGGTGAAATGTTGCAACAGGGAAGCGATGGCAACTTTCAGCATCAGGAGAGCAAACCTCATCCCGATGCAGTTCCTGGGACCAGCCCCAAAGGGCAGGTATGTGTAGGGGTCCATGGACTCCTTGTTTTCCTTACTGAACCTGGATAATGACATGGTTGGGGAAAAGAAATGAAGGCAGCAAAAAACCAAAACCAACATATCCTATTTATCCAGAGATCTCTTGCTGGTGTCCTGCAGAGATTTGTTTGGGTTTTTTCCCTAGGGTGTCTCAGGGTACCCCAGAGATCGAGTGCTGCATCAGAGCCCTTGTCCAGTACAGGGTGGGATCCCACTTGAGGGTTTGATTTTTAATTCTGTCCATCAGATTAGTAGAAGTTGGAAGCAAGGTGAAAATCTAGACAACATGCTGCCCCAAGCTGACTGATATTTCCTATCAGTTGTATTTAATGAGAGAAAACACAAGGTGTTTTGATTAGGAGCAGCCTATGACTTTTCAGCTAGGAAGGGTTATCACTTGCTTGAAAACAAATCTGGAATGATCAACTCTGGCATATTTAGCAGAAGCCTGTGTGAAGGGAATAGGTTCAGCAATGAGGATTATACAGAGGATGGCCAGCAGCTACAAAAATTTACCATCTACCCCCTCCTCAGCAAGCCTAAAAACTGGGTACAAGATTCTGTGATCAATGTTAGTCTCTCAATAAGATTATGTTGTTTGAAACCCCACTGTAAGTGCAAAGCTCATTTTCTTCTTAAAATGACATTCCCATGAGCCTGCAATTTCTCATCCATATTGTTTGTAAGAAGATAGGAAGAACACTATTAGGAAGCTAATCAGAGATTAACACTTAATTACTAAGTGAGGAAAAAGCAGCACAATATTTCTTCCCTGTTATTATGTTTTTTTATACCTTTCTGGTCTGAACTCCTCTGGGTTTGGCCAGTACTCGGGGTTGCGGTGCAGGACATAGGGTGGGATGGTCACAATAGTGCCTTTGGGAATGGTCACTCCATTTATTTCTACATCTTTCTTGCAGGTTCTCTCAAGCCGTCCTCCAAGGGGATAGATCCGAAGGGTTTCACTCACTGTCATGTCAAGATACTCCAGTTTCATTATTGCATCATATGTGAGAGGAGCCTGCAGGATGACAGGGCCAGGTATGTTGGCATGAGAATTGGATTGTCCTAAAATGAGTGTGGAGATCAGACTGTCCCCAGCCCCCATTACCCCAGCTATTGACTCAGACTCACTGAAGAACAAAATGCAAGATAGAAATTGAGTAATTGGTTTCATTTTTCCATCCCTGAGTTATGGAAATGCCTGGAAACCCACATCCACTTGTTCATGGGAGCAGAGTATGGCAAATGGGTTTGTGCAGTGGGGTGGCTGGAAGGTTTTCAGCTGCCAGATGAAAATCATTACAGGGCTGAGTTGTCTGTGTGTGTGTGTCTCTTAAAACTTATGGAAAATCCACGGGGAGGGTGTTTAGGAACAAAAGATTTCTCATTGTCCTGACTGAACCAGAAGGCAAAGAGTGCTCACCATCACTCGGCATCCCCTTACCTTGTTGGGTAAAACTGTGTCGATCTCCTCCAGCAACTTCTGCTGCACATCAGGGTGCAGGGCCAGCTCATAGGCCAGGTAACAAAGGGTGTTGCTGGTGGGTTCATACCCAGCAAATATGAAGATAAATGCCTGTGATAGGACCTCTGTGTCAGTCAGGGCTGTAAGGAGAGAGGACATGGGAAAATTAGCAAATCTGGTGTTGGCTGGTGGTCTCAGCAAGGACCAGGTAGCCACAGGTGGGCTTGAGGCTGTTTGTTGCTGTTGTTTTCTGGTGACACATTTGTAGCTACTCTGTCTGGGAAAAGTAATTTGATAGTGGAACCAGATGATTTCTTGAGGATCAATGATGGATGCTGAAGTCCAACTCCCTGGCCTGGTGCTGGCAGCAAGGGACAGAGACTTCTGTCTGTAGAGGATCAGTGGTGATGGTGGTGACCCAAACAGTTCCCCATATTCTCCTCCCTCCCACAGCCCCCCTTCCCGTGATGAGTATTTGGGTGTTGGTACCTTTGTATGAATGATTTGCTTCCTTGTTCTGGGATTCGATCATCAGCTGCAGAAAATCTACTCTGCCCTGAGAGGGAAAGCAGGAAAGTCTCTTTGGTGACAGTTTCCTTGGAAGTCCAGATAAGCAGATTTCATAGTCTGAGAATAATTTCTGAGCTGCAAGTGTCCCCAAAATGCACAACTTCCTTTTTGAAAAACATAACACTTGCTTTTTTATTTGAAAATGTTTGTCCTTTTCATTAAGCCATTGGGTGGGAAAGCACTGTCTTGGATAAATTTTGAGAAAGGGATCCAGACTCTAAAGCAGAGAATTTTGCCAGGAAGCAGCTGCAATTTTTTTAAAGCTGGAGGGAAAGTTGCAACTCTAAAGGTAGTTTTGCTGCTCGTGTGCTGATTCCTCTGTGCTCCCTCATCATCTGCCTAATCTTCTTCAGGGAGTTTCTTGCTCTGACTCATTACAAGTTCTGCAGACTGAAGCTCAGTCCAATTCTGCTCAGCCTTTATCTGGATTTAGCTTCACATCACAGATGTACAAAGTCCACCTGATTCTCTGCCAGGACAGGTCAGGTGGGGCTTTTCCGACAGTGTTGATATCAAATGTTTGCACTTGAGTAGATTCAGGGTTTTGTTGAGTCAATGTACTTTGGCCTCACCTTTGGTATCATCACCATGATTATATTTCGCCCCAGTGTACTTTCTGTCACAACTGCTATCAAATCCACACTCACCTTGTGAGTCTCCCTTTCACGTTCCTGCTTAATTCTGGAGATGGACCTCATGAAAAAGTCTACAGCATCAGAGGGGAAGAAGCTCACATTCATCTTGGCCAAGACAGGAATAAGAAATGGGAATACAACTGAAAAACAAATGAAGAATTCAATTGCACACTGTAAAAGAACTCCACCTCATATCAGATAGCTGTAGATATTATTGAGGAAGTAATGATGTCTCTGGGAAATTCTTTCTTTTTTTTAATTTTATTTCTTTACCTGAGAAAAGCCTGCATTTTGTCCTTTTTTTCCTCTTTGTAATTCCCATGGGGTAGTTTTAGATGCAAATTCTCCCAAATTTGTCAACTGGGCACAGCCAAGCAGGGTATTATCATTCCTCTAGGAGATGACCAAGGCATATTCCACCTCCTATTTCTAAGGCACTGTTTTCTAAGGATAGGTTACTTCTGTACATTGTACAGCACTACAACGGGAATGTGGCTCAGAAGAGAAATACTGAAAAATCTGAATTCCTTTTTCAGACTGAGCTATTCACTGCCCTGCTGTGCTCACACGAACATTTTCAAGTCCCCTTCAGAGCATTTTCTGCTTTGCAGAGTCTTGATCTTGAGCCGTGGTATAGATTTCCAAAATCTACAGCACTAGAACCTCCTCTATGCACAGATCACAACTTTCCCTGGGTTTTGGCAAGGTATCTAACCTTGATTTAAGGTTCATCGCTGATAATCTATTGCACTGGAGGAAACTGCATCTAATTACAGTCCCCATTCAGCACTGTCTTCCATACAACGCATTTCAGACAGAACCACTCCCCTCAAGCCTCATTTGCTTTTCCATCTTCAGATAATTTCCCAGCACTTGTTTGGATATTGCTGGGACATTCATATGTTTCTTGCACTGTGGATGCCAAAGGTGGAGGAAGCTTTCATCCATCTCCTTCCCAGAGATTTAACATGAAGTTAATAATGAGGCAATGATGAGACAAGGGCCAGTAGGACTTGCATCCTAGCAAGGGAAGTTGTCCAAGCAAAAGTTGGAGTCACTTACATGACAGGATGAAGAGTGGGTCAAAAAAGTCAAACTTGACCAGTTTCTTCATCTCTCTGACAAAGGGGTCTTTGGGGTTGCTCATGGAATCAATGTTCACACCGAAGGAAGTGCTGGTGACAACATCCATGCTGTAGCTTCCAAAGATGCTGAGGAAAGGTGGGAAAGATAAACTGTGGTTAAATAGTTGGACTAAGTGAAAGTATTTTTCCCTAGTGCCTATGTGACATTCAAATACAAATTCTCATAAGATCTCCTGCCCTGGTTTCGAAAAGAAAATTGGATATGTGGTAACTGATAAACACTTACAGTGTAAGGGATAGGTTTTTAGAGAGCTTTGGTTTCAAGCCTGCACAGGTTTTTAAGTTGGACAGCTTTTCTGAGGATTTTGGAACAGCATGGAGCTGCAGGAGTAGGTTAGTGGAAGGATAAGCATGTGGCTCCAGAGCATGTTGGCTTCTTGGGGAGGGGTGGCAACATGCCTTGCCTCAGGCATGCCCTGAAAATAGTCTTGTTCAAACCAGCATAGCCCTATATTGTTACAAACTGTCCAAACCTTCTCCTTTATGGGGTGTTTTTCTAGGGGAGAGGTTTGCTGGTGTGTGGCTGCTGGTGTGCAGCTGCACCTTCTGCATTTGTGCTTTGAAATTGGGGGGGAAATACAGAGAGTTTGTTCCAGAGCCCATATAGAGGGTGCACACAAGGATAATGCACTTGGGGCCACTCTACAGCCTCACTCCACCCAGCAGTGGGGCACATGATAGACAGTGATGTATATGGGGCAGAAAGGTCAGCAACCCCACTGTCCTGTAGTGTAAGAAGGTGGTGCACAGAGATCCTGAGTATATGCAGGAAAAACTGAGTTTTCCTGGCAGGCTCGGAGCATCTTGGATCTGTGGATTCACAAAGCCGTGCTGGAGCATTTTTTCCCCCGCTCTAATTCCCTTTAGAAGAATTCTCTCAGGATCTCCACCTCTAGGAAGTTTTGCAAACATCCCAGCTTAAATTTTCCCTTCCAAATTTCCAGTCAGGCTTCCAGCAAGCCCCCATCCCTCATTTCAGAGCTCTGGCTGACCCAGTGAGGGATCTGCATTGCTGGTAACGAATGAACCACAGCACTTGCTAACAAGGTTTGCTCTGCCTGCTGCTCCTGGCAGACACTTACTCCTTCACAGACAGTACGTTGTCCTTTTTCACTTGCTTTTGAACGTTTTTCACCAAAGCTTCCCCATAGTGCTTTATTATAGGGAACATCTGTAACACAAACCAGGTATGGTCACTTCAGTATAGTACATTTTACTCCTTTTAGATGGGCTCATGAAGACTACAGGGTGTTTCATGAATATTTACAAATAAGATCTCTGCAAAGGTTTTATTTTAAGACTTTTCTGTTTTAAATTAGGCATAAATTAAACAGTTGCTAGGCTCTGACCAAAGAAATCAGACCCCTGTGACAATCTCAGCCTGAAAATGCTGCCTACTGACTTTCTGATTTAGTCTGTACCTGCTTCTCTGTGTTTTACCTCCTTTAGCTTCCCACTGGTGAAGGTTGGAGAGAGCACAGTACGAAGCCTTTTCCACTGTTCATCTTCAGCTAATGAGATAGCATTGGTCAGCACCCCTGCTAGATCCGCACGCTGGACAGGGGAAAAGACAAGGTGTTAACCCCAGAAAAGAGAGCAGCTTCCTTGCAAGGGTGGGAATGAGGCATGCAAGTCCCTGCCCAGGCTATTTCACGGGCATTACTGGTGGCAGCAGGCTATGGCCTGACAAACAGCCTCTCTTAAGATACACATACAGAAATAATCCCCTTTCCTGCAGTAAGCCAGTTGTGAGATGCCATTTCCAGCCCCAGAACAAGTAACCCCACAAGCCCAACACCTTCGTGGCTGTGTGTACCCACACCTAACTGTGTCACATCCCTGCATCCCACTGCTTCCTAGCTGGTGGCATGTGTGCTAGCTGGACCATTATGCTCCCACAGACTCAAATTCATATATATATATATATATATATATATATGTATATACACACACACACATATATTTAGGTGTGAGAACAGAATTTGTCTGAGTCTCAGCTTCCCCTGCCAGGCCGGGTGTGCAGTCCCAGGCTGTAAGGCAGGGGAACAGTGACATACAGTGGCCGTGTACAGCAATCCCTATAGTGCAGCCACTCGTTCCCAAAGGATGCTTCTTGGCGTGCCTGTCTTTCTGCACGTTGCTTTCTGGACTCTGTGGTACCTCACGATACTCTGCTCTTACCCTCCGGTTGGTAAAGGTGGAGTAACAGTCTTTAACCAGCACGGATTTGATGATCTGGGGGTCTGTGACAGCCAGCACAGGTTGTCTGCCATCGTAAATCCTGGTGTGGGGGGAAGAGGAAGCAGATAAATAACCCCAGATAGCTGAAGTGCAAGGCTTGGCTGATGACCATGAAACAATGTGTTCAACAAATGCTATCCTCCATCACTAGTTTGTTTAAACACATAAATGCAGAAAGTAGAGATTGAAAAGTACTCCCAGACCTTCTCCCATCTGGTTTTGTAAATGATAAAGGGGCTAAACACCTTCCAAATTCACTGGGAAAATGAGCAGGGCTCAGTAGCTCAAAGGACCAGATACTAAATGAAGCAAGTTGTCTTCACTTTCTCCCCTGACTCTCTGTGTTTTTCCAGGCACTTAAGCACATTACAGTATTAGAAGAAAACTTGTTCGACCCCTTTCAGGCACTTGAGTTGGGTGTCTGGAGACTTGGGCTGACAGCACTGAAACATCCTTGGAGATGAAACTCAATCCTTGTTTTTGTCTTTTAAGCTGCCAGTCCTGAATGCTTTCCTGGAACAGATGTAGATTAAGCAGATTTATGCACTTTCCCCACTTACGTAAAGATATCTTTCCAGACTCCATTTTTTTAAAACTGCAACAGGGGCCAATGGATGCATCATAGAGGACATGCAAGTTTGTAGCCCAGGTGATAAAAGTTATTAGAGATGCCCAGAGCAGAACAACCATTGCTGCAGTAGCTCCCACTGCAGCAGGTGCGGATCAGCAGCACAAGGAAGTCTTTGGATCAGCTTCTTCACCCAGTTTTGGGAGTCACTCCCATTCTTCTGCTGTTAGTAAACCAAAGGAATCCAACCTTCTGGTTCCAGATTCCTGCTTAAGTAAATAGTTCTGCTGATGGTTTTGTCAGGAGCAGGGAAGGGCCTGTTGTTAGCAGATTTAAACTGGTTTTCATAGTATTGGTCAAAGAAACTTCCATAAGGTGTGACAGTGACGCAGCCCTGTGTCAGGTTTCAATGTCAGCCACCACCCACACCCTCTCATTGCTGTGCTGGTCCTGCTGGTACTGTCAGGGAAGCAGGTAGAGAGGAAGGAGCTCTTCTAATGAAAGCTTTCTCCCCTTCATGTGGATTCTAGTTTTACTTTTAGAGAGCAGTGGTTCATACTCACCCCCAGATTTTCCCATATTTTTTGAAACAGTCATTGTCAAAGTCCAAGAAACCCTGTGGAAAGCAATTTTAAAATTATCACAGAATATCCTGAGTTGAAAGGGACCCATAAGGGTCATCAAAGTGCAATTCCTGGCCCTGAACAGGACACTCTCACAAATCCCATGGTGTGCCTGACAGCACGGTCTGAACACTTTCTGAACCCTGGCAGAATTGGTGCTGAATTATCTCAGAGCAGGTACAGTGGAAGGGATGATGCTGGAGATGGTGGGTTGGGAAGAATAGCTGTAAACTGATGTTCAGAGTTGCCTTCTGAGCTCTCCTCCCCAAAACATCACGAAGGGCAGCATAAATGTACCCTGTGCTTGTGAATGAGCTGTTTGTTGGTGCACTGACAGAGGGCAGCTGTAATTCAGCCACCCAGGAGTGCCCCTTTGGGTGCCCCATGGTCTGTGCTGCTGCGCCTTCTCCCACACTGGCCTTTGCACAACCCATGCCTTGCAGTGGAGCTTGGAACTTGGAGATAACTTATCATCACCATGTATCTGTTCAGCTACAGCTGTACGAGCAAAGGCAGATATTTCTGGAGCCAGGGAGGCTTCAGGCACTCACTTTGCGATATTCCAGGCATGTCCCAAAGAAAGGCAGAGGTCTTGGCCCGGGAATGCCCAACTTCTTAAACAAACCAAAGGGCCAGGTCCCGTATCTGTGGGACAGAAAGGACAAGAGTGTTACATCCCTGTGGGACTGGGGCTGTGAGCTCTCCTGCACCTGGAGACTGCAGCGACATCCCTCTGGAGATGAGGTAGAGAAAGTTGATGCAGGAGCTGGAAAAAAGCGGTGACCCAAGTGAAAATGGCCCTGGAAAAAACTACTTAATAATCATGGTAAGGCTCGCTGCTGTCACACAGGGCTTCGCAGGGACCCCTTTGGTGTAAAGCAGTTGTCTCCACAGGTACTCCAGCAGAAACAGTGCCTTGAAGCCTTTAGCAAAGTCCAAAGAGGAACTCATAGCCAAGTAAAGGAGAGGCAGAAAGGGGAGCTGGAAGCAGGAACACCAGGCTTCCAGGTTTTTATTGAAGAGAAATCAAAGCAGTGCCAGAAGTGATGTCCCAAACAGGGCTTTTGTCAAACTGTACTTTAATTTTATTTCTTGTTCTCCCTCAGTCCAGCAGTAGCTCAGTGGAAGACTTGTCTTGATGGTTTTCTCTTTAGATTTTATTGACAGCTTTGCAGATTTCTTTCCTCTGAAGCACCCTTTTTGGCAGCTCTAAAGTTATTACTTCTACCTCGGGGCTTTCTGTTTCTCGACAAGGGCCTGGGCTGCAGCCCTTTGAAGCTCGTCTTTGGCTGTGTTGAAAGAGCACCTCAAAATATTTGTTTTTAGTTAGTAGCTGCAGCTTCCCAAGTGAGCAGTTCATTGCAGGAGGGATGTAAAACGGCAAAGGTTTGGCAGGGGGATGTTATCAGAGATCCTTTTCGGACTATGAAGCAGCAGCTGCTCAGCCAGGATCGTGGGGATGCTTATCTGAAAAACCAGAGTCTAGGCTGAGATTTAGTGGGGAGTTCTCCTTTGCAATTAGCAATACTTTTTTAAACTTGGGCAACCCCAAATGGGGTCAGTCCCCCCAGCACAGGCTCTGCCAGAGCACAAATAGAAACCCCATCTTATGGTCCAAACAGGGCAGGTGAAGAACAGGGAACTGGGTGTTTTCAGGTGCAGGAAAGGTTTCACAGAGCTCAGTTTGTCAATGTTTAATCTTCTCTGTCAAAGGTTAATTCAGTATTAGGCATCAAATGTTTGTGGATTCTTGTTTATAGGTAGCCAAGGCCGTGGGAAGGCCAGGAAATGTCAGGTTGGGCTGCTTACAAAGCCCAAAAATACTATAGGAACATAGGCTAGGCTTAATCCTCTTGAAACACAGCCAGGAAAATGTAGTCAAACATTCTTACAACTAAAATGTGTCAGAGTTTTCTGCAGGCTGAGAAGGACCATTCAGCATAAAGCCAGGGAATAATCATCACTTCTTCCTAGCAAACATGCAAACCAGAAATGCCTGATATTCCCTCATGTGTGAACTGGAACAGTGTTGTCCCAGATGGACAAGAAGAATCTAAACAACCTCCCTGTGCCAGTGGGCAGTGAAATTTCTATTTTAGCTCAGATATCAGAGCATAAAGATCTGTGTTTAGTCTCTTGTGCCACAACAGAATTACAAGTATCTGCAGAAGGTGAAAGTCTGGTAACCACCAACCTTAGATGGCCTAAAAGTTACTGAAATACAAGGGTTTGGGTCAATAATGAGGGTGGCTTTTTTGGTTTGGTTGATTTGATGTTGTTTGGTTTTTTAAGAGTCTGCCCCAAACAGGCTTTTGAGTGATCCAAATCCTGGGAAATTGATTGAAAAATATGGCTAAAACTTCCATAGTTTACTGAGCTGCTGTGGCTGGAGCATTGCCAGGGCAGACAAATGGGCTGTGCTCCTGTGCACCACATTAATCGTTAAGGTTTATGGTTAGAAACAGGCTGTGTCTGCCTCAGGGCTTGTCAATACTACCCAGTTTGTCAGTTCAGCCTTGTTGGCAGGGGCTGCCAGCAGAGATGCTGTGTCCCAGTGCAGGGGGGTTCAGCCAGCAGTGCTGAATGGCGACAGCAAAGCCAAAGAAGGCATTTTCTCACTAGCACAGCCTCTCTTGGGTGCTTCTGCCTGTGGGAGTTTGTCTGAAAAGCCAGGAGCAGGTGTCTGACCTTGCCCTGGGCTTCACTTCTTCCCCCAGCAAGGATGGGCTGTGAGGGTGGACATGGGAGCTGTCCCTCTAGGCATGTGGCAAATCAAATTTCTGGAAAGGATGCCTCCTAATCCAGGTGCCCGTGTGTGGAGCGTCTCACCTGGGCACTGTGGAGGGAATCAGGAGGAGTAAGAACTGATCCTATGAATATTGTCTTTTGGTATCTTTCTGCTGCTCTGCACCTTTGCAGCAGGGTCATCTTCTGCTGACTCCCCTCCATAGCAGCCTCTGTCAGGGAGGCACAGCTGTATGTCTTTGGAAAATAACCTCAGGGATCATAATCCTGACTGAGGCCAGCACCCTGCTGCCAGCCAATACCTGGCACCATTATTATTCAATTATTCCTTTGATGTTTAGCAGCAAGATCATAACTGTATGAGAATACTCCAAGTCTTGGAGCAAGATCACACATCTGTACAGTCCTTAGAGTCCTCTGCTACTTCCCAGAGCCTGGTTAGATGCTGGAAAACTGGAAATCACACCTACTGTTTGCTTTTCAGCAGATTAGTTGCATGGACATGAACAATGGCAAGAGGAAAAAGGCAGAAGCAAAGGATCAATAAAGAATATTTTACTCACGCTATCAGGAGGGCTACGAAAAGAAGCAAAAGGGCCCATGTCTCTGTAGAAAAAGCAGGAAGAAGGTTCATTTCAGTTCTTCTCTGATTGGCTTTCAGTTTTCTCTCGACGTGTTTGTCCCACGTCTGTGAGAAATAGGAGTGTTTGGCAGTGTGCAATCTCTTTTATCCAATCATATGATTTAGGGGCCCTCCTTCTGTCATGAAGGAGGAGGAGTGGAAGGCAAAGGTAGCAAAGTATGCTGATCTGAAAAACACAATTCATGTGAGAGACAAGTGCCTGGCTGAACTGTCTAAGGTTCAAATTATTTAATGCATATGTTGCCAAGCATTTCAGATGGTTTCTCTATTGTAAGTAATAACTGACTTTTTATTGACTAATGCTCCTGGGCTTCTATACCAAACTAAATAAACCCGAGTTACAATGAAAAGGTAAATCCCAAAGCAGGTGTCAGGGTTGGTTTACAAAAGGGAAAGAGAAGTGAAAAGGTTATTCACACACTGTATGACAAGATCTTTTCTGGCAGATGAATTAACTTCGACAGAATTTAAGATTTTGTTTAAAATATCTCTTTCTGTTGTGAGGAGCAACCACTGCCTGCGGTGGTCAGAAGCAGCTTCCAGCTAAGGCAGGAATTTGGCCCCTGGAAAGGCTGTAGAAGTCCACCTTGTTTGCTGGCATGTGGCCAGGTGTTTTGTAAGAGAAATGCTGTCATTCCACAATTGTAATCTGTTAAAATACCACCCTTTCCAAAACACCGACTCATGAGTTAAAACAGTATCCACCCTTCAGCAGCAGCTGGGAAAAAAGGCACAAGTAAAGGGAAAACACAAATTTTGTAAAGGTTGCCCTGTAAGGATGGTGTGGAAAAATAAGAGCATCCTAGAGGTATGGATGTGCTAAGAGAGATTGCAATGGTGGAGAAAACTGGAAGGTGTTTGTTAGTGGGGATCATGTTAGGGCGGGAGGCTCCGTGGTTTGCAGGGATGTGCACTACAGCATTTTGGGGGCTTCATTCAGATTCACTCAGAACTCAAAGCTGAGCAACTCCCTGTGGATTGGCAGAGCTGCTATCTTCAGAAGGGAGTTTACTGTCTGCCCTGGGTGCAAATAAGTGGGTGTTATAACACTGTGTGGCATGTCAAAAGGCTTGTGTCTCCAAGGATGTTGCTGTGATTAATGCCAGGGTGACTGAGCAGTGGATCTCAGTCCACACAGTGATACCAGACACTGGTAGAGTTGTCATCTGCCTTACCTCAGCAGCATTTGTATCTCATTTCACCTTTGCCTGGCCTTTGCTCTGACCTTCAGAGACAGCTCAGTTGCAGATTATTTTGTAATAAACACAGTCTGCTTTAGTTTGACACGAACAGACAAGTTCATGACATGGCTCTCCAAGCCTGTGTTGGGTTCTACCTGTTTTGATTCAGAGATGTTGCAAGAACACATGGTTAAATAGGTGCTTTCCCATTCAGGAATTGGTCATAGTGATTGTTTCTCCTGAGTTCCTCTTTGCACTTTTTAACATAGCCTTGAAATTTGAGTTTACTGAACACCAAATACTCCCAGCTCACTGTGTTGGGAAATAGGTTAATACAGTTTATTCAGGAAATAGGATTGCTGTAGGGCTCTCCACCCCCAGTAAAAATAAGCCTCAATCTTTGTCCTTTTTGGGTCTTTTATAAGGGTAATTATAGTCTCTGGAAAAACTTGTATTAAAAGAACAGATAAGTGCAAAGTCTTGCTGTGGTTTTGCATTGTGACCTGGACATCTCTCAGATGGACTGTGCCTATTGACTTTGAACAAACAACAAAACCCCACTATCCCCTTGGGAAAGCTGATGGAAAAAACAAAAAAAACCACTTGTGTGATTAATCCATGCCAGAGGAAATTCAATGACCCATGAACAAATGACTGATTTTCACATAAAAGTCCAGCTCATGGCTGGTTTGTGCCCAAATGTGCCCTTATATTAAAACTGTAAACCTCCAATTGTGGCGCTCCCTGAACTGCTCAAGGGTGTGACAAGCCAGTCAGGAGATCCTGTTTGAGAGGTGGCCTGGGCACCTTCAGAAGGGAGCCCAGGGAAGGCTTCTCCTCTCACCCTCCACCTCTGGGAGGGAGGGGAAACATCAGCTGTTTGCATCATCTTCAGCCAAGGCTGAACCTCCTCTCACAGGAATGGTGGGAAGGAGCAGAACTGCACAGCCAAGACACATTCTAACATCTCCCTTCCCGGCCAAGGTCTCTGCCCACACTGATGCTGTGGCACTGAGCTGGTATGATTATCCCATCACCCTGTGAAAGTCCTTTAGGTGCATATTATTCCTTACCACAATGAGCTTTTAGGCCCATCTTCTCCTTCTCCTGGACCTTTTGAAGTCCCTGCATCCCATCGTGGTGATGGGATAGGTGAGCCCACCACCCCAGCTTTTTGGAGCGGAGCCACAGTGCTCAGGGCTGTGAGAAGGTCCAAGCCCGGATAGAGGTGCAATTATAGCTGTGGGAACACCTTGCTGGTGACATAACTAGTGTCAATCATATGTGGCAATGTCACACACGACATGGAGTACAGGGTGGGTATGCAACGCTCACACTTGTCACTTAGGCTGTTGCTGCTGTGTTTACAGGACAGTCACAGGTAGAGGGTGAGAGGTTTGAAAAGCCAAAGTTTGCAACAAATTCAGAAGAGAACTGAGCTGCTTTTCCTTTTCTAATGCCCCTAAGAAGCTCAGATTAATGGATTAATGGCTTCCAGGAAAGCAAAACAACAACGTGTGGTTATTTGCAGCATAATGAAGGGAGTGCTGCTAATCCATGTTGTGAACAAGGTGTGATGAGCAGGAAGGATTTTTGTGTAATAATGACTGGGGGCTGGGCAGTAAAATGGAAAAACATGTGCTTCTTTCACAAGCTGTGAAACCAAATGATGTAGGGTAAGAAAAACACTATGGAATAGCAACTATGACTGGGGCACAGGTGTGGAGAGGAACGAGCAGTTCAGAAGACAAAGAGCTGATAGGGGAAAAAAAAGCCACAGTGGGTGTCATTTTGTGTTCCTGATAAAAAAGGACTTCATGGGAATAGGGAGGGCTAGGCTGGATAGGTCTGGATCTTTAGTTCTAACTCACCTTTGAGTATGATCACAGGTTTTCCTGAGATACTTTGAGGAATTTGTTTTAGATTCTCAGGGCTGGGCCAGTGTCAGTAGGAACTCTGCAGTGCTCCTCGGGGTATGAATGTTGCTGGGGAGTTGTGTCATTATGGAGTACTTTAAACTCTCTGGATACAGATCATAAAAATTGCTGCTAATCATGCAGAGCTCAGCTAATCTCTGTATAGGAGAAGGCAGACTTCTGCACAGGAGAAACACCAAACTGGCAAGCAGTGACACTGATTTAGCTTAAAAATTGATAAGTAATTTCAAATATTCTGGAAGAACAGTTAAGAGTAATATCACCTTGGGTTGAATGAACCACATTCATTTAGTTTAACATAACTGAAGTATAAACAAAACCAAGCGTGTAACTAAAGCTCTTTCTTCAAGAGGACAAATTAATGAAACTAACCAGTGGAAGATCTCAGGACCTTCACTGCAGACTGTGTCTAACCTCCTTTTTAAGTTGACAGTTGTATGCCAAGAGACTTGCAACTGCCTGAACAGCTGCATTAAAAGGATGGTCGAATTAAATCAATCAAGTAGGAAGTGAAGGGAAAAAAAAGAAAACCAAACCAAAGATTTTGTAGTTCAGGGTACGCTATTTCATGTTCTGCCCATAAAATCTGGGGTGGGAGCTTCTTTCTGTGCCTGACTAGGAGCAGCCCAGTGCTTGAACACTGGGGTCCAGCTGGGGGGGATGCAACATGTTGGTGGCACTTCTCACCCCCTCGGAGAGGTGCCCCCAAAACAACCCTTTGTTTGTTTAGTCCAGCTAGATGATGACAGAGCTGGAAGGAGGTTGCTATGAGAAAAATGCCAGGTATGAGAGCTATTGAATCAAATTATGATGTTGGCACAGAGACAAATGGGAATAATACAGCCACAAATAACTGCTAGGCTGGAAATAAGCACAGTCTTGGCCTGGGAAGCTTGGGAGTCTTCCCTTCATAGGGTTAAAAGGAAAAAAAAAGGTTAGATAATGTAAAATGAGGTGAGATAAGGCAGCTGCTGATGGGAGGAGGGAGCAATACGTTAAATTACCAGAGCTCTTCTGCCAGAACAGTGTGAGGAGTTCACTTTCTGCACAGACGAAGATGTGGGGAGGCAACTATTTATTTTTCCCCTCGTACACAGAGGTTTAGTTACCCACAGGAAAATACTTCATAATGAAAGCTACATTGTGCTGGCAGTGGTGAAAATATTGATACACTACTGCTGGATAAAAGAAATCAATGTATTTGGAGGGGTCTCTAATGATACTTTATGTAGTTCTGTGTATAGATGACTGATACCCTCCTGCACATAGATCTCCCTGGGATTTAAAAAGCTCACAAAAAACCTCAACAAAAAACTAATTAATTCCCCTGGATGTTTTGTTCCATATACTGAGCTTTGGAATTACACAGAAACTAGGACATTTTTCTGATGCTTTTTTCAGTTAAAGTAATATCCCTGATACATCCCAATCTTTCTCCATAATCTTTGCAATATATCATTATATTCCTTTTCATTCTAAGAAATGACAGCTACAGAAGCTGTATGAAATCTGGATGGTTAATTAACTGTGAGCACTGCAATTTTTTGCCCAATCCAATACAAATGCCTGTTTGAGGTTCTTTAACCTTTTAAAGTGAGTTAAGAAATAATAAAGTATCCTGGCAGCTCCACCCATGACTTCTTACCTACAATGCCATGAAAGACAAGGTTCCATCCCACAAGGGAATGGCAGAAAAAATCCTGGACAAATGCAAAAGTAGGTGAGAGATATTTCCAGTACAAAGTGTAAGATCATGTTCTTTCCTGGCTGTTTTAGGGAGGATACCTTGACAGGGAAACTACATGAGAGGGCTGCTTTGTTGCACCATCATTTTGGCAAAGTCATCCTCCCAAGAAGTGTCTTCACACGTCATTGCCCAAACAGACTCCAGCACTGGGATGTCACAGCCTGGTGAAGTCAGTGCACTTGACTCATTCAGAGCAATGCGTGACAAATCATCCAGAGGGTAAAGGATTTTGTTATGCAAAGCACTTCCTGAGATTGTGCCCAGAGCAGGAATAATGTCATGTCTTTGGTCGGTGTCCCCACCACGGCTGCAGCTTTCCGGGGTGACCTGCTCTGGCAGGTTCTGCTCTGCTGTGGTTGTACTTACACAGCGAGTAAGGATCATGGGACTTTTTTGCAATAACTGAAACCACAATCCTTTCTCAGGGTGCCTTTAGACCACAGATCACTTGCCTCCATCATCTGACCAGGGGTGTTTGCTTTCCCCGTTGCTCTTTGGTGGGCTGGGATAGATGTGGCAGCTCTCATCACAAACATGTGCCAAAGTGGTCAATGTCAGGGCTGTCACATGTGGAGGTTCATGGGAAGGGCTCTATGTCCTAACAGAGATGGCTGGGGTTTAATGCATTTAACCTAAATAGGAGTGTTTACAAATTTCTACTCCCTCAGGCCACCTACCTGATCTGCTCCCAGCAGCCTGTAACACTAGAAAAGGATTATCTTGAGGTTATTTTCATATCACGTGTCAAAGCATCCTGATGTATTATTTTTCTCTTCCATTTTCTAAACAGAGTTTTCTCAGGGTCTAAAGTTTCAGCTTAAAGTAAGACTTTTTTTTTTTTTTTTACTAGAAGTAAATGGGATTATTTTGAGAACCAGTCCCTAAAATTATCTTATGTGAGCAAAATACAAGTTGTTTGAATCACTCTGTGATAAGTCCTTTTTTTTTTCTGTTTTGTATTTGTGTCAAGATAGTTATGATGAAAAAAAAAGAAAAATGTTACGTCATCTCTATTTCAGATTAGAAATGAGTCTGAGGGGTCAAAGGAGTTTAAAGGACTCAATAGCATGGACCTGGGTCAAAGAGTCTCTGAAACTGGCTTATCTGAACTCAGGGGCTCATGCAAATCAGTCTTTTGGGATGTCACAAGTTCTCAGGTAGCACCCAGCACAAGATCTCAGGTGTCCCTGTAAAAAACATTCCTCTCAGCCCAATTTGCCCACGCAGTTTGCCTTGTTGAATATTTAACCAGTTGCTAGACAGTGTGATGGTATTCAAATCACTGAGCCTGAAAAAAACCCTAACAGATGTGTGGGAGAGGATGAGTGTCACCAGAAGAATTTCCACCAGTCCCAAGAAATTGGGCATCTGGTTTCTTTGGAGCAGGGGACTTTTCTTTGATCCTTCTGTGTTCATATGCTGCTTTGTGTCCCTCTGGCTTTTGACTTATCCACAGCAGCACCCCAGCCCTGGCAGGAGAAACCTTGGCTGTAGGCAGAAACACTTGGCTTGGCTGATAAGCACACCTCCAGCCCCAGAGTCCCAAGAATTTTTGGTGTTTATTTCCACAGCAGGTTGTTCCTGCTGCTCTTTTGATTTAGAGGGAAGTTTACTTTAGAAAATAGTTTGGCGTGTGCTCACCGGAGCACTCGGGCTGTGGTTCCACACTGGTTGGTACCAATGCCTCGGAGATGAATTCAGGTGCAAATCTGACAAGACACATATAAGTGGCAGGGACAGAAATAGTAACTTTAAAACACAATTATTCCCTTAGGTTGCTGCTCCTGCCCAGCAGTGTGGCAAGTTCTCAAGCTAAAAGCAGCAGTAGGGAAAGTGGTTTCAAAACCTCTTCCTGAAATTTCATGGCCTCATCCTGTAATCCTTCACACCTGAGAAATTCTTGCAGCTGTGATCGGAGCCCTTGGTGCTGAGTGAGTGAGGAGTGGGAATCAGATGCTAATTAGTAGATATTGATCACTGTAAACAGTTCAGCTGGGAGCCCTCATCCACCTCCATCCTGATTTACGCAGTTCCAGAAGAATTGCAGCAATAAGGTGAAGCTCAGGGGCTCTCAGAGCCACTGCTGAACCTCCTGCCGTTTTGTCCTTTCACCAGGATGGTTCTTGGTGGCCACTGCGATGTTGATTTTCTGTGTTAACTGGGGGAAGGCTCTTTGGAGCCCTCACCATATGCTTTCCTCTCTCCCACCCCAACACCAGCAGCAATTCCCACTCTTCCCAATGACCTTCAGCTTCCCTGTGCCTATATGTATAACAAAGGCAGACCTTTAAAATGTTGGACAGACACCCAAACTGAAGGGCACCGTGATAAATTCTGGCAGTGGTTTGACATGACTGGAAATTCATTCCTCCCACATAAATTATTTCCTGTGCTTTTCAGGCTTTAGCCTTTTACTGTGCGTTTTCAGCAATAAACAGTGAAATATGACATTATTTACTTGCGAGGCACTAATAATGTGTACACACCATAAAACCTGATGATGCTCTGGTGAGCTCCCAGTCACCAGCAGAAACACAGGGAAGCAGAACGTGCTGGAGACCCCGTGCAGGGACAGCTGTGTGTCCCGGCTGCTTCCCTGCTCTGTGCCTCCCTGAAGCATCACTTGCTGCAGGAAGCCCCATTTATTCCCTGCTGACTTAGATCCCCAAACACATGGCATGCCCTCTCCTTTAGGGTTCATCTCCCCTGATTTTATAAACAACCCTGAGCTACTCTATTGCTACCTGACCCGGCTTGTTTAGTGACACAACCCCATCAGAGCTGAGCTCAGCAGGGGTTGGGATATGGGATAAAACCTGAGCCTTGCTAAACCCCACTGCGGGGCTTGGGTACAGCTAACTCAGCATGGCTGGCTGCAGGGGTGAAGTGTCCAAAGGGATTTTCAGCATGTGTGCATGGATAATGCCATAATGAATTCCAAATACTTTAAGTTTTCTNATTTCTTGAGGCCTTTCATGTTGATGTGGCTTGACTTTGTGTAACTGAGCTTTTGGTTAGCTTAGCCTGGCTTTGCATGATCAGAAACAGCCATGCCCACACCATGTCCTCGGACCCTCTCTGCGTCCTTGGCGCTTGTCCTTGGCTCTGTGGGTTGGGAGCTGTCTGGATCTGCAGCAGCAGCTTCTGCTTGGAGAAGAGGTTTATGGGATGCATGATTGGCATCCGAGTGGCACTGCTTCTTATGTTAGGGCAAGCCAGGGAAGTTTTACATGAAATTAAAGGTGAAGCCTGAGATGTCCCTGGGTGCTGGTGAGACTCTGAACCCAGAGGGATTCCTGCAAAAGCCCCGGTGAGGTCTTGGGTAGCCAGGTCATTTTCCCAATGGAATTTGGCAGCATGAGGAGCACAGTTTGCTCATTGACCCCTCCGAATGCCCGAGAGATGAGAGCTGGCAGCGTGAAGAGCCTGTCTGTGAGCAGGCAGGGGGAACCTGGCCCCCTCCAAACACAAAGCAGTTTGCCCATATCTATTATCATTATTGGAGCTGTCAGCTGAGATTCAATACAGAGCTGCAGATAGATGTATCGGGGCCAGCTTCCACGCTGACTTACCACAGCAGCCAAGGAGCCAGCTCCCATCTCATTTGTGCTCATTTAATCCATTGATTTCACCGGAGAGGAGGCTGAGGAGGAAGGCAGCAGCAGGCTCTGCAGACCACAGCACAGGGCACTGGCTGGGCTTGACCATCTCACCCTCTCTGGACCATTTCCAGGAGGTGAGGGGAGGAATTGGGGGCGCGGTGTCTTGTGCAAACCCCAGGACCAACACGTAGGGACAAGCTTGTCCAGAATCAGGTCTCTGGGAAGCTGGATGGTAACCCTCTCATTCTCTGATTTTATTCTCCCTCTGCAGTACATTCTTACAGCTT
This sequence comes from Scytalopus superciliaris, assembly GCA_013400415.1. NCBI lineage: Eukaryota > Metazoa > Chordata > Aves > Passeriformes > Rhinocryptidae > Scytalopus > Scytalopus superciliaris. The sequence continues at coordinate 182,549 of VXBX01001788.1, read as the reverse complement.
GACTGTTTTGCTCCATCTTAAGGTTGTTCTGAGAAAGGGAGGCTGTTTGCTATTTTAGCAGAAGTTGAGCCAGTATTTCTTGGTTTTCCATCCTGTTTCAAAGCTTTGCAGCAGTCAGTCTCGAACAAGCAGGGTCATGACAATTTTCTCTTATTATAAAAATATTGTGTCAGAAGTTAGATCCCTGGGGGGTGCTGAATTACCTCCAGTATCTATGCATTTGCATAGGAAATTAGAATATTCAGGAGAGGTAGTCAGTCTGCTCTAGGAATACAGTGAGAGTTTGCTGTCCAGTTTAATTAAAGGGCTAGAGTTGCTGTGAATGTGATTACCTCTTCTTATCTTGTTCCAAAGTCCTTGCAATATCTACAGTGTTTCAAAGTTATGTATGTGTGGGTTTTTTTAAAATCAATAGCAGTGGAATTCTCATTATCACCACCCTACAAATAAAGTTGTATGAGAAGAAGAGAAGGAAAAACATTGGTATGAGAACAGGCTTCACCTTTACCTTTTTAAGTGGATTTTCCTTGTAAGAGAAACTACTGAAAATCTCAGAAAGTTCTTATTGCAAAACAAATCTAAAGCTCAAAACCCACCTTTGTCCCCTCTTCTAGATGAGGCTTTAAGAAACAGTTTTCTCAGTACTCAGGATCAGGGACTTGAGCTGAAACAGGTGTTAGATTTTTTTCTTGGTCACTAAATTCCAGCTGACAAATTCTTCAGTATATTTTGTTCCATGTGTGAGTTTAATAGTAGATTTCACAGAGGACCTGGTAGGACCTCAAAAGATAAAGATGAGTCTGTTCTTTGGCCCCAAGACCTGAACAGATATATCTCAAACCCCCCTTTCCCCCAAGGCATATGGGTCTCAATTAATTCCTGCTCTTTAAATCACACTCGTGAATCCAGAGTGCAGCATTTGAGATGAGGGAGCCTTTACACCTGCAAAGGGCAAGTGCTGGTGGCTCAGCACCAGGTTGGTGGGCTGGGCTGGGCCTCTCCAGCCACAGAGAGCTCCAGGCATTGCCTCTGCCACCATGGCTCTTCCAGAAGCCACCCCCACAACCTGGGTGGCTCCAGGGCTGTCACGCACTGCCATCTGCAAGCAGCAAGGTCAGCAAAGTTCCCGGCGCCCTTTTAGCCTGCTGTGATAAACACACAGTCACTGAAGTTTTATAAGGCGGCTCAGACTGGGATCTGCCCTTCGTTATCCAAACGAGGTCGAATTTGTGCCAGCACACAGCTATGAGTCACGGCAGGTTTCGATTGGGATTTCTGATTCCTGAACGAGGACTGATGAGGCTCCCCAGTAGCTCCCATTAATCTTCCTCCCTGCGAGCTCTGCATGGCTGCAGTTGAAGAGGTTTTGTATTTCATTTGCACAGAAGGTGACGGTGCAGTGGGTCTGACAGCCAGGATGGGGATGGGAAGGATCTCCTCTGGATTTCAGGCCACAGATTTGACGGCAGTCCTTTGTCGTAGCTAGGCAGTGCCTTGGAGGAATGCAGCTGCAGGGAGAGGTCTCATGCTCTGTTTGAGAGACATGATGGCTGTTCTAGGGGTGTGAAGGAGCTGTGTCTCACCGGTGGGGCCAGGACATCCCATTCCTGGGAAATTCCTTACCATGACAATGCTGCAAGTGACTGCCCACCACCCTCATACCGGTGTCCCTAAGCACAAAAGCCGCTTGCACTTTCCACCATTGGAGGCTTCCTGCTCAAAGCTGTGTGGTTTAGGTCTCTCCTCAGTACTTCAGGAAGCTTTCAGACCAATTAAATCTTTAATGATCGCTCCCAACTCTTTGCACAGTGGCTTTGCTTCTGCCTTTATTGCAGGCAAAGTGTGTCTGTGTACAAACCACCTTAAACGCAGCCAGAACAAGGCAAACATTCCTCTCCCTGCTCCCCCGCTCTCCTCCACGGACCCCACTCTGCCAGGGAGAGCACAAACCAGCAGCCCTGTGTTCAGAGTCCCAGGGAGCCGAGGGAATCAGTTTTCTATTGAACCTTTCATTCTCCAGATATCAAAACACTTTGTGAAGTCGGGGCCTGTAGGGAAGCAGAGCTGCTATTTATGTGATCAATAAAAAGTTTTACACGGAGCCTTGGATGCTCACAAAAGATGGGAAAGAATGTAGCTGAAACAGCTCTTCACATGAAAACAAGATGTTTATTGGTATTGAAACACCCTGCTAGGCTGAAATCAGATGCCAAGCGATGTGAGCTCGAGCCAGGATGGTTTCTCGTTGTGGAAGGGAGAGGAGTGGGCTAGCTTTTTGCATAGAACTAGCTAAAATTTCCCTGTCATTATGTGTAATAATAGAAGGATAAATGCACAGCATGGGGAGAAGATTGAGGTTGGAGCCAAGGGGGACAGAGCCAATAATTTTTTATATATTCTTCAGCCACGTGAATTCTTCACACCTTGAACTATTTTTCCTNTGGGGTGTTGGTTTTTTTTTTTTTTTTTTCCTGGAATTGAGGCAACAGCCAATAAAAGAAACTAATGGGTTAGAAACCACGTAAGCAATCTCCCACTGAGCTTTATTCCCCACAGGCTCATTGCATCAAAGGGAAGGCAGCAAAATAGGGCGACCAAATGCTACGTAACAACAAAAACAAGCTGGCTGCTGCCAGCTCTGCCCCCCACGTGGGGCAGGTCACATTACCTGCAGGGGCTGTTGGACTCATGGGGTTGTGGCAGCTGCCTGGGCAGGGGTGAAGATGATATTTTGGGGCTTTTCACAAGGCAACAAATCTTGTGCCTTTGCTCTGCATTCCTCCTTCCCCACTCCAAGTGCAAATATATCTCTCCGGCTGCCCCACTTCTTCCTGAGCCACCTCCCCACTGGGAGATGAGCTTTCTTGCTTTCTGTGTTTCCTTTCTCTCTGTGTTTGAATCCCATTTTGCGGGTGAAAGGTGCTGAGAGACAATTTATCCTCTGTATCTCCTGCCTGCCCCTTTATCAGGAAGGGTAATTTCATCCCACTTGCAGTGTCTTCCTTTCCTTGCTCCACCTTACTGACCCTAGCAATGTCCAATTAGCAAATCCAGGCCTCCCATACGGAGCAGATATTACTTCCAGCTCATTTCAAGTTTACCACTTCACCAGTTTTTGTTGTGCTCTTTCCAGCACTTGGTAATTTTGCTCCATAATAACGGGATGAGCATCTCATAATTAGTACAAACCATGGTGCTACATCCTGGGAAATGAGACATGGTGGGAAAACACTGAGTGTCCCCAGTGCTTCCTGGGAGATGCCAACCCTGAATTTTCAAAGCAATCTGGAGGGAGCAAATGCTGGTCACTGCACACAAATGTAGCCTGCGGATAGTGCAGCACTAAATCTTGTGCTCTGGGTACAAAGCTTGCAGTCAGCACAGAGAAACAGCAGCAACTTTATCAGGGTCTTTGAAAGCTGGAAAAAGGACTTTAAGAAGGATAAACTCAAGGCTATTTGTAAAGGCTCGTCCTTCTCCTAAATCCTGCTGACTCCACAGCTGGTGAGTTTGCTCAGTGGGGTGGATAATGCAGCTCAGGGTGTCTTGCACCCCCACCCCACCACCTCATCTTACCTGAGGTTCTCTCTGGAGAGCTCCTCTCCCGCCCTGTGCAGCCACAGTTGTGGAGCTGCTCTGAATTTCCTGTGTTACCTAGTCACAAGCAGTGCTGCTGCTAACAACCCCTTAAAAGAAACAGGGAAAGAGCATTAGGAGATAATAAGTCTTATTAACAGCTTGGAGAATCTGCATTTGAGAGTGAGAACCGTACTTAAAAATCAGGAGAGACAAAGGGACGCCTTGCAAAAGTGAGTGTTGCCTGGGCAACATCAGCATCTGCATCCCCTCAACTCCCCAGCCCTGTGCTTAGCGAATATCCTCACCGAGGTCCTTCCTTCCGTGCACACTCAGCCTTACACCTCACTCCCTCTCGCTCACGTCCGCATCTGCTGCTCCAAGATGAATGTACAGGCACACAAGGTCTACATGTGCCGCTGGCAAGGAATGAATCTGCCTTCAGTCTTTCGTCTTGTCTCTCCTGCTGCACTCTGCAAAGTCCCAGGTCTGTGCTTGCACACAGTGCAGGCTTCACCCCACACATGTGCCTTCAGATGGATTTGAGAGACATCACAGTTTGGAGCTGAACCATGGATCCCATGTATCCAGCTGTGTCTTACCTCAAAGTTACATTTATGTAGTAGTTAGGCTTGAGGCCAGATGTTTTTCTTTTTTTTTCCTCCTTTATTTCTAACAGTGTAAAAGAAAAACACACACATCTTCCAGAGCTGGGAGTTCTCTTGACAGCAGAACAGTATGATGGATGTGTCAGGGCATCATTTCATCAGAATATCAAACCACGAGGTTGGCTGCTGCTGTTCATTCTTGTCATTTGAATCCTCTTGATGTGTAAGACCACATTAAAATCCTGTAAGAGGAAAGTGCTGCACCTCTCCTTGTCAGAGAGGGCTACAGTGGTTCATCTGTCCAGCACAGGTGGATGGGAGCTCTTCCTCAGACAGTTCCTTAAAGGTGAAATGACAAAGTCTGCTGCTACCTAATCCTCATCCAGCCTCATTTTCCAAAGACAGGGAGAACTTCTGGCATTTATTGTCCGCACTTTCCTCCACACCAATCATTAAAACAGTTGAGGTTTTTCTTTCATCTTGCCAATGGCAAAAGAAATTTGTCTTTCTTACACCTTTTACTCTTCTGTGATTGTTGGTTTGGGGAGTTTTTTAACATCTTGAGCAGCAGGCTGGTGGCCAGATTTCTGAAGGTGTTTAAGCATCGACAGATGCAGCTGGGTACCTGGAGGGATTTTTCAAAAGCATTTTGCTGTAATTGCTTATGATATTCTTCACTTCCCATCCTGATCTCTTCGGTAGCATCCCTATTCTTGCCAGCACTGCATCTATTGCAGACCTGAGTTGGATTTTACCTTTTTTTTTTTTTACTTTTAGTCCCAGAACTCCAGGGAACTGTACAAATAGAGCAGCAGAATTTGCAGCAAATGGTTAGATTTGGGTAGATTTTAGTGTCCTTACAAACACCGATGGGATGCTGAGAGGGTGAACTTTTCATTTTACAGCAGCAGAACTCCACCACGAGCAGTCTTACCCGTAGGTGTGACATACAGGGAAATCAACTGCCTGCTCCCTTTGAAATGCAAAATATTCCTCTGTTGCAACATGATGGCTAAATTTGCCAGTGAATTTTGAGCACTTGTGTGGTTTTTTAGAAGTGGCAGGTTATTTTCAGAGGGCTTCCTTGTCTCTTTTGCCCTGTGTCTATTCTAGAGTTCACATTTGTGTTGTTATTAATAACCAAACAAAAAAAAAATGAGTGGTATATGCAGGCAGATCTGCAGAAATTAGTGATCTGAGGCTCGTTTCCTCCGCCGGGACAAGCTGCAGGAGCCACCGCAGCCCAGGGTGGTTGTTACAGAGACGAGGGTCTGCAATTTCCATCCTGCAGTGCCATCTATAGCACAGCGCAGTGCACAGCAAACCACGCTCCAAAAATCACACCAGAACCAAATAAACCACCCCAGCGGAGGGAGCAGGATGTGGGAAACCTTCCTGCAGTGAATTAAACTGGCAATTTAGAGACCATCGCCCATGCTGGACTGGGCAGGAGTGGAGGAGTTTGGGGTGTGTCACTTGCCCTCCTGTTTGGGCATCCCTAATTTTTGGGGGAGGGTTGAAATGCAGCTTCAACCCCTTCAAATCAACACAGAAATGACCACCTTTCTCCAGGGGACAGCTCAAGATATACTAAATCTTAGGTGTGAAACCAAAACCCATTTTGACTCTGATGAGCAAGGGGAATTTCTCTTTATTTTTGATTTTAAAACCAGATGTTGCTTTCATGCTCTGAAACCTCTGAAACAGCTGAATGGATTTTCTTCAAACTCCTCACATGAATAAAAATTCACCTTTGGGCTGTGAACAAGCTTAAGAAATTGCACTGTGATGGAGATTATTTTTTTTCTTCCCCTCCCTCTTCCTTTTCTTTTTTTTTTTTTTTTTTTTTTTTTTTTGATTTGCAAAGTTAAAAGGTTCCTAAAATAGAAGCTGAGAATTGGATTAAACATCTCTCTGTTAACTCTTAGCACTGCTCCAAGTCTGCAATTATCATTTCTTAAGGTGCCTGGCTCCCATCCTTCTTAGACTTCCAGCTGCCACCTTTTTTATTAAAATGACTGCTAAAATAACACTGAGCACCAGCTCATCTCTGGTGAAGTGTGAAGAGCAGGCTTTGCTGAGAAAACTGAGAGAAAGCCCGGGTTTGGCCCAATTTCACATGCCTCCAAAACTGACCTGTGAAATTGGGGAAAGAAAATGAGATTGCAGGAGCTGAGGAGCCCTAAATCAGGAGAAACCCCTCTGTGCTCCTCGTGACTCACCAGCATCCTTTGGCCAGAGGGGCAGAGCAACAGCGTGGCAGTGCCAAGTGCTTTGGCCTGGGCCATTTGGTATTGAAATATGTATCATGAGACCTGCAATGTTAACGGAGCAGAAAAATAGCCCAGCCAGTTCACTGCCAGGAATGAATAGATACCTCACAGTCAGCTTTTCTGACCTAAATCTATCTAGAAAGGGATAAAAAGTGTACTTATATCATATATGTAGCATATGTAATTATTTAAGAAGCCTTGTAATACTGTAGAAATCTGAGGTTTGTTCCCATTATTTCTGTTTTCCAAGATCAAGCTCAAAAGCAGCTTCCAACAGAAAGATTGTGCAGAATCATGAAATTGTAGAATTTTTTAGGTTGGAAAAGACCTTTAAGATCATCAAGTCCAACCATTAACCCAGTACTGCCAAGTCCCCACTAAACCATGTCCCCAAGTGCTACATCTACACACCTTTTAAATATGCCTTGTGTGTTTGATCCCAACAACAGCCTCATGGGAATATTCATTAATGGTCTTGGGAAATGCATATCTAGATCATCACAGTCCCCTATATTGTGTGGGAATATCTGGAGGTGTTGGATACTTGGGAAATGCTTTAATTGACAAAGGATGGGCCAAAATCACCATCTCCTGCTCTTCCCACTAATTCTCAGTGACTCCCATTTGCGCTGCTGAAACATCTTGCACAAGTAACTGCTCCCAGTTTGAAAACAGAGCAAACAAAGCCTTGTGTTAGTACAGGAGGAAAGTGGAGTGGGATTTGTGAGTGTCAGAATAAGGGATTTCAGCCACCCAAGAGATCTGGAGATTGAGGGGGAGCTTTTTGTGACCTCTGGAAAGTATTTAGTGAGAGCAGCCCTCCTCACGGAGGAGCCGGACAGGCTCTGAGCAGATGGATGTGTTAGTCAGCTTGGCCACTATCTGCTTTAACAGAAAATGATATGCTAAATCAAGCACTGGGAAACAAATTGCACACTCAGCATGGCTGGAAGGCCAGCCTCTGGCACGGACAGCTGTTCTCAGCAGAGGCACATCCACCTCCTGCAGGACCTGCTGCCAGGACCTGCCTTTAGCAATGCTGGACCAAAAGCCAGAGTCACAAGGACAGCTTCAGCACCTGGGTGCTGGGTTTGCTAACAAAGCTTGGGTGTTTTTCCAGGTTTCCCTCTAAGGAAAGTATGGCATGGGGCTGCCTGCTGGAGGTTTGGCTTGGGGTGGGAGCAAAGCAGGAGGTTTTCCCAGGGAAGGACAGGAGCCTGCTTGGCTAAAGCCCATTGGGCAAACCAAGATGTTCCGGGAGAGATGAGATATGGATTCAGGGGGCAGCATCTCCTGCTCTCCAGCTGAAAGCAGAAAGAGCTAATCCCAAAACTCACATTAGCCTCTTAGCTAACAAAATCAGCAGTAAACTCCCGCTATTTACACCTACAGTAATTCCTCCCCATGCTCTTGCAAGCCCAGTTCAATTTCCTTTTTAATCCTGTGTGTGTATCTGCAAATAGCCGATTACTCGTGCCAGACCCTGCCAATAAATTGTGTGCTTATTTGTTTCCCTTCCTTCCAGAGTCACTTTGCATTAACTCCACTGCAGCGTGTGGCAGGGGTTGAGGCAACGCCTCGGTGGCCACATAAAACAACTTCTTATTGAGCACAGCCCCTCTTTCTCACAAAATGAGCCCTTGGAAGATGCAAGCAGCTGGAATATGGGTATTTTCATGGCCATAAAAACTTTGCTTTACTTTTATTGCTATTGAAAATCCCTGAGTAGGTGTATTTCTCATCCAGCTGATTAATCTGAGGTTAGAGGCTTCCACACCAACAATTACACAGATATGTACCTCTGTGTGTGTGGAAGCAGTGTATCTCAACCTCTTTGCAAAAGAAAATCAAAGGCAAAGTGTTGCTAGCATGGAGACACAAAGAATACCCTCTCTTTTTCATCTGAGACTCCAGCACAGACTCGCTACGCCCACTTAAGGTTCCTTTCAGCTCCCAACGTGCCTCCGGGTTGCCTAGCAATCCTAACAATATTTTATGAGGCCTTATTCCAGAGGCACATTTTGTTAATGCTGAATTTTAGATAGAAGCTCCAGGAGAAGCACGGAGGAAGCCTGAGATAGTTATCACTCCAATTTATTACAGCCAGGATGCAGTGTGGGGGGAAATAAAACACCAAATTATCATGCCAGACATTTAGCAATAAGGTCTGGCATCGTAGCCTGTGAGTCAGTGCTGCCAGGGGTGATCTCCGTGCCACGGGCCGGCTGCAGCAGCACAAATGTGTGTGTGTGTGAGACTGTGCTGTGGCTCCAAACAGGCACATCCCAAAGGGAGAGGGTGCTGGTGCCAGTGTGCCCACTGCAGGCTTCTGAGCAAACATCTAATGGAAAGAAAGGATGAGGGCAAACAACTTCTGGGTGAATGGGACAGCAAGCAGCTGTTGCCACCCTAATACTGGGTGCCTCCAGGAGAAGCCTGCCCCCATCACCCAGGATCGTGCCCCAGAGTGATTGGTGCTGGGAATAAAGCGGGCTGGAGGGGCCAGGGGCTCCAGGATGGCCTGGAGAGCCTGCAGGGAGCTGACCCACTGTCCCCCACTGCCCAGGATCATTGCACAGCTCCTCTCTGGTAAGGCCCTTCATATAAGCACAGCTCCCCAAAATCAGTGGGTTTGGGCTTGTGGGCATCCAGGTCCTGTAGCAGCAGGTAGAAAATAAAGATACCAAAATCCATCAGTTTCAAATTCCATTCCCTTGGCTTCTCCCTTTCCAGCCCCAGGCAAATGTATAACACAGGCATAACGAGCCCTTGGGGTTACAATCAATGTTAGAGTCAATGTTTCTGAAGGATACAGAGTTCCTAGTTTTATCTTTTAGTTTGGCTAAGGCAAACTTTTTCCAAAACCCAGACTTTCTACAAGTTTCTTTTAGTGTTTGGGGTTTTACATCCTACCTTTAAAAAGAAAAATAACACCCTTAATTTCATCAAAGATTACTCCATCATAGTGATCTCTTGCTAACATAAACTGACTTTCATTCAACCACTAAGCTCTCACATTATTATTTTGTTGATGAAGAATGACTTTCAGTTAAATTCAGCAATTCTTTCATCTCTGTAAAACATGTATTTATAAAAAAATCTCAATAGACATGTTTTCATGCCTTCTTATTTCTCTCTCTGTGGTTTGGAGAGGTTTTAATTTTTTTTCAATTTCAGAGTGCGCAGGTGATTCTTTTTAAGCAGGTAAACATGTCCTTTCCTGCCTGTAGAGCAAGTTCATTAGCATGAGGGAACTGATAAGTGAAAACTGCTCCAAACTGAAGTGAGACACACCTCATTGATGTTTTTTCACTGGCCAAGTTGAAGGAGAAGTAAATTGGATTTTTAAAATCCTTTCACTTTTAATACTGTATGATATTATTAGTAATGTGAGTAAGAAAAACTGTTTATAGCTGATGTTTTTCTAAGGTGACAGTGTTTCTGAAAGTGGTGCATGATGGTTGTAAATCCAGCGTTTTCCAGCACTTACAACAAATGTCCTTATTGCCCTAACATACCTCACTAATGTGACCAACTGGAAAGGGAAGTACAGAATGGGAAAAGTAGAGAGTTTCACACTTAATCCAAGATTTTACTGGGAAGCAGCATTAGTGCTGAAAATAAAATCAAAAGCTGTGTTTGCTCAGTGCTTTAGAGGTGTCTGCAGAACAGAAGGATATTTGTAAGAGAGTCCTTCCCTCAGCATCTGCTCCCTGCTGAGAGGCTCCAGTGATCCTGAAAGATGCTCAGGTCCCACTGAAAGCAATTATGGATTACAAGTGCCTTTGCTAGTCCCTGCTTCAAGGATAATCCATCAACAGCCAAAGCCAAGAATAGATCACAGCAACTTCAATTTTCCTCGAATGAGATGCTACACAGCAACTGAAGTCCAGGGCTGTTCCCACATGGCTCCCTGGACACCTTGGTTGGGTCTGTGTCGGGGCACTGTGCTCTTCACCTCTGCCCTTGGTCCCCTGTCCCTTACCTGAGAAAAAATAAATCCACATGAAAACCTCTAGGTCTAATCCATCTGGAAGGGTGGTCACCATGTACATCCCTAGGATGCTCCAGTCCACGAGCCTTGAACCCATCAAGAAAGGCTGGATCCAGACATTTTCCTTATTTTCCTGGTGTGGCTTTTTTTCCCATTTGAAAGGAAAAGTTTTGGCATCCAGCAGGCTGATAGGTGATAGCTGATTAAAAGAGAAAAGGAGGCTGTTCATTTCTGGAGGGGGAATTTGTTGAATGAGCACTTACGTGGAGCCACCTTTGATGAGGGGAGTAATGCAGAGTCTGGGCTGTGGGGTCATGACATAGAGGTGACATATAAAGAGCCCATTTACATACATAATGTGCAGGTTATGGAACTGATTCCAGATTGCCCTGACCTTCCCTGTGTGGTTTATGCCTGTAAAAATACAGGAAGGAAGCTGGGATCAGGCATGACCACTGTGGGTTTGGCAGCACATTACACTGGCTGGATGTCATTACAGATACACCATCAGAGGTGTGAATCATGATAGAAGGTTTGGGACAGTAAACATACAGATCCTGTAGTTTTTTTGTTTAAATGTTTTGTAACAATACAGGCCAAATTCTGTAGCTTTACTGGCTCCTCTTGCTTCTCAATCAGGTTGTAAAGCAAGATATTTAAGATCAGTGGCTTCCAACCTTCCAGACAATGTATGGAGTTTGCATTTGGCAGCGACAGGCACTGTATGCTGCAGTTGCTCATAAAAGTCCAAAACCATATTCCTTTTGGGCTGAAATGCTGTGTATTTGGTATCAGATTTTATACTTATTGGTTCAGTTGTTTTTAGCTGTTGAAAAGTATGTGGGTTTTTTTCCTCTGTTCGCATTGATAGAAAGTGAGAAAATGAGATCATTCAAAAAGAACTAAAGCAAATAATTCAGGCCTGGCTTGTATTACGCATTTCAACAAGGTCCAAGTTTCAAGCCAAAATGAAAGTTAAGTTAGCTAAGTGGGTTTAAAAGCTCAAATCACACAGGCCAGGACAAATTTTATGAACTATTTTAACTGCAACCAATGAAATGGTATTGCTTTTGTAAAACTATCTTGACAACAAATGGTCTTGTTCAAGGCTTTTCAAAATGGGCTATCATACATCAGACATGCGCTGGCTTGGATTCTAGAAGGGCGACAGCATTTCTGCATGGGAAATGAGCAGATCATATAATATCCTCGGGAATGGCAGAGTCTGGGCATCAGATGTCCCTAGGTCCTTATTGTATTTCAGAGAACTTGCTGTGAAAATATATTCTTGATAAGTGTGATTTGAAAAAAATCCCTGTGAAGCCTAAATAAACTGTGATAGAAACATTTCCAACATGCTGGAGTTTACAGTAAACAGGATCACAGCTGATTTAAAAATGAAAAAAATTCATTACTACAGAAAGCACAATCTTTCCAGGCTGTGCTGCTCTTGGGAGGGAGCTAACAGACACAGCATCTCGTTTAGCCCTATCTCACCAGGCACCAAGGCTGCTGCTCAGCACCCAGCATGAAGCACAGCACCTTGCAGGAGGCAGGATTGAGCAATGCCCCCTTGCACTTGGTCCCACCATCTGCCTGCCTTTTTCTGTCTCTGATCCTGTTCCCTTCAGCTTAGCAACCTATTGGCATTTGGGAAAAAAAAATGGTAGGTTTGTATCCTTTGTGAGCTTTCAGGACTGTGAGTGCTCCCACTGCATTTCTGACTCACTGCTGTAGTTTTCTTCAACCTTCTGCTGATTAGAAGCTGTTCGGGGAGAAGAAAGAATTCCTCTATCAGTGGATCACCTCCTCCACAGGCCAACCCTTTCTTATCAGCCCATCTGGATTAAAACCTGGCTCAGAGTCACTGTGAAAGATTTGTAAAGCTGCTCTGACTGAGGAGAGGTATTTATGGGTGTCACAGATGGGATTAAGGCGCTGCTGTGCTCCCCACACCCTCAGTGCCAGGTCATATCCTTGATGCTGCTGTGAGCCTTGCAGGTGTCCTCCCAGCCAGAGATCCATGCCTGTGGATGCAGTTTTGGAAGGCAGGCACGTTTACATGGGTTGTCCCAGATCAGGCGTGAGGGTCATCACTGAGAGACAAAAGGATCAAGGTTAAAAGCACAGATCCTGCAACAGAATTGAAAAAAACAAGTAGAAATCCCCAGTGAGGCTGAGTTAGACAACATGCAAGCGTGTGTGTGTGTCAGACAGATACTATCATGTGACATAATATATTTCAAAACAACAAATTTTGTTTAACTTCTTGCAGCTGCTTGGTTAAGAAGAAAATCCTACCAGACACGTATAAGTGCAAACTCCTTTTTTCTCCTGTGTCACATCACAGTGATTTCCCTGAGACACAAAGCAGAATTAAAACCCACCCAGCTGGAGAGAGAAGTGAGGTTGCTCCCAAGCACAGGTGCACTGGGGAAAGTAGCTCCACAGATACAGAGCATGTTGCTCATCATTCACTCTGCTTCAAATCAGTTTGGACAAAAACCACAACAGCATTTAAAATCTACTTGATTGCTGAACGAAGGGAAAGGAAGAAGTGTTCTGGGTAGCTGGGCAGGAATTTGAGGGAACACTGCCCTCTTCTTTTGTATTTTATCAAAGTGTTTGTGCGATGCAGGTCCTGAAGTCTCTGCTTGCTTGCTAACGATGCACATTTTACACCAGTGGGGGCCCTATTACCATTAACCCCATCAGACTGGCACCGTGCTCAGGAGAAATGCTGGACTGAGCCAGCATGGAGACGGCAGTGTCTCTTTACCTTAGAGTAATTGCTTTCCTTCACTCTTCCCCTCCTCCTTCCTGGGTCAGGGCCGTGCACATTAGGCTGCCTTTTACTGTGAGCATCAATGTGTTGTGTAGTTGCTGGGTAAATACATCAAGAGGCTCACGCCCAGCATGCAGCTCTCATCGTTCCTTTCTGTCGAAGCTGCTTTTCAATTACACTTTGGTCTGCAGGTAGAGCAGATTTCCTGCAGTGTTGAAGCCAGGCAGATTCCTTGCTGAATTGTTGCTTGATAAACATGTATTTAGTCTCATGCACCAGAACAGTGAGCAACACCCATATGAAATGCTATAGAAATGCAGCATTTCACTGAGAGAAACTCAGTGTTTTTAAGCAGACACGATCCAGCAGATAAATGCAGAAATGCACCCTTTTATCACTGTTTATGCAAGTTTTGTGTTCGCCCAATGTGGTGGTATCCAGGTGACCATAACAACCCATTACTGATAGCACAAAACAGATTCCTGCCGTGTCTCGCTGTACTGGGGCAGGCAGTGATGACACACAGCAAATCAAATATTTGATAAAGGACAGGTGGGTTTCTCACTGCTCCCTGAGTAACACCAACTCTATCCCAGCTAGTTTCTGCTCTAACAGATGCTTTGTTTGAATGTTTAATTTCTCTTTCTGTTTCACGTTGCCCTACTGCACAGAGTGGTGGAGCAGGGCAGCATCTCAAAATGGCACAAGGTGTCTCTACAAAGTGCCAGGAGGGATTATTTCTACATGAGCACAGCCAATTGTGCTTGCACAAGGTGTTGGCATCACACCACTTGTGCCTGAGCATGGTTCTGGCTGGAGTGAACCTACAGCTGGCCAGTTTGGATGCCCAGGGCTGGCCAAGGTGCTATTCCTGCATCCATATCTCAGGTCCCCGCAGCTCCTGAAACCTGGCTGGCAGCTCCTGGCCATTTGAGTATTTTGGTAGGCAACCTGTAGAGTCAGGAAGTTCGGCCACACCTGCCGACACATCTATCTAAAACCCTGCTGAGGAAAAGGAACCACTCGAAAGTCAATCCAGCCGTGTGGGATGAGATAAATTTAATTCAAACAATTTTGAGTGCGTTTACATCAGGCATTTACACTGGGGCAGTCAGCTTGACTTTAAGCAGGATTAGCTGACTGGAGGAGCACAAAGCGTTTCCGTGGCTGAAGGGCCCTTGGTTTGATGCTGTTGCGGGGCGGATTAGAGCCGAGCGAGGGTTGGAGGCTGCCAAGCACAGCACTCTGTTCCTCACAGCACAAGAAGCTTAGGGAAAGGATGCCACAGGCAGACGAGCTGGTGAGACACGATGCTAAGCACAACCCATCAGGCAGCTCAGAGGAATCCTGTTTCCGTACACCACTTGATCACATTTTGCATGAAGCTGGGATTTATCTCAGCAGCAGTGCTGGCTTAAGCGGCAAATTCCACTCAGAAGAAATTTCCAGGTAGAAAGGAAAAAAGTTGTTAGAAAAATCTCACCAGTTGGTGTGGTTGGAGTGTGCCAGTGGCTGCAGAGTGACCATGATATGTGTGGATGTGCCCATCAACATCACCAGCTCTGCAGCCCTGGGTGAGGCTGTACCAGCTCTGCCCCAGGCGCTCAAGAAGGGTGAGAATCTTTACAGCCAGCCTCACGTGTCAGCCGTGGGGTTATTCCCTGACTGGAGCTGCAGAAATCTGTAGCCTGTATCCAATGTGGGAGTGGTAACAGGACCCAGCCCTGGCAGTGACACATCTCTTGGCCCCACATCAGACAGGCTGTGCACATCCACAGGGCTCACTGCAACTCCTGAGTTTGGAACCATCACCCCGCTCGTGCCCTGAGCCAGCGGGCCCACAGCATGTTTTCCCATGCAGCCATAGAAACATTTATTAACAACATCTACCTAACAACCTCACCGTATTTCTGGTCCTTTCAGGGCCCTCCTGGTCAAATGACACAATTTGGAGTTTCAGAAAATCCTTAGATACGAACTAAAATCTCTGTGGTGCGGCTTTCCCTTTTTTACTTTTTTGACAGGTCAAAGGCTGCTCTGATATGAGGTCTCACCTTTCCTGCTCCCACTCGTCTGCCTACCTGCTTAGGTCCATATTTAAGCACAGTTATCAGCACACTCATGCTGATGTGAAGGGTCTAAAGGCTTGAGCTAGTTCTCCCATTAGGCAGTGTGTGGTTCTGGCTCTCACCTACATGATGGCCATGTTTTGCTTTCTAGATGAGCAATGTGGGACAGGAGAGGAGCTCAGGCAGACAGGTGTGAGCAGTGCAGGTCCCCACCGGGGCCCAGGTTATGCCACTGCTGTGGGCTGTGACCCCACTTATCTGCTCCTCACCACTTAGAGCAGTATTTCAGCTGTAATGCAATTCCAGGCCTCCAGCATGGCCACTTCTTGTGGCCATCTCCCTCCTCCCCATGCCTGCTCCAGGGATGCCTTTCCTCCCTCTCCTGCAACCTTTTGCTGTGCCTGGCTCAGCTGAGTCTCACTGCAGAGCTGACACTGCTGCAGAGGAAGTGGGATTGGTATTTTGTTAGACAGGGCTTTTCTTTCTTCCTCTCAGTTGGTGCTGAACTGCAAAGGCAAAGAGCACTCATACTGAAGACGGTGTCTCGGGTGAGATGTCTAATGCAGTCCCGACTGCTCAGCAGTCATTAAACATCTCAGGGAAGATGTTCCAGGAACAGGGATGTTAACCTTGTGGTCCTGGACTGATTCCAGCTCATTTAATTACAGTTTTCATCGCTGAAATTTGCTCTGCACTTTTGACCAGTTATGTGATTTTTTTTCTCTGTCTCCTCTAAGCTGTGGAGCAGCCTTATTATGAGCTGCCCCATTCCCCACACGAGCTGAAGCAACACGCAATTACAGCTTCTCCCTCTCCCAAGATTCTCAAATTCATTGTATTTTCTGGTTATTTAACAATTCAGGATTCTGCAAAGTATCACTGGCTCACCCATACAGAAACATTTTACCCATTTAACCTGGATATGTGGATATATACATGGCACAGACTATACATGAGCCAAATGCATGCCATTGTTGCAAAGACCATGACCTTTATCATTAATATAAATATAGATAGAAGTATAATATATAATCATATAAAAATATAAAAAGTAATTCAAAGTAAGTGATAATGTAATGCAAGCTAAACAACCTACACAGTCTCTTATAATGAAAAATG
>VXBX01001788.1:131261-165444 GCA_013400415.1 Scytalopus superciliaris | reverse complement strand
GAGTTCCTCATGCGGCAGCCGGCCGTCACCATAGGCCGCAACTCCTCGCAGGGGTCGGTGGACGTCAACATGGGGCACTCCAGCTTCATCTCGCGGCGGCACCTGCAGCTCAGCTTCCAGGAGCCGCACTTCTACCTGCGCTGCCTCGGCAAGAACGGCGTGTTCGTGGACGGCGCCTTCCAGCGCCGCGGCGGCCCGGCCCTGCAGCTCCCGCCGCAGTGAGTGCCGGGCCCGGGGGGGACGGGGGGGGGCCGGGAGGTGCCCCCGCCCCGAGCAGGGCTGGGGGTCTGGCCGGAGAAGGGTCTGAGGTGACACCGCTGAGGAAGGAGACAGTGGAGGATGGCCCTGCTCACCAAGGGCCTGCCTCTGAAGAAGTTGGAGGGCTTCAGGTGATTAGGGGGCTGTGGGGGATCCCCCTGCTCACAGGGAGCCAGAGGGCACGGTGAGGGTCCCCTCGCTTGAGGGTGGTCACGGTGGGTGAGGGACACTCACCTGATGGAGGGCCTGAGGTGCCTGGTGATGGCCAGGGGTCCATCTCTGCATCAGCAAGGGATGTCCTCACCTTCCCGGCTGCCTGTGACTGAGGAAGGGGATGATCCCTCTGAGGGAACCGTGTCTGTGTAAGAAGTGTGAGCCCCTCGCTGCAGGGTGTCCCCCATGGTCATCCTCCTCTGTGCCCCGCCTGCTGACAGAGCCATGTTCAACTGGTGGACCTTAATGGGCTTCAAAAAGACAATTCGGGGAAGAAGGACTCTTGTCGGTGGGCTAAGACATGCTGCACCTAGGGCTTGTCTTCCCTGGAAAAGATCTAGAGGAAGAAGTTGGAACCCGCTTTGCCGGAGTCCTTATTAGAGTTGGCAAGTTGAGTGTAGTTCCTGGTGTTTCTCTGAGGCAAAAGAAAAAAGGAGTTGGGTCAGGCCAGGGGTGATGGTCACCAGGACACCTTGAACAGCAGGTGCCCAAGGTGTCTTTGCATCCTTGAGGAAGAGGAGAGGGCTGCAGAAGCGTTTCCGTGCTAGCCGGAAAGTGGTTGTCTGTGCTTTAACTGTCTTGCAGAAAGAAAACGAGGTTGAGGTTAATCTGTTTCTCCCTCTGAAAACATTGTTTATGGTTGCTGAGCACTGTCCAGCGACTGCAGTGCTTCACCCCGGGGCAGCGGCGTGGTAGTGGTGGGTGATGTAATTCCTGCCTGCATCTCTTCGGGTTGTACCAGGCAGGCTGTGTCTAATGCCATCTGTGAGTGAAAATGCACCGTAAAGGCAGGAGTTTGGGCTTTTGTTGTTTGTATAAAACATCTGTTTTCATCTGTCCCGTTTTGGCTTTGGCACTGTTTACCTCCAGCACCAGGGTCCTGGAGTTACCCCTCTCTCACAAGCCTGTAGCTCAGGGGAGGGTTTTTTAATTACTCATTTCCTCTGCAGGCTGCTTCATTTTGTAGTTAGTAATTTAGTTATAACTCCCTAGCTGCTCACTCTCTGAGGCGTTTTGGTTTCTAACATGTTTCATTTTCTGAAAGAGATGTCCTTTAGTGTCTGATTAATTAATCTGGTTTTGTAAAACAAGACCACCCCAAGCCCAGGGCATTTTTGTTGTCATTCCCTCTGGCTCTGGGTTTATCTGTGCAACCTCTCTCCTCACTGCCATTCTATTTCTTCTCTTGGTTAATCATAAGCATTGTGATAGAAAACTCTCTCAAGCAGCAACTTGGTTGCTTATTTCTCTCCACTTTGCTTGTGACTTCTGGAGTGGGAATGGTAGTTTTCCTTCTTCGTTGCTTTAGAGGAGGAGTTTAATGTACAGTTATGAACTCTGCACAATAAGACATCCTCTTAGCTTGACCTCTGTTTGAGCTACATAAATAAACTTGATGCTCCTCCCTTTCTGACTTCCAGAGTAGGAAAATGTTTTGCATCAATCTAAAGGAATTTGCCCCCTTGCTTCTAACAGGTAAACAACTCCTTACTGGCCAGTCGAGGGTTTGTAACCCAGACCAGGAAAAAGAAAATCCTGTTGAAGCTTAGTATGCACAGTCTTGATTGAGGCTTTAAATTCTACTCTTATCTCATTATATCCACTCTTGAAAAATCAGACAATTCCCTCCCACTCACCGAGGTCCACACACACAAATCATATCCCCTGCTCAGTAAACATAAAATGCTGGTTGGTGCCATTTCTTTTCTGTAAAGAGGCCTGTGTGCTTACTGCCAGCTCATATTGTCAAAAGGAGGACAAAGTGAGAACAGGTTGTAGTACATAGACTTTGCAGAAAAAATTGTGGATTGTATTGTTTATTATGGTAATAGTCCTGCCCCGTTTGCTAGAGCCCCACCTTCTCCATGTACCAGCAGAATATACAGTTTGTTAAATTTCATGAATTAATGGTCATTCCATTCAGTGATTAGAGGGAGGTCCTCATGGGAAGCTCTTGCTGTAAGATTCTAAGAACCAGTTGTTTGGATAGTTGCCCCCCTTTCTCCCCACATCCCCTACCGATAAAGGATGGCAGAAATGTGCAAAGTCCTGTTTCTTTTGGACCACTGCAGTCACTGCTGCTGTTACATTACATGCAAAGGAAATGCTTGTGCATCATGAGATCATGAATGGAAGCTGAGGGTTCCAGGAAAAAGTGCCTTTCAGCTGTAATTCATGCTGTTTGTTAAAAAATAGATTCTGAGCTCATAAGTTCTGTTTCGGAGGTTTCTTCTCACTTCACTATTTCTGTATAAAACTTCTCTCTGTAAAGTTTTCTAAGTCTAGAAGTGGTTATTCCTGAAATGTACGGAAGATTTTGTAGAGAGGAGTGGGCATGGGGAAGAAAGAGGAAGAGTTTGAGACCTCCCTTGAAGACTCTGTGTACCTCCTCTCTCAACAGACCTGTTCAAAATCAAGGGCCTTTGAAAAGCTTCGTATCTCCTCCTCCATCAGCATCGTGTGTACATATAATCTGCTACAACCAGGATTTTACTGCTGGGCAGAGTATCACATTCCACAGCTGTGTTGTTATGGGAGGTTGTATTTCACAGATGTGATGACATAACTGTAAAGCATAATTAAACAATAATGACCAACAAAGAGGGCTTTTCCTGGAGGTTAATGACAGTTAGGAGCGAAGTGGGTGGAAGAGTGGAGGGCCCACAGTACAGCTGAAGACCCTTAATCAGTTTAATTAATAAGTGCCACACTACAGCAGGCATTACAAATATAAATCAAGATGAAATTATGGAAGTACTTATATCAAAACTAAGTGCTTCAAATCAAATTAAGTATTGCTAGAAACTTTTTTTTTAGCTTGTGATGGTTTTTTAACTGTGCTAGTGGGAGCTGGAAATCAGTGGATAAATATCTTGGTATTTTTCTGTAAAAAAAGAGGGAAACTCAGAATTATCAGGAGAATATGCAGTAGATTTTAAAAACTATTGATACCATCATAAGTGTGAGAACAGGAACCCTTAGCTGGAGTACTTTTTTCTGTTGAAGACAGCAATTCCTTCAAATTTATAGTGTAATCAGATGTTTACAGGATCAGGTTAATGCTGAATAATTAACTTTTTCTTTGTTGTCTTCAAAATTGACTCAATTTTTAAAATAAGTGACAATAACAAGTTAGAGACTTCCAATAATTAAAATAAGCTTTTTATTTATCTGTTTGTTTATTTTTCTCCCCCAGAACCAAAGGAACTGAAACAGTTGAAAGTTAAACTTGCTAACCTGAATTTTAAGCAGCTATGGGTCAGGTCTTCAAACACTCCTAAATACAGAAATTCTATTGAGTAAAACCTGCATATATTGCTTGAACATAGCCTGATAATGGCACTTGAGCTTTCTGAACTGGGAGCTCAATAGATTGGAAAATGGTACTTATCTGGAAATGTTTCATGGGATATTTGCTCATTGCTTCTTCATTTTGAATTTTTGCAGTAGTGCAATTAATGGAGCCTGAAGTTGGTGTTTTTCCGTGTAAATCGATTCTTTCAGTATGAGATTTCTAAGCATAAAAACAAGTTTTTAGACCTGTAGTTCTTTTAGTGTTTAGGAAATGGAAGAAATAAATAGAGGAGCTTTTTAGTTTGAGCATAAATACAAGGGACATAAATATATGAATGTGTGAAATTAAATTAAACCTGGAATTAAAATTAAAAAATGTATTATGTATATAAGCCCCGTTATAAATTGAAAACTTACCATGCATGTGAACTTTTATTAAGAGCATGCTGCTTTATTTATAATGGGATTTTTGCAGGCGCTCAATAAACTTGACAAAAATAAATAGTCCAATGCTCCTACCACAAATCAAGGTGCTGATCCTGCAGAATTTTACACGTGCGTTAGTCTTTTCGTATTGTGAGTACACAAGTTCCCCTCGGCATGTGGGTAGTGGGGATGTCTCTGCAACTGGGGTTTAGGAACCAGGCAGAAAATGGAGAGTTACATCCAATATTTAAGGGACGTGTCTGTAGTCTGTTAGCCAGTAACTCAAGGCACTGCTTCAAGTTTTAAAAAATTAAGTATTCTAGAAACATGGAGATAGGCACACTGTATCTCAGTGCTCTGGTGACCAACCACTCGCCCTCCATTCTTGTGGTTTAGAGTTATGCCATCAGGGAGGGTACAAGTGAGGGTGTCCTCCTATCTCAGAGAGAACTGCACACTGTATATATACACACTAAGGAAATGCCTTGACCACATAACCACCACTACAGAACTAGTTGTTTCTGAAGTGCTGCATATGTATGTTGTCCCTGGTAACTCCTCAGGTAGTTCTACTTCTTAAATGTTGCATAATCTACACTTACAACCATTTTTTTGTTCTTGGCTTGAAATGTGTCGTTTGCTGTGCTACAACTTGTGGAT
Organism: Scytalopus superciliaris; assembly: GCA_013400415.1. Taxonomy (NCBI): domain Eukaryota; kingdom Metazoa; phylum Chordata; class Aves; order Passeriformes; family Rhinocryptidae; genus Scytalopus; species Scytalopus superciliaris. The sequence continues at coordinate 160,593 of VXBX01001788.1, read as the reverse complement.
GGTGGTTTTACTCTCACTAGAAACTCTTTAAAGATTTGCTTTCTTAGTGCTTCGTCTTCTATTTTTCATGCTCTTACTTAATTTCAAAGACTGTCTTTGAGAACAGGTTTTTTTGTTGCACAGCAAGATATGATAAAGGATTACTTGATTTTAATTATGGAATTCGTGTCAAGTAATAAGTTTTGGCTAAGCAGCTCAATTTGTCATGAGTTATATTAAATGTTTAAGGAAAGTTTCTCTCGTGTGAAACTGCTGCTCAATTTGTTGATTCAAAAATAGCTGTGCTTTAAGTCAGGCTGTGAATATAAACTAAGGCTATGCAAAAATCAGTGTGTGTCCTTATGGATTCTTTTAAACCAGGCTTGGTTCAGCTTAGCTGATGTGTTGATAATGAAAAGATTAATTCTAATGAGAACATGCTACACTCGTCTTGTACATTTTTTTTTGCAGAGCCTCAGCTATAGAGGCTTAAATGTAGATTCAAGTTGTGCTGGTGTAACTTCTTTGTGTTTGCAAACTGTTAATGGTGACGCGTATCCTTAGCTTACTGTGGGATCCTTCCAGTTGGTACTGTTGTGCTTTTATATAAATCTGGGGGATAAATCAGTGTGGAGGTTTTTTGCTTTTATGAAAATGGAAATTAAAATGATGAAATCTATAGTAATTCATATCTTAGTTATTTTGGTGCCAGCTGTGTGAGCATCCTCACTGTAGAGCGTCTGTTTTGACTTTTGGTAACAAATCAAAATAATGCTGTTCGCTTTCTCCCCCCTCTCCCCTCCAGAAAATGGGGTAGGCAGCCTTGCACTGAATAACTGAAAGCATAAATGACAACCAGATTAATGTGATTGTTTTCTTTGTAAGCAAGCTCCTAGTAACTGCTCCGAAAGCCATTTGGCGTCAGAGCTGTTCTGTGGGACGCCAAATTCTCTTGCTCAGTGTTGCAGTTTCCTGGAGGAGTAGATGTGGCAACAGGATGTTGGTAGAGAACAGGAAACTACTTGAATTTGCCACTTATGCCATGCAAATAAAAGCTCATTACTGGCCCAGGTGTGGTAATTAGTGTCTGTTATTGACAGGAGTTTGTGCAGCGACTGCAGAGTGCAGAGCTCGGGGAGTGTGTTCAGCTGAGTGTTGGGGGGCTGCACTGTGACACTGTGGGGTGACAGAGGGGACACGGGCTGGTGAGGTGCTTGTTCAACCACTGTGGGATCTGACAGCTCCAGCTGCCTTTCCTATTCAGGGTGGATCTCTACTAGCACTCAGCTCCATATCAGCTCTTCTGACATGTGGTGATTTACTCTGAGCTCCCTGTAGCTCTAGTAAGTGTCTGAGCAGGCAGTGTCTGGGTGTTCTGCAGAACCAAGGGGCACCATAACCAGAAATGCCCCACAGCCCAGACTTCACCTTCCTGCTGCTTAGATGTAGATGAGCCAGCTTTCCCTTCCCAAACCAAGTGAAAATGCAGTTTAAAAAAGAAAAATCACGTGCTTTTGAGCTGGTGATGTTAATGAAAAGGGAGGAAAATTCTCATTTGCTTTTAGTACAGGTTCTTTCCTCTCCTTTTCCTTAACAGCAGTCCAGAGCACAGATGCCTCTCTCACATACCAAACACCAGCTTTATTTTATTATCTTTGATTCAGTCCCCTTGCCTCTGGGAGTTTCCTGAGGTTGCAGACTCATAGCTATCCACTTCAGGATTCCTACTTTAAAGAAAGGAGGGTGTGAAAGCTAAGCGTGCTATAGAATTTAGTCCATAGTGTATCGGGTGGTTAAGGTCTTTGTTCTTTTAAAATTGCGTATTTTGCAGCAAATGCCTAAGAAGTCTGTTGAGCTTGTGCAGTGTTTTCTGACTGGTAAAAATGTTGGTTTATGCATTCGAAATGGCCAATGCAGCCAACAGACTGCAAGACTGAAACCAAGAAAAACATGGAGCTGAAGGTCTGGGTGTCATTTTGCTTTTTTTTTTTTGTCTCCTGAACGTGGGCTATAAAAAGACATCTTGATGTACTTTCAGACGTGGTTAATGGACTAATTGTGAGTACAAATTATTGTCTGGTCTTAATGCATTCACTTCAGTCAATAATTCAGTATTAATCACTGAACAGCTTTTTCAAGTATTTACAAGTTTCCCTATTGCAGTTGACTGAAGACTCCTCATAAAAGCAGATTGATGAGATGCTTATAGAGCAGATGAATTTCTCGCTTAAGTGAATGTGAGTGAAAATTTCCATCCAATAGTATATTCTTTGTTTTCACAGAACAAATGCAGTTTGCCTAATGTCTATTCACTCTTGTCCACAAATATTTTTTTAGTTTTTTTTCAAGTAATTCACATCTTTAGTTTCTTCAGAACAGCTCAGTAAATGCACGTTTGCATTCCCTCTGCATGGCACTTAATTTTTATGAAATACATATTTTATTGGACAGTAAAACATTTAAGTATCTTAATGGCCTAATTAATACTCTGTATGCACTTCTGTCATGTATTTTGCTCTTCGTTATCCTACTGCTCGCTTTTTTCATGTTCTCGTGCATTTTTTATCATAAAAATTTCAAGCAATCTTGAGAGAGCAGTCTATTAGAAGGCTGTTCTTTGAATATTCAGCAACTCTAAGATTTGATTGATAGTCCCTTCCCTCCCATCCTGTCTATTTTTAGTAATTTAAAAGCAAGTTTAATTTCTTGGGTTGTCGTTTGTTGTGTATGCGTAATTTACTTTGGTGGTTTTCCTCCCTCTTTTAAATGTACCAGATATGTAATTTTCCTGTTCTTTGAGGACATCTTGTCAGTTTGGGAAAAATAATGTAGAAGTTAATTGGGAGCTCTGCCTTAGCTGAGGGAGCAAAGATGGACAGTCTTTGTCTGGATCTGTTAATATGTGCTGTGTGATTAGGATAGGAGGAGAAATGGAAGAAAACTTCAAGCACATTGTTACCACTTATTATCCTGTTTCAAGAATCTTCTAGCATAAGAGCCTGTTTTCATGTACAAGTACAAATGCACTCCATCTTTTAGAACAGAATGAGGAGACAAAAAGCCTTGCAGTGGTGTTGTAAGCTCTGTGGAAAAGGATGTCCCTCCCTTTCCCTCTGAAATATAACCTTGTAGCTGTGCCCCTTTTTTCTGCTTCATGCCACTTCAAGGAGAGCCTTGGAAAGTCTTCCCACACAAACTGTTTTAATCTTCTGTCTCCCTTAAGGCCACATAGAGAAGCCACCAACACTTTGTCTAAGCAGGACTGGACTCCCTGCAGAGCCAGTTTGTGCACTTGCTAAAGGAATTGTTCTTGAGCAACTTAAGCCCTTTCCTCTCTCCAGGGCATAAGAACTCTGGACTCTTACACGCTCAGATTCCTGATTGTGTGGGAGGAGAAAAGGACTAGACAGAGAAAGCAAATGTTGTTTCCACCTGATGGGTAGACCAAAAATGACTTTGCTTTTCATATTCAGTTTGAGGCGTAGCCCAGACTAGCGAGGTGTGCTCTTGGTGTGGGAGATGTGCCAGCTTGTATTTATTTATTGATCTGGTTCCTTTTTTAATTGTCCCACGGCTGGCGTAACGTGGTGTACCTGGGATTGGCCGCCTGCCCACCGTGCGTAAAGGGGTGTTGACTGTCAACAAGCCTGGCAATTGGGTGGCTTTGCCTCCTTCTGCCTCATGCATTCAGCTGGATAATTACTATATCTCTTCTTTTCCCATGTCTCCCTCAGACACCATCTAGCGAGACAAGTCATAATTGAAACCGTTTTGGCCCTGAGAAGACCCTCAAAGGAAGTCAAAAGCTTTGCTGCTAATGTCTTCATGGAATGTTAAGGCAAGCACTGAAGTTGTCTTCAGGCATAGGAGTTCTTAAGAGAAAATTCCTGATGTGCCATGGTTCCATAAAGGGGTTGCTAGCATTTTTGTGTGTGTGTGTTTTGTGTAAACAAGGCATATGCAAACTGGCTGTTGGAAATAGGCACAATCAAGTAGTTTAGATTTGCACATTGTCTGTTTACAGTTGAGCGTCCCAGCTCAGCGTCACTGCAAACAGCCACGAGATGAACTTGGGAAGCAAATTTGTTTTGATGGATAGCGATTCCCAGTCTGAGGTCTCTTGTCACCAAGTGGGTGCATCCTCTTCTCCAAGTGGCTGTGATTTCTTCCCAATTTCCTCCTGCTTTGTGTTCCATTGGGTAGTATTGCAAGTATGAGAATTCCTATTTGAAAAACCTGTAGCTGAAAAGGGCCAGAATCCTCTTCCCCAAAAAGCTGATATTTGCAAAAACTATGAAGTACCTATGTATCTTCTAGGTAAGATACATCAGTTAAAATAAAATGTTTCCCTAATTTTATGTACTCTCCTGAAGCAGAGGGGAAACATTAAAATGTACCAGTAATATAACAAGGTAACTCTAAAATTTCTAAAATGTTCTTGATTTAAAAACAATGAAACCACTGTGGTGACCACTTCTTTATATGCTGTTGTTTCGCAAGAGTCTGTCACTTAAGTCCTTTAAACTCCTCTGAAGGAAGAAACCCCTCAGTATGTACTGGCATGATTTTAAATACCTTAGTAATCTTGAGATTATTTTATACTGTTTGCAATCTTAGCCACATCCTGCTAGGTGGTCTTTCATAAGCCAATCCAGTGCATCATCATCTCCTGAATCACAGTAAAATTATTCTCTTTTCCTCCCTTTTTAGTAGGAGGGAAACTTGCACCCAGGATTCTTTTCTAACCTTTATTTTCAATATCAGTATTTTGACTGCAGGTGAATGTCACCTTGTAGACATTTGTGTGAAAAGCTCTGTGTTGCCCCAAATGTTTATTTGGCTCTGAGTCTAGAAGATGTCAGCTTTTAAAACATTTAAATTACCCTCAGAGCTGTTTTAAAACAGTAATCCTGACTTCCTCTACTGGGTATTGAATGGATTGTGAAACGTCTTCAGAGGGAGTAGAACGGACCTGTGTGAACATTTTGCAAAGTCTTAACTCCATATGGATCGTTTTTTATAATGTACATAAATAGTGCATTAGCTCTTTCAAATCACTTTCTAAATGAACTGAACCAGCCTCAAAGGAAAATACATCATAGTCATGCTCTGTGTATTAGAGCCCTCTCAGAGAGTCTGATTGAATTCAAAGGTTAGTAGCATCCCACACACAAGCTTTTTCTGGCATATGTATGTGGAAATTAGGATCTTTTCCCGAGCTTTACTGAGGTTATTTTGTTTTGCACAGCCTTTGCTAATGTCTTTATAGGTAGTTCCCTGGCTTTGGAAGGGTAAGTCTGCTAAATGACTTGAGACCTTTCAAGGAATTGGGCTGACTCCTTGAAAGGAAACCCTACAATGATGAATGGCCCATTAAAAGAAAGTTGATGGCATTGTAAATGAGATTTTAAGTGAGAATCAAACTGCTCTAGTGTATCCAGCAAAGACGCTGAAACAAGTGCCTCTTTCCATGATGGTTATTAGGAGATTTTATGAAGTGATATTTTCGAATGGTTAATTTCTGCTTCTCCAGGCTATAAAAATTTCCAAAGAATCTGGATACTTGTAGTAAGAAAGGAAGAGTCTCCTCAAGAAGAATGGGAGTTAGGTGAAAATAGGGGTAGAATTGAAGTTGCTGCTTGCCTGTGGCAGTGGTGGCCAGATTTGTGTGGTGGAAGGGGCAGGATCTGCAGTCAGCTGGAAGTTCCATGGCAGCTGATCAAAGATTTTAAATTCTTGGTATTGAGTGAAGTGTGGAAATGAATAACCAGTGCTACTTGTAGAGGCCAGCTGTGGCTCTGCAGTTAGTTCCATACTGTCATTACATATTTAATTCTTGGTGTACTGCTCAATATCTTATTGAAAACAGAGCTCTTTGTAGAAGCTGGTATAGGGAAGTTCCTCAGAGCGTGGGTGCAGGTGGGGCTTTTCTTTGGCACTTAGGTAGGTGTTAATTGTGGTTTATGACTGAGGGAGAAACATAGCTGAGCGTTTCTGCCAAGATGAGCAAAGAAGGAAAATAGTTAAAATTGACCTTTTTCATTTTAATGAAGATCAGTGGGAGCAGCAGAAGCTTGGAAAGCCTCTCAGAAGGGCTCCTCAATTTCACAGAAGCAGGGAAGGAGTGAGAGATGCTGGCGGTGGCCATGCTCTGCTGAGTCATTTCTTGTGGTCTCTGTTGTGGTAGAATTGAAGCCAGACTTAGGCTCTTATCTTAAGGTTTGTCTTGGAGAAGGGAAAAATTGAGTGTGAATGGGGGCTAGGAAGCCTTTTCTGGTGCAGAAACACTGTGGGTAAATGTGTGTGTATTACAGAGCTAGTGTTCACCATTTCTGTGACATCTCTGAAAAACAATGTCAGACTACCTACTCACTGCCTGGTCCTGGCCAGGGTCCAGGAGTCTTGAAGCAGCTGGGGTTGTCAGTGGAGCTGGGAGCTGTGGTTTGGCAGAACTCCCCTAGGACTGGGGAAAGTGGGATATGAGAAGTCCTACAGGAAAGTGAGACACATCATACTTCTGAGCCCTTGCAAGGGCTGGGCAAAACTTACTCCTGGTCCAAGACTATGCAGTGTCTGCCATTTCAGTATTAGAGTGTAGAATTTGATACCTGATGAAGGGGCAGTGTAGGATGGGGGTGGCAAGAGCAGAATGTGGAATTAAATACCATCCTGCTTTGTTTCATATGAGATGCCTTTCCCCGTGCACTTGAATTAACATAGTGAGACAGCAAGTTAGCATGTGGGTGGATGGACTAACCTTGTTTGTCACTACTGTATTTTTACAATACCATAAAACCTTGGCTGCTGTCAAGCAAATACTTGAAGAATATGTATTTCCACAGACTGGTTTTTTCTTTTAAGCTTCTGTTCCGCTCTAAAGTTCTGCCAATTTGATCTGTACTTTAGCTTTGTTTAATGGGTGTTGTCTGATAGGGTTGGGATTTTGTTTTGGTTTAGCTTTTTTTCCTTTGAAACATCCCATCAGGAACTAAAATGGAGCTACTTTAGAGCCAAACTCTTTGATATGTATGTATTTTCTTCACCAGTGTTGTCAGAGTGACAACCAGATAAATGAATTTCAGTGTCCTCTAAGTATGCCCCAAACTTTTGTGCAAGAAGAGTCCTCCAGGGCTTTGTGGATGTGGAGGCTTAAGACTTGTCTTAGATGTCAAAGCAGCAATAACAAGTATGATGTTGATTCTTCTAAGATGGACAGTGGCTTAACAGGACTGAAATTCCCATTTTCGTGCAGCCCATTTTACAGAGGTCTGTAGAGGCCAATAGTGACTAGAGGGTGTTCAGAAGTGTCCATCCCCATGGTAAATGTGATCAAAATCCCAGGAGAAATCCTGTAGTTCCTAAATATACATTTACCACATAAGCAAGGTGGGCTGCACTTGTGGAGTGAAGCAATCGATCTTGCTGCCCCTGTGTTGATTTTTGTGGCTCCAGCATGTGTGGTAAGCAGAAGAGTTAATTTTAGCTTGATTAGCAACACAGAAGGGAATCAAGACTTGTAAATGGCAGTGGGATGAGATCAATGAGGGTAGTTTATTTCCATGCATCTAAGTGGGTGTTCTAAGCAGTTTAATTTTTCTTTTTTGTTTGTTTGTAAGAAAACCAGGAATGTTAATGCATTTAGTCCTCTAAATCCTTCTGGATACTTTAATGTTGTTGCATGGTCATTGTTTTAAATGAACACCAGGTGCTTGTGTTCTGTTCGTTAGGAGTTCCTTGTTTCTCTGCTCTCTGTTAACCTGGTTCAGCAGCAAGTGGTGAGTGATTCTAGGTACTAGACTCTCCATTTTTCTCCTACTCACCTTTGTTTATATTCTGGAGCATGTTCCAAACTGTTTATGATTAAACATTGCTCAAACAGCCAGGCTAAGATCTATTGACACAAAGGAGGCTGGGAGGAGGGAGTGGCTAGCTGGTCATCTGTGTCTACTTCTAGCTGATAGTGTTGTTATTGAAGTTGTGCACGTGTCTGTGCAGTGGCTGTGGTGTGTCAGAGAGGCTGCTGTCCAAAAACACACTGGCAAGGACTGATCCCTCTCAGCACAGCCTTTTTGCTTTGTGTGATACAGTAAAAGCTCAAACAAGGGAGTTTGTGTAGGTGATGCACTCCTTCCTCTTCAGCTCAGTATTATGGGAACATCCCATGGCTCTTGAGCAGGAGATCACTATTTATCTCTTGGTGGGAGAGGCTCGCACATGTCCAGGGAGAGAGATCAGGATTTGAAACATGCTAATAGGGTTGTGACCTTATGGGAGTTTTAAGCAGTGATCCTTTTAAAAAAGACACATACATCTTAAAAGACAATGCTGTTATATGGAAGGCAAGGAGGTTTCAAAATGGAAGATTGGAAGGTGAGCATTATTTAGGAAAACAAATTTGAATTAAAATACAGAAATATCAGAGTGAAAAAGAAGCTGAGTTTATTTTTAAAATATTTTCTGAAGCTAAGACAATTTGTTTCCTGGCCCCTCTTAGTCATGTACAAACCAGAGGTGTTAAATAGCCATTTACCTTATTTTCCATTTTGTTTATTTATTTTAAAGTCCCAGATATTGATAATTTTCATGCTTTAGAAAAAAACTTAAAATGCAATGTTGACAGTATACTAAAAGAATTAATAGATTGATCAGCCTAACATGGAAAGGCGTTTTTGCACGTATAGGATTTGATTATAAAAGTGACATACACACACATGTTGCACATGATTTATGTTTTCTCTGAAGATCAAATGTTTCTTGGCTGGTGCAGAAATGGTTTTGATAGGATCTAGACCTCCACAGGCTGGAATACCTGATTAGAGCAGCCGTGGTACACAGGCTGTTGTTTGTTATACAGAGTCTCTTAACTCTCGTTATTTTTATGTATACAACCACACACACAACCAAATAACATAATAGGCTTGCTGTGTGTTACAGATGGTATCAGGCATCTGCAGTGCTGATAGCGAAACTCTCTGGTGCTGGCAGCCAACCTCATTTCAATAAAAGCATCATTGCTCTTTGTGCCAACCCACTTCTTCCGTGGCAAACTTTCATACCTGGTTTTTGATGTCAGGCCACTCATTCTGACACATAAAACACCTCCCTGTTCCCAAGCTAGTGAAAATAAACAGCAGCTTTATGCCTAATTTTAGCCTTTAAGGCCATCTTACTAAATGTTCTCTGCAGGTCTGTTAACATCCCTGGGAATGCAAGGCTTTTCAGCACTGCCATTGTACTGAAGGGCAGGATAAATGAGGTAGGCTTTGACTGGCAGAGTGGTGCTGGATGAAGATGTGGCTTGCCATATGATACACAGAAAAAAAACTCACTGTAACTTAACTGTGCTCTGAGACATGAAGTTGTTTATAGTAAAGACTAGACAGGAACAGAGCAGCTTCTGTAATAGTGTGGTAGAAGTGGGGCCAGAATTCACCCTTGGGAGCCTTTAATAAAACACTCAACCCCCCCACCCAGTATTGATTAAAAGGTAGATGTCACTGATGCTGCAAATTAATTTTATATTGATGTAAAATCACATCTGATCTTTGTGGGTGTAGGCAAGACCTTCCAGGCTCATACATTTAGCACCTTGGCAGATTTGAGTTGGATCTTGCAATGCTTCAGCCTGGCCGTACTCCGTGAAATGTGCCCTACGTGCTGCTAAACTGCATCGTGCTGGTGTGTAAAGGAATAGGAGCACTTGGGAAGGGAGGAGGAATTTGTCCTCTGATAGCGAGCCCTGTGCCCAGCGCTCCTGGTTTGGAGTGAATGGCATATTTTGAAGCTGACTCCAGTGTTTTGAAATGTGAAGCTGAGTGAGGTGCAATTACAGCACCACCTCTTTGTTTCTCTGGGCACCAGTGTTTAAAAGCTCATCATTGTGGTGGGCTTAACAGAGACCCTGACTGAAATACCAAAATTCTCACTTAATGGTATTTGTTGTAAAAGCCTATTAATTATATTATTTTGATTATACTGAGGCTTCATTTCTGAGGTCATTTTGCATGTCGTTTGTCTGGAAATAATTGTCAGTATTTTTCTGGATTAATTTCAACATAAGCTTTTATACTTGGCATTTTTAATGTTTTAAATAGATGAATTAATCCCTAGTTAGGCATGCATTTGTAAATAACCTGTGAGAATATCCTTCAGCATTTTGCAGGCATTACAGTGACTGGAAATATATTCCTAGCTGGCTTTCTGTGGTTCCTGCTGCAAACCTTTCAGAAAGGTCCCTTTTGAAATTGCACATTCCTGGCCCTTTGCACTCTGATGGCTTTCTGGAGGAGGTTGGAGCAGCTTCTGGCAGTGGAGGATTTGGTATTGCACTGAGCAGGATTAATATAAAATGCATTCTGCAAAGCTGGGAGAAGACCTGTCAGTAATGGTAATTTCCCAGGCAGGGTAGCAACTTCAGAGAGAGCCTCCTGCTATTCCTGCTGGCTCTCCATTAGCTGCCTCTGAAACACCCTTCTCAGCAGTTTCGGCAATTTCTTCCCTGTTCTTCTACGAGATGCTATTTGGATACTCCATGAATTTATTCCCTGATTTTGCTGTGGTATTTCATTATGCTAAATAATGGTAACTACAATATCTTATCTGATTTTTTTTCCTTTTTTGCATTGTGCACTCCCCTTACTAAAAGGAGAGGATCTGGAAGTGAAACTGCTTGATGTCTCAAGTAATTTTCAAAGAGTAGAATCAGAACATCATTAAAGAGATGGAAAGAATGTAAAAATACAGCTCTTGGTTCTTCACTGCTAATTCTACAGTGTGAAACAGCCTTGAATGATCTCACTTGTATGAAAAATTAACTGTTCTTTCAGTGGTTTGCCTCAATTTATCAGTTTGTTCTGTGACAGCAATTAAAAGGTTTGCTAAGAAAGATAAGAAATTGTGGGGAGGATGTATAGAATAAAATGATTGTTGAAGTTTCACAGCGTGGTGAAAGTTTTGCTTTTAATATCCATTTGTTGGAGCCTAAAATCACAATGCTTATTGTCTCCTCTGTGCTTTTAAAGAAGATATATATGAACCAAACCAGCATTTTGAAGTTCTTTGGGCTGGGCTTCTGGTATCTCTTTTCCTTTTTAGCCTTCCTGATCAGCCTGGGGCTGTTTATACTCTTCCCCCTCCACCACCTGCTTGGCTCAGTTTCACTAGCAGCCTTTTCCAGGGATGGGCAGTGGCCGAGAGCTCGCTCTTCCCAGCTCTGTGAGGTGGGATGTCTGCTGGGACTGCAGGAACACAAATACTGTTTGTGCACATCTGTGTGTGCCTGGTGCTAGCAGGGAGAAGGGTCCCAGAGTTTGGCCACGCTTTGCTGTGAACACTGACGTCTTCAAAGAAGTTTGCTAAAATACCTATTTGAAAATCTGCCTGTGTGTGGAAGTGTTTCTCAGTATGTTTGAACCTCGATGAAATGGCATAAAGGGAAGCCCTGTGCAGCTATGCTCAATGGAAACATTCATTACAGCTAATTTACTTGGTGCTTTTAAGAGACACAGCTATTCATAAGTTGTGGTTTTGCCTGATGCTGCTGGTAGTATTTGTTTTAAATAGATACACTTGCCTGCACACGCTCTTTGCCCATCTGAAATCGTGTCTGGCTGTGTTGGAAACCTTGTTTTAAACATGGTGATATGCAGTGTTAGGTAAATCCCAGTGTAACCTGTGGTCCCTTCTTACTGAGGCAAAAAGATCCTTTATTGTGTGTACGATTCTGAGCAGTAACAAGGAGCATAAGGGACAGGTCTTGTCTTGCCTGTGACAATAAATGGCAATTTTGCATTTTTCTGAAGCATTGTCTGTGTTCAGCCATCTCCCTGCGCCTGCTTGCTCAAGGCTATTCAGTGAATAAACTCTGGGAATACAGAGGTACTAAAAAGCATTGATTTTGCAGCATTCAGAGGCTGTGTATCCCATTGGAGACGGCCACGAACCCACTCCTGCAGATGTGACCTGCCCGTTGCCATGGGAGGATTGCCATGGGAGAATTGCCACGGGTACAAGGCTACGGGAAGCACTTGTTGGAACAGGGAAAACATTTTTGGTCTTTGTTTGGTCCTCTTGCACACAGCTGAGTGACTTCAGGTTTGAAATAATTAGGCTGAATTAAAAAAAAAAATTGTGACTTTTCTGATTCAGGAAGTTCTGAAAATTTCCAGCCTGAGAGTATGAGCATGTGGCTGATGTGATTTGCCTGATAAAGACCAGAGCTTTTCTCAAAATGAATGAATTTCAGTTTGTTGTCTGAAAGGAGAAGGCAGTGTTTGGATCATGTGATGCTTAAATCTGAGTCTGTGGTTACATGCTCTGGGGTTTTTTTATAATCTATTATAAATCTGCAACATTTTTACTGGTACATCCTTTCTTTCCTCTGATAGATACTTTTCCCCTTCAGCTTCTCTGTGTTGGTGTTGCCATGTGGAAGGCAAAATGGGGGATCTGATCTGCCTGACAACTTACTGCCAGCAAGAAAAAATAACTGAATAATTATTTCAGCTACCTGGCTTGCCTTGCTGTGCAGGGGTTGGATGGTACTGTTGGCACAAGGATGATACTGAGAGGAAATGGCTGAGGGGAAGGAATGGTGGTGGAATAAAGGAAATCCCTCTTACAGCAGAGAACTGGGTTCAGATTGCGTTAAAATAAATTTGTATGAGATTGAGTGACACAACTGATATCTCTTTGGGGAGATTATTTCTAAGGCAGAGGAAACCAGGGGGCCATCCAGATGAGACACAGTGTTGTGCCCAGCCGTCCTGTTACTCATCCCAGCATGTCCAGGATGACCATGGAAAGAGGAGGATTTCCAGCTAACTCAGATGCATTTCAGGGTAAGGACAGAGAATCCTTCCAGTAATCTGGAATTACAGGATAGCGAGTAATAATCCCACTGGATCAAGTATGAGGAATTCCTGATTACTTCAGTGTAAGTTTGCCTTTACTAAAACCAGGTTTACATTAGCTCTAGTACAGGAATGATTCATGAGAAGTGGATAATGCCAACACCACAGGACACTGATGTTGAGCTACTTGTGCATCTGGTGTAACGGGGCAATGGAAATAATTGCTGGAACTTTTTCTGGAAAAAGTTCCCAACAGAAAAAAATGGAAGTTCATGAAGCAGAAGTAAGACCACTGTCTTTTGAATTTAACTAATAACTTCAAACCTGAGCTCACTCACCTCTAAACACAGACAGTTTTGGTTCAGTCTTGGCTGACAGATGAACTCCTTTTTGTATCGCAGTGTTAAGCGTGACAGTGTGTATTGAATACAGTGAGTGTGTTACAAAGCATGCAAGGCAAGTGGTTTGTGAGGTTGGGAGCCAGTCCTCCAGATCTAAACTCATGTGGTGACTTACAGGATAATGACCAAACATTTCAATGGGTTGCTCTGTCATTTCAGCAGTGACAGAGAGTGCTGTGCTCCTTTATTTGCAGATGATTTCAGTACTTTTTAAATCTAGTTTTCTGTCAGCTGTACTACAAGTAGTGGTCACTTTTCTAGCTTTTCCTCTGACTGAACTGGATAATACCAGGGGCATTTTTGCAGGGAGCTTTGCAGTTTATTTCCTTGTCCTGCTGCTGTCTGGCAACGTGCTTGTCTTGGTTGTCTTCAGATTGAGTTGATTCATTACAGGAAGAGCAAATGTGGATTCTGGACTTCACCGTTTACTTACAGACCCTTTGCTTATCTCTCCATGAATGCAATAAATTATTTTACTGACCATCATGTCACAGTTGTTTCTGTGTGTTTGATAGAAGACTTTATGGGTATAACTTCAATGGAATTTCTGTGTTAAAACTGGTCAGAGCAATAGAGCAATTGAAAGGGAAATAGCAAATGCTGCAAGATTTTTATTTTTATACTTCAGTAACCTCTAAAATGAACCAAGCACTCTTAAAACCATGACATTTACACTGCCTGTGTCCCCTAGCCTAAAGAGATGTGTGAAGAAAAGCATTATAATGACTCTTAAATTGCCATGGTGATAGGCACATGCTTGTTTTGTAATGTGAATTTAGACTTAAGAGAATAAAATGTATTTGTCTTCATTCCTCCAGAACTCTTTCTGTAGTCTCAGTGCAATTAACTTTTTCATTTGGAATGCAGATATCACTAGCCAAGTGGATGATATAACTGGCTTCTTATTGACATTGCTTACAAAGTACTGTTTAGGGGAAGAACATCTAAGGTAGGGAGTGGAACAGGAAATGTTGGATGATTTTATTATTATTATTTTATTACAAAGGAGGGGTGAATAATACCCAATCTCCGGTGACAGCTCAGACAGCTTTCAGAGTTTGTTGTATGGTTTTATGACATTCATTCCAACTAATAGTCATTTTAATTCACTTGTGATTGAAAGGTGGTTTTGTTACTCATGATTTTGCCCACCTTGCTGCTTCAGACAGCTTAGTTCCAGCAAAATAATCATTCTGAGCACAATACTTGTGATCATTATTCCCATCGGGGTGTAAGGGTCATGTTTATTTTTGTGAGGATGGAGAACATTGGTTTGGTTATTTTAGTTACTGAAATGGGAGAAATCTTTCTAAATACTTTGCAGCTGAAGTGTTTTGTTTTGTGCTGGGCAATGCAGGGAGGTTTGCTGTAGAAAAGCTGAAGTTCTGAAGAGTTTTGCTGTCCCTGGGCAGAGTGCAGCATTGCAAAGCAACAAGTTTGGGTCAATAAATGTTCCCAGCTCAACTGTTTTGCAGTGGTCACAGCAATCCTAGAGCCTTGTTTTTGAAGAAATGTGAATCTCAGATAGTTCTTGTCTCAGTTTGCTTATCTCTCCAGGGGCAGACCTTCAGGGCTTAGGTGTTTAGTTAAGTGAAGCAAACTTAGCTTTTGCTAACCAGTTTAGTTTTGGTTTTGGTGCACTGGTGCTCAGACTTTCCCAGTGAGTTTTGTGTGTCATCCAAGGCACCTCCTTCCCAACTGCTTCAAAGGATTCTGCGAACAGGGAGTGGATTTATGATTTTCATAGACTCTGCCTTGTGATTCTTCCCTTAGCTGGTTACAGAAGGTGAAGAAAATTGGTTACAGGAAGTAGTGGGGCAATTTTCTGTAATGGCTGCTCTGAACAGCACCTGCACATTGATCATGGCCTGAAATTTTGGGTTTTATGATACACATTCACTGAAAGGGTGAGAAATATCCACCTTGCCCTCCAGTAGAATCATGTCAGGTATCTTGAAATAGCTGGTAATGGTAATAGCCCAACAAAGATGACTGACAGCAAATTCTCACTTGTGCTGAGAAACCGAACATGATTTGGGAATTTTTTGCACAGAAATAATACCCTATTCTTTTGTGTGAACTATGTGTAATTGGCACAAAACAAGTGGTTTTCAGAGAAGTTACAGGGGACAGAGAAACAGCTGTTTTGTGGGGCTTGTTTGGGATTTTTTTTTCTCTTTTAGAAGGGTTTTTGTGGCATTCTTGGTCAAACTTTAGCTAGTTCTGTTTCATCGTTATGTGCTGCTGTGATTAGAGCTCTGGCTGGCCACTTCTGCTGAATCCAAGGTATTTACTGATTGTAGAGATAACTACCTCATCTTTAAGAGCTGGACTACTGTCCTCTCACATCATGGAATCACAGAATAGTTTAGGTTGGAATAAGACCACTGAGTCCAACCATTAATCCAGCACTGCCAAGCCCCCATTAAACTGTGTCCCCAAGTGCCACATCTACATGGTGGTTAAATCCCTGCAGGGATGGTGACTCCAACCACTGCTCTGAGTAGTCTGTGCCAGTGCTTGAGAATCCTTTAGGTGAAGAAATTGTTCCTAATATCCAACTTAAACCTCCCCTGGCATAACTTGAGGCTATTTCTTCTTGTCCTGTTATTTGTTACTAGGGGGCAGAGGCCAATCCCCACCTGGCTCCACCCTCCTGTCAGGGAGTTATACAGAACAAGAAGGTCCCCTGTGAACCTCCTTCTCTCCCGGCTGAGCCCCCCCAGCTCCCTCAGCTGCTCCGTGTCAGAATTGTGTTCCAGACCCTTCCCCAGCTTTGTTGCTCTTCTCTGGACTCTCTCCAGCCCCTCAGTGTCCTCCCTGAATTGAGGGGCCCAGAACTGGACACTGCCCTTGCGGTGTGGCCTCGCCAGTGCCCAGCACAGGGGGACAATCCCTGCCCTGGTCCTGCTATTGCTGGTATAAAGTCAGAGTGGTGGAGGGAAAGGGGTGGATACTGAGAGTCAGTGGTGTGATTACAGAATCTGCATGTTTAAAAAGAAAAAGTGCCAGTTGCAGCCAAGGGAGACAATCATGCTTAACCAGGTCTTTTGAGTGAAACTTGGGGCCTGTGGTGCTGTTCTGATTCAAATTGCAAAAAGTGTTATTTTTAACAAAGCACCTCCTACAATGTTTCTCGTTCGACCTGCATCTCAGCACTGTAGCACAGATGCTACTGGTGCAGTTATACCCACAACATTCAGGAATAACAGGATTTCATAAATTATGGCAAGATAAAGTAGACAAAGTTGGTACCTACTTGCTGATGACAATGCATGTGTAACAGTCTTCCAGCTTACTTTTCTGGTTATTCCCTTTTGCATGATGAACTGGAATGATGTTTATATATAACATAACATACTATATTATGTTTATATATAATACATAAATATCATTCCGGGTTTTATATATACATTATATGTATTTTTTTAATATATATGTTTCACCTTGGCTTTTTCATGATTTGTCTTCTTTGTGTCGCTGTGCTTTTCTGCAGTGTAAATGTAATAGTATAAATTCAGCACAGTTTCCTATCTTCTGAAATCTTTAAATAGCCTTTTCTTGCTGTCATGCAGCAGATCTTAGCAGAAGTCACTTGGTATTAACAGCACTCAGGGTGCTCTAACAAAGAAGTCGGTGACTGTAATAGCTTCTATTGAACCTGGTATTATGTTTTGGTAAATGCATCTCTCTTTTCTTTGCATCTGTGAGTAAAAGGTGCTTTGAGAAGAAGGAGAATGTCTGCTTTTTATCCAGCCATGCAGGGTATGAAGTGATTTTGTTGGGTTTTTCCCTAACAATCTTTCCCAAAGTCTGCTTTAGGGTGACTGTTTATGTAAAGTCTACTGTTTCCTAGAACTTTATTTTCAGACTTTATGTAGATGAAATGCTTGTGGTCACTGTCACTGGTTCACCACATGAAGGATGCCTAATAACATGGGAGCTGTGTTGTCAGGGGGAGGAGCTCGTCCAGGAAACTTTTGAAAAATCTGCCTTGTTTAAAACAAACAAGCAAAATTCTAGTAACATCCTTTACATGAATGTAACCATGTGTGGTATGTGCACTCCCTCTCTTCCTCTTGTCTCCAGTGTATATATAGCTTGCATTCAGCCAGTGCTGTGGAGTCTGTGCACTCCAGCGTGCAGCAGAGAGCCAACAGTCCATTTTCTGTGGCTCTCTCCTGCATGTAACCTAAGAAGGCAAGAATTGTTTCTATGCAGTTTATGGAGGTTGGGGAGGGTCTTTGTGGGGTTTTAGTTTTAACACACACAAAAACCCCAAGCTTTGTTTTCACTGTCTTGCAAGGCATCCTAGAGAAATTGGAATCCTTTCCCACAAGGGAAATTCTGAGTACAGTGCATGTGGTTTATATGGCCAGGGATTGATTGCAGGATGTACCTGTCTGTAGCAGGTTATTGAGTAAAACTCAGCAGATCTGGAACTCAACCAGGCTCCTTGCTGCCTGTAACAAGACCAACAGATTTTGCAGACCATTAATTCATCCCTCTAATCAGCTGGAAATTTCAGAGGTGCTTAAAAGAGTTGCCTCTTGGGCACCCTTGGAAATACCAGTTAACTTCATTATGCTTTTTATATTGAGTCTAATCTGTCCTTCCAGATTGATCTTTTTCTCATGACCAAAATGTTAAGCAGTAGTAGTAATTGCTATTGCATCTTTGATAGGAATCATGCAACATGGATCAAGTAGTATAACTTGGTTTAAATAACCTGATATATATATACAATAGTCTTAAGGAATGCATGGTCACTTTTGCTTGGGTTGTCTGTCTTGTGCTTATCTTCTGTAGAAGTATAATTCTCATAAGCTTAAATCCTGTGCTAATGTGTCTCCTAAATAGGACTACCTGATACAATTTGAGTTTATCCTCTTGGTTGGAAAGAGGTTAATTAAGGGAACAATTAGAAAAGCTCATTAAAACTGCATTCAAGTTCAGTGTAATGAAAAGTGAGCTTCCTTCGACAAGATGATTCCAAACTCATGCTCTTCTGATTTCTCACTGACACGGTTCCCCAGCATTAGTCCGCGTGTGCTTAATTGGAAGCAGTGGCTTGGGCTGTGCTGGTGTCCTTGTTTGCATTACTGTGGTGGTTGTGATAGGGACTGGAACAATAACCTTAATCCCAAGCACCTTCTCACCCCTGGGGGAAGGGAGGAGTTCCGCAGGAATTTGCAATTGCTTTGCATTGCATTTCCATTTCTTGGGTCTCAGGTTTTTAAAGCAGGGAAAGCATAAATTCGGATAGATTCCCCCGACCTTGGCTTTGCAAGCAGTGTCAATACTGAAGCCAGCCCAGACCCGGCTGCAGGAGCCTTCTATGGCTGTGAGCAACCCTTGCATAAATCCAGTCTCTGCTTTTTCTGGGACTGGTTCCTTACAAAATGGCCACGTACGTGCTAGTTTAGCATAATCCCTGAAAGCTACTTGTCTGTCCTGGGTTCTGCTTCAGTGGACTGGGACTGTCTTTCTAAAAACAAAATCATAGCAGCCAACAAATTGTTTGCTTGTGTAGTCAGCCCAGCCTCTGTTTCTAGTCCCTGGTTCCAGTCTGAGATTGCGAGTAAGTCACATGGCTGGATCGGATAGTCTAGGGAGGCTCACAGGGAAAAGGAGTGTAAGATGGGGTTTTTTTCAGCACTGGGTTAGTTTACACTTCAAAATTCAGGTTGACTCATGATTTTGGAAAAGTAACAGATTTTCTTAAGATTGCCTGTACTCACAGTCTGGTGGGGCTGCCTCTCAAATGGTTTGAGTGCAGGTATCACTTTATTGTTATTATCACTTTATTATTACATTGTTACAGCACCGGTCAGTGTAGTAGAGTTGAGGAGTTATTTTACTATCACCTGAGAGCAGTTTAGGAGATACGGATCTTGTATTACTGGGCCCTTCTGAAAAGGAAGACTTAAGTGGCAGTGGGATAGAGCTCTTACTGGTATGAGGCTGCAATGGGGGATCTCCTGGCCTCAAAAGTGCCTTAGGGCTCTGTGCTGTCAGGCCTGTTGATCAGCAACAGGTTGGGATAGCAATGAACACTGTTGAACAGGGACTGATTTGTCCTTGACTCAGATGTTGAAAAATGTTTAGCAGTTGGTGTTACAGCAGACAGCAGAGAATTCTATCGCTCTGGGAAAGAAATCTCAGCTTTTCCCTGATAAGGACTTGAGAAATTATAACGCTTTGCTCATACTGGTGTTGAGCCACAGTCCATGTGGTGCTCATTGCAAATGTATGTACTTTCAGCTTTTTTTCTATAAGCTAAGCCATGTACCAGTATGAATCTTAAAATCCAGAGCAGTGGTTCAACGTCCTTGTTTCAGATTCATCTCAGGATGGGGATGCCTGCTGCTGGCACACACTGCAAGGCATGGACACTGCTGGTTTGAATTGTGCCTTCATATTGAGTCTGCAGGGAACCCTGTTTAGAAGGGTTAGATAAACACAATTAGACTGCATTGCCAGCAATGATGTTTTTATTTAATGCATTAATGAGTGCAGGTGGCAGGACCTCTGAAGTGAATTAAATGCAGTGCAAACTCCTGCTGTACTAACAGAGCCATTGTGAGCCACTGAATGCTGAGCCAGCTCATTTGAGAGATGAGGTGGGAGATGGGAATGAGCTTCCCATGCCTGAATGATAATTTTGAACATTACCTTACAGCACAACCAGCTTGTGCCAAAGAACCAAGAGCAAGAGAGTGTGTTTGAGAGCTGCATTTCTGTCAATAGCAGCATTAAGATAAGGTGGTCACAAAAACAGATTTACTTGCTTGTCACCTTATTGTGTTACCTGGTAGGATTCAATAACTGTTCAGCCCACACCAGCACTTACAGTGCTAGAACAACACCACCCAAGTCACTTCGTTTCCTTCTATAGGCAAGATGCTGGAATCCAGCACAATTACTGTGCTCTGCTGGCCTTTCCCACGGTGAAACCTGGTTTTTATTTCCTTGAACCTTAGTATCAGTGAAATGATCCCTGGAAAGCTTGTATTGATTGCACATGATTGTCTAATTAAAGTGCAATAAGAAGAATTGCAGAACACTCACTCTCACAGCCCTGTGCTTACTGTAGACACTGCAAATTAGAAAGCTCTCTGCTCAAATATGGAAAATGTCAGTGCTTATTTCCTTTTGAATTTTCCAGCAACTCCTGAAGACTGCACTTGTAGATGTGTGATTATTTTTTTTTCCTAAATAACAATTGGAAAGAAGTGTTACTTAGAGAAGAAATGAAGCCCTGTAGGTTTGCAGGGGCCCTGTTCTGACTGCCAGCTGTAACCCATGTTGTGTAAAGGGAAACACTTCTAAATGAATGTATTTTAATTTGAAACCTGCTAGATGATCCTTTAGCATTGTGTGCAGAGATGGGTATTAATTACACACTATATAGATGGAAGTCTTTAAATAGTACTCTCTTGTTTTTACCTGGAGGCTATTTGTTCCTCTGTCTGGACTTTATGGCTGTTTTGCTCCCTGTTGCTTGTGGTTTGATATTTTATGGTAATTTGAATCTTCCTGAGATGTGTGCAAGGAGCTAATTATAAGACAAATCCTTGATACATACCGGGAATCCAAGAGTTTGTCATTATAGGTCTGCATCTTGCTTAGTCACTGATTGAATATGTGGCCTTGGGGAAATCACTGAACTTACCCAGACCTTCAGCTTGCATCTAATCACTGGGTGATCCATGAGTCACTGTGATACATTTACAGAGCTTTATGAATGATCAGTAATTCTGCCCAGGATGCTGGGCGAAAGATGCTGTAGAGAATGGTGGACTTTGAATTAATTAATGATTCACCAATTGCATACAAACCCCCTTAAATATGTTCAGTCTCATGTGTGAAACTGACTTTTCCCTTTCTTTCCCTTCCAGATGTACTTTCCGATTCCCTAGTACGGTTATAAAGATCCAGTTCACATCTTTATACCATAAAGAGGAAGTAAAAGAGGAAACCTCATCGCCTCCCCCTCGGCCACTTTACCCTCAAATATCACCTCTGAAGATCCACATCCCGGAGCCGGATCTCCGGAGCGTGGTCAGTCCCCTCCCGTCCCCCACAGGCACTATCAGGTAAGATGTTAATTATCCACAGTGTGCTCTCTGACATCAGGCTGTCAGCCCTGGCTTGTTTGGTATCCTTGGTGCAAGAAATGCCCCATTAAAAATAACTAGTTAAACATCTGATGTTCAGAATGATGGAAGACTGCTAAAACCTGTGTCATGGTGGCTGGAAGAAGGGCATAAGGGTTGTGTTGAAGAGCTCAAAGGGTTCAAGGGGAAGCACAAAGTAGTTTCATATCTATAGTTTCATGCTATAGAGTTACTCGTCTATCTTTGGCAGTGGAATTAGAAATATTTATTGAGGCCTACCTATATGCATAGAGAAAAGAAAGCAGGCAAATACTTTCTATCTTAGGACTGCCTGTTTTATTTTTATCTCAGTAATATTCTGTTGTTGCTGGGTGGTGCTGCTGTTATCTAGAGTTAGGGACAAGGGTGGCCATTGGCACGTGGTTTCCTGGAAATGGAAGGAAATGGGGGTAGGATGCTGACCATGTACTGAGGGACTGTAGCAATCTGAATGTGCATCTGTGTGAGTATCCTGTTTTGTAAATTATCTGATTCGTGGATATGCAGTAGAAATAACCTGAACATCACATTACTATCTGGAATATGTTCTTTCTTTCTCAGCAACGAGTTGATGCTACAGAGTTGCAGTGAAATTTTTTAATATTAAATCTGTTACTTGAAGTTAAGTTTTATGAAGTAAAGGAGACTTATGGTATAGGATGATGCATTAGAATTTAAAAACATGGGCATCAAAATAGCAAGAGTGAGCCAGGTAGTAGTAGTAGTAGTAGCCTTTGGGTTGTTTTCATGTCTGTACATTTGTAAAAAGGTATAATAAGCAAATTTCTTCTGACAGTTAGCACTAATTCAGTGAGTAGTAGTCAAATTTACATGGCTGAGAATGACTTCAGTGTCACAATGAAGGCAGTTTAGTTTTGCATAGGTCTGGAGGCGCTTGCTTGTTTGGGTTTTTCCACTGGTCTTGCAGAGCTGCACAGATGTGCAGTGCAGATATTCTAGAAAGAGGGGGCTGGAGGTAGCTGTGGTTTTAGTCCTCTGTTCAGGCACTGCTTTTAGTTTATATTTAACCTTCTCTTTTTAGATGAAGCTTGTTGCTGGGAGGGGAGGGGGGGATGGTTCCTTTGCCAACATATGGTAGTTAGTTTCCATTCAGTCATCTTGTGCAAAGCAGCACAGTGTGGTTTGTGTTACTAACAGAGGCTGTATCTTTTGACTCTGGCATATGCCTGCAACTGATATTTGATTCCCTGAGAATGTTTCTTTTGCATAAGGAGAAAGTGGAAATAGTAGTGTTGAATTGTGCTCAGCCCCTAATGCAATGTTTACTAAGGATGATTAATGGTTGCATCCGTTTGTCTTGAGCAGAAGCTAATCCAGCCAAGTCTTCAGAAAACCTCAAAAGACATCTGAGGTTTCGCTTGCCAAACCCCTTTCGTTTCCGAGTTCCTCTTACAGAGGAGGGGCTGACACGTTTGTAAACATCCCTCCTCAGCCCTTTCAACCTTCCCCTCTCCCCCAGCAGGGTCTTACAACTCTGCCCTGTGGGCCAGGCTTTGGGAAGTGCTTTGGGTGTTTCTGCCTGAGAAAGAGAATGCTCTTTGGGGACCAACTTGCTATGCATTCTGGCCATCTGACTTTCAGAGCAGCTCTCTGCTGTCTTGGTGGGTTCACGCTGGTGGGTGAGGCTGGCACAGTGTCCTCTCCTCCTTCCCAAGGGCAGGTCTGGGAGGGCTGCTGGGGGCTCAGCATGGGACCCGCACCCCTCTCCCATCGCTGGCTTTGAGAGGTGGTTGCATGAGCTGGGTTCTCCTCCTCCTCTTTCCTCTCCCCCTTCTAGTATTTACTTTCCTAATTTGGTGCGTTTGCTTTGCTCCTCCCTGATTGGCCCATGGAAAATTATTGCAGTTTGGAAATCCTGGGCAGGGTGAAATTTCCTTTTTGGAAAGTGGCTCCTGGCCCCCTTTTCCTGCCTCCACCCTGGTGCAGGGCAGGGGCTGTACCTGTGCTCCCAGATCCAGCCCTGCCCTCCTGACCCCCAGCCCTGTTCTGCCTCCCTGTTTACACTGCAGCTTGCTTCCCTGCAGGTTCTCCCCTACAAGCTTCTGGGATTTTTCCAGCCTATTTATTTTCCCTCTGCAACGTGCAGCGGCTAGAGAAGGGAATGAGCTTTAGTTAAACAAAACCAAACCTGCCACCCTCAACGGCTTTGCAAAGCAAGATTCCTGCTTGTTCCTGGGGAGAAATGTGCTCATTGTTTTCTCAGCTAGGTATTTTATCTCCAGGAGGGGCTGTGTGTGGATGTGTTTTGAATGCTGTTGTACAGCTTTAAGGGAAAATGTTGGTTGGCAGCATGCTGTGAGGGTTACACACAGGCATTGCTTATTTATTCCTGCTTTGAGTTCAAAATTCCTTTTTAAAAAAAATCAGACTTCATGTTCCAGAAAGGAAAAGGCCACTGTGGTTGTAATAAATTTGTAGAAGCAGCCAGCCATTTTACACAACATATGAAGAGCAGAGTAGCACCAAATCTCTTCTCAGTAAGTTCAAAGCATTGAAATACAGCGTGAAAACCACGTGTAGTTTGGTTAAATTCAGCTGTGCCTTTTGGGAGATAGAACTGAGTCACAATTGCAGGGTCCACAACTTGTATTTGGAGGATCCTCTTTGAGTGACAGTGGTGACATGAAGTTTCTCACCTATGCTGCAAACACTTAACTTTGCCTGCTTTTGTGCTAAATCTGCAATATCTACATGAATGTGACTCCAAATGTATTGCAAACCTTGCTTGTGCTGGGATTATAAGCACATCCACAGAGACAAGGTGTGATGTAGAAGCCTGTTCCTGGTCTCAAAGTCATGCTGGAGATTAGATTTACAGTGTTTAGTTTTCCTTTTGTTATTGTCCAGTTGGTGTTAATGGTCCTGTAGTAGTAACTTAACTCAGTTTTCTAAATAGCATCTCACTGCAGCACTGCCCCTCAGAGTTAGGGTGTAGTTTTAGTATTTATGAAAATTAAATGCTTTCTCTGTACATGCTTCCCTATTCAAAACAGCATTTATGATCTCACTGATATATAGATACATATACTGATGTATAGATAGGTATAGATATATATGTATAAAGTACAATAAATAAATAGTAAATGCTGTACTATGGAAGTCAGTGCCATTATTCATATTTTATAGCTGCTACTTCTGGCTTATCTCTGCACCAGAATGACTGTGGGCTTGAACACTTTGTCTTGTTTGGGTTTTTTCATGGAAGGGGCCTGGATAGTTAGCTCACATGCACAGTCTTTATCAGTAAAAAAATTCTTCGACATGTAGGAGTAAGAGTCATTATGGCCCTGTGAGAACCACTGGTTGAAAAGTGTCTGGTGAGGCTCTATGCTAATAGTCAACATGGTACATATTTGTGTGTGGACCTAAATTTGTGTTTTAACTGTTGTATTTAATGTGCCTGCCCATGTTTGGCTGTTACTAGAAGGGTCGATAACTAGTTTTCAATTAAATTAATGGTATGAATAATGTAAGATCAGCATCTTTCATTCTATAAGCTTGATTAGTAAACCAGAAGATGGGAGAGTGAATTGCCATGGTTTAATAAGCTATAGTCCTTTTTTTCACTAGGCAAAATTAGTTTGGTAACATGTTACATGCCCCGATAGCAGATTACTCAAAGGTAGCTGCAATTACCTTGACTTAGCCACCAACTTGTTTTGTGGCCTTTAACAGGTCATTAAAATTCATTGTGTAATTACTGCTTTACAAGCGTGTCTGGTAGATAAATTCTGTATTGACCTTTTATTCCATAAAGCATGACAAGTGTGTGTGTGTGTGTGTGTGTGTGTGAGTGAGTGAGTGAGTGTGAGTGTGAGCCATGTTACAGCAGATGAGCAAACGCTGGCTATGCTGTGATCCAGACTTGGCTTGGAAAAAGGGAGGGCTTTTTAACAGGCTCTGGGATAACCATGCACCACTGTTTCAGAACACTTGGGATTTAATCTGAACTTGCACATTGACTCTAAAGGTGTGTGGTGGGAGTCTGAATGAACCCTGACTTGAGTGGATGGCTCCACTCACTGGAACAGGACGCATAAATATTGCCTGCTCCGTTTCATTCAGGCTTTCCTTCTTTCTAGAGCTCTAGGAGCCACTGAACTGAAACGCCAGTGAAGAGCTCCAAGGCAGGTTTTTTTGCAGGCTCTTTTGCATTGTCTCAGTTATACATTACTTCCTGCATTCAGGCAGAATATACAGCTCAGGCAACTCCCACAGTTGGACAGACCGGTGATTATTTTTAATCACCCGAGTCTCAAAACCGCAAGCCAAGGAGTGTGATGCATATACATCATGTAAGAGAAGCAACAGTCTGTGCTGGGCTTGGGAGTTCTACTCATGTTTATTTCAGATAATGGACCATGTGCTAGAGGAGATGTGCCAAGCCATGTGCTGGAGGAGAGGTTGCAGATGTCGCCAGCTACAGGAGCACTTCCTCTTCCCCAGTCAGTACAGAATTTTAGTTCACTGGATCCATGATTGGAGTGAAGTCACTTCCTTTCAGAGAGGGGAACCACTAGAGCACTGACAAGTAATAAGAATTTCAACTTTTGTGGATAGCTCACTTTCTCTCACTGTGGCTTGTTTGACAGCTTTGTTTCTCTTAAGCGTTAATCAGGCAGGGTAGCTCTCAGATTTCTCCTTTCACATCAAAATCCAGCTTGGTTTGGCAGTCTCACCACTTGTGATTATTTCTGAAACCTGTCTGAAACAGGCAACATGCAAGGACTTGCTTTTGTTTGAGTTATGATTTTGGGGCTAGGCTGGGGAAGGCAAGAGCAGTGGAGGATTCTCACCCATTATTGCTGATTGGTGTATCATGGAAAGGCTTGTTTCGCAAGTCCAAGTGCTGTACTTTGACCTGATTCTTGCTTATTGCACGTAAAAAGCGTCCCTGTATCTTCATGCCCCTTTTTTGCAGGCTCATGAAATGAAATATTGGGGTAGTCTGAGGTTTGTGGCATTTCTCTAACCATAGTCCTTGTGCACAGGGCAACACACCTCTGATTTGCATGCAAGGGGAGACTGGGGAGGATTTTAAGAAATGGTGATTCTTCCTTTGTACTCAACAGGGGCTTAAAAAATGCCTATCCAAGCTGGAATCTGTATATGGGCAGTGTTGCCATGACTGTTACTCTTATCCGTGCTATGTCTCTGTACCAGCTTCAAAAATGTGCACTTAGGCTTTTTTAAAAGGCACTGCTATATACATCTTGTATCCTAAACCACCATGTTGGACATGGGTTTTTTCTTTAGCAATGCAGATTCCAAGTTAGGTAATCAATTTTATTGGGATCCCAGGTAATTTTTCCTCTTTGTCATGGGTACTTTTTGGATACATCTGGCTTAAATTAAGCCTCTGTAGCTTGATCCCTACAGATATCTTTCCCATAGAAAGACTGAAATTGAGTAATAGGGCAACTTTCCTGCATTCTAGTACTGCCTCTCCTTCTGGGGAAATTGGCACTGAAGTTTGGGAGTGTTTCGGTTTCCAGATTGTTCACAGACTTGTAATATGACCATAAATAAATCATTTAAGCACTTGTTGCTTCATTTTTATTTTTATTACCCCCCAGTCTATAAAATGTGCTTAGTATTGAGAGAGTGTAGTGATTTTTACATGGGAATTCAGTGTGCTCAGAGAACAGATCTCTCTAGCCCAGTATTCTGCCTCTGAGACAGGTATCTTGGGGGTCATATAAGAACATAGAAAATAGAGCAGTGCTGACTTAGGTGCAGTTTGCCTCCATTTTCTTGGATCAGGGACTGCCTTGGAGCAGGGACTTCCTGACCATCTGTCTTAGAAAGCCCCTGATGGCTTCCCTGTCTTCTTCCTTTCCCCAGGAATTTGTATACTGTTTTTTTCTATTCACACAGTCTTTTATCATCAGTGCTGTCTTACAGCATGTCATTCCACAGTGTAGCTACAGACATAGAAGCACTTTCTTTTGTTTTGAATGTGCTGCTTAGTTTCATTTTGTGCTTCACCATCTCTTCTGCTGCAAGAGGGCAGGAACTGAACACCTCCCCTTGGCTTCCTTTTTATAGGCTCTGTCATCTTGCACCTCAGCTTCTGTCTTAAACTACTTCTTCCTGTATGAAATCCATTCTATATCTCTGATCATCATAGTTATCCCTGTCAGTACCTCCTCTGGATCTGCTCTGGCCTTTTTTTTTTTAATGAGAGTTGACAAGTAAAACAGTGTCCTGGTGTGAATGTACCATACACACAGTGGTGCATCCTATTTTTGCACACTGAGTCTTTAAAGCAAAATTATTTGGGGCATTCCAGCAGAAATGCAGCAAGTTTTGCACACTCTCCAATAACTGGTGCTTAGTTAATTGTTGCTAGCAGGTGCTGTGAACTTACAGGCTGGGTTCTTGTTGGCAGGAGTTGAAAGTAAATCATGATGCTACAAAGATTTAGAACGTTCAAGCCCTGTGTTTAAGAGGCCGCCTGCCAGTTACAGGGGTGAAAGTATTGCAAACTGCCTTTAGCCCTCATCTTTCTGGCCTTCCTCCTGAAGAAGGGTTAAGTTTGAAATGGAAAACATGCTGTAGAGGACCAGTGTGATTCAGCACGTGGTCACAGTCTCATTCTAAAGCTGAGTCTCAGCGTGGTATTTAAGGAACTGTGGCTCAGTGGCTGCCTGCAGTCAGTGTTTCAGGTTGAGATGCTGAATCCTTCAGTGGATATCAAAGATTTCTGGCTCTTGGGATATTAACCATGGTACCGTGGGATTAAGACTGTGGGTAACTGCAACTGGTTTACTTACTTACTTACCATGCCCTTTGTGTCTTTAGATGGCATAAAATACTTGCTTCCTCTCCAAAATGCTCCCTTCCATAACACACGAGCTTAACTCAAATTAGCTTGGATTGCTTGTAAGCTAAGATTGCCAGCATGGACAGTAAGCATGGATCATTGCAGTAAGTTAGAATGTCAGAGCAGGGTGAAATTGCAGGTCTAGCTGTGCTTTTCTCAGTAAAAGGTTATAGTGTCAACATGGATCGACTTATGGACAGGTATTGATGCAATATTAATATCGAACAGATCATAATCACTCTTCTCGCACTTGGTTTTTGTTTTAGAGAACAAACAGGTGTTTGTAGGGAAAACGCTTTGTTTCATAATATTTTTAAAGGGGGTGTGAGTGCATGCAAGCATCCCCAGCCAGCCCCCAGCTCTGGGTGGTGAGGAGAATTCCAGGAACTCCAGGAAACTGATGTCACTGCATTGTGTTTGCTTGTTTTCTTTTGACTGCACTAATGTTTAATTTTAACTTAACCCTCAGAGGGGTATTTTTAGTAAAACTGTTTCTTCATTCCTCCTGTCCCATGCTGGGAGTGGAACAGATTGTATCTCCTTTTCCAGTAGTCAGCTCCTTCTGCCTTCCCTCTGAAGAGCTCTCTGATGATTGACTGAGAGCTTGAACACTCACCAGCATGGGTTACCCTGTCTGTGCATGGAGTGGCTAGAAGTTGGTGTTTGTTGTGTTCCCATGTCTCTTGATTTGTTCATTGATCCAGTCTGAAAGGAAGCAGATCTACCTGGACAAAAGGACTCAGTTCTGGTAAAAGATTAATGTCTTCCAAATCTTTGGCTACTATGTGAATATCCCAAGGGATAGCTGCTTCTGATATTCTTCAGAGACTGTCTGCTGGGAGAGGCTGGCTCTCCTAGCAGTTAACACCACCTTCGGTTGGAGGGGCTTTGTCAACACTCAAGAGAAACCCTGCAGGGTATGGTTTTCTCCCTTTGGGTTTTGTTTGTTTGTTTGTTTTTGATACTTAAAATTCATCAGCCTCAGAAACCGGAGTTTGAACAGCAAAAACTGGACTGCCTGCTCTGTTGATCTTGAAGAACAGATTCTTGTATCTAGTTTTATTTATGTATTAAAAAAAAAAAAAAAAAAAAGAA
>VXBX01001788.1:83550-131243 GCA_013400415.1 Scytalopus superciliaris | reverse complement strand
AAAAAAAAAAAAGGAAAAAGCAAGAAATACAGCTCTGTGCAGAGCACAGATTTGGAGAACATTACTCTCTTCCATGTCTTCGTCGTGGGTTTTGGCAGCTGTCTCTGTGGTTTGCTGTTTGTGTATTTCTGCAGCCAAAGAACAAAATCAGAAAACTCTTGTTTCATCCTAGTCCATTCCCGGTCTGTGTGTTAAAATAATTGCTCGGGTGCCAAACACAAAGATAAAAAAGAATTGCTGTATTTTTGTTTTGTCATTGTTTCATGTATGAAAATGGCTTTCATTTGAAATTATGTACACATTATAAGAAGTGTGTATGTGGAGAAGCTGTTGAAAAATGACAGCAGAATAATTAAATTCACCCTAGCTCTTCATGTGAATACTAAGACATCAAGAGTGTCTTCTGTGGTTTAGCTTGGAGTAGCAAACTTTGATTCATTTTCCTGCACAAACAGGTCTCTGTCCTTTGAAAGGCTGGGTAAGACATGCCTTTATCTCTGGCAAAGGGAGATCTATAAGTACAGGCTCATCAACGTTATATACCTTGCACCTCATGAAAGCTTTGCCTCCTGCTGCACTCCTGGACAGCATCACCCAGTAATGCCATGGGCTGTTGGGGGACACTGAAAGGGTGATTAGGTGCTGTGCAGCACTTTATAAGGCTGGTTTACAGGAGAGGGATGAGCTTGACTTCCCTGTTGCAAGGGTTTGTTGTGGCTGGATATTTCTTTTGCCTTTTCTCTCTCCCCTGCCCCCCCCCGCCCCATCCTGTAATTCACTTTTAAGAGAAACCAGTCTGGGTTGTGCTGAGCTCAGCACTGCAGTCATTTGCAGAAGACACCACAAGGAGAAGCAGCACTTCTCAGTTTGCAGGCTGGACTGTGGTAGGAAACAGTCATTCCTTACATTGACAGATTGCTTATGCACCCAAGGTATTGCCCGCTGAGCAAACAAGGGTTGTTTCACTGCTTCCTCTCCATCCCCACGTTTACATGTGTGTGTGGGAAGCTATCCAGACAGTCACCTTTTTGAGGAAGGAACCATGTTCTGTGTCTTTTCGTGCAGCATTTAGCACAGTACTCTGATGGGTGTCAGTTACTGCATTTGTTTGTGTCAGTTATTGGGCATTTCACTGGTAAGAGAATTGTTTATGCCAGTTTTACTGAGTTCTAGTTCCCAGCTGTGGGCTTCAATTTGCATCTTTTCATACAATTTGAACTGCTTGTTTTGCTATGTAAATCTTCTGTGTATTGGTTTGCTTTCTTGTTTACTGTTTCTCTGCGTTTAGAAGACATATGTAATCCTGGGATTTGGCTGTGCATCCTGCTGTCCTGACATTGCACCCCTCGATTCTGGACAGCACAGAACAGGGGGGAGAGAAAGAAAAAGAATTTGTTTCCCAGATCCATCCTTCTCCCATCCTTCAGGGCCAGGTTGGATAGGGCTTGGAGCAACCTGGTCCAGGGGAAGGTGTCCCTGCCCATAGCAGGGGGCTTGGAACTGGTTGATCTTTAAGGTGCCTTCCAACCCACACCATTCTGTGATTCTGTGATCCTTCCAACCCCACAAATCAAGGATGTGTGATCCCTAGACAAGCCTTTCTAATTAGTTCCCATCTTGTAGCAGTGATTTCTGTGTGCCTGAGTGGTGTTGCAAATTATAGCCCCCTTTTATGTGTTTGTAGCATTTTTATCAGCTTTTGCATGCCTGTCCTGTTCCGTTGCTTTTCCTGTAATGCCATCTTGTGGTGGCCCTGCGATGCCAAATGTGTCTTTTCTAGCCAAAACTGATGGGTGAGCTACCTCTGTGTGCGTGCAGTGATTGCAGCTCCGCTTTGTCAGCGGCCTGAGTGTGCTGGTGGATCAAGGAAATCCCTGTCTCTAGCTGCATGGTGTAAGGGTGTGATCTTCTTAAGCTCAGGGACCTTCAGGGCAGATACTTGCTCTGGGTGCCTTAGTCTGATCCTGCAGGAGAACATAGCCACTGTCTGTTAGAAGGATTAATTAAATATTGCTTGTGTTATAAGGAGAGTGGCATGTTGTTCATTCACAAGTCATAGTAACAAGCTATTCATCCCTGATATGCTGTGTGTTGTTTGAAGTCCTGCATTGTTTTAAGTGCTTCTCTAAACACAGAGGAGTTGTTTAATACTTCCAAACACTGCTCTCTTGTGATTGCAGGAAGTGTGTGTGGCAGGGAGTGTCAGGATTTTGTAGAAATTCCAATTTTATTTCTAGTGGGGGTTTTTCTCAATCTGTTTGGGTTTTGAATAAGCCACGGGGGCAAAAGTATGTCCATTGCATCTGCTTCTTCGTGACCTGAGATCTTTACTGTACCTTAGAGAGCAACAACTATGTGCCTTGTTAATAAATGAAGTAACAAATAACTGTATTTCCTTTTTGCCTCTGCAGTGTTCCCAACTCTTGCCCGGCCAGTCCACGTGGTGCTGGATCCTCAGGATATCGTTTTGTTCACAACATTACCTCGGATCTGCAGCTGGCAGCAGAGTATGCGGCAAAAGCAGCATCAGAGCAGCAGGCAGATGCATCTGGCGGGGACAGCCCAAAGGTTCACAGAGACATTACTTACCCAGCAGTGCTTGTTGGGAGGCTTGTTAAAACCTGCTGCTTTATGACTAGTCCTGGTTATAGTTAAAAGGGGTCTAAGAGTACCCTGGCCATAAGGCTGCCGTGTACAGCATCTTCCAGGAGTCTGAGATCTTGCCTTCAAACCAGCATCTTAGTAGTGGTAGCTGATAAATCTACTTGCTTAGCTGCCAAAAATATATTCAAAGGATTCACTCAAATGGTTAAGCAGGAAGATTTTTTTTTTTTTTGCTTATTTGATAAGTTCAGAACCTGTAAGGAAGAGGTACAGTAAAATTCAAAGTCTTGTTTTCTCCTTTTAATTAATGGTATTTTGCAAAACACGGTTGGAGAAAGCAGAAGCAGGGGAAAGAAACCAGATCCTTGCCATGAGAAGTCTGCAGTCAGACTTTAAAACAAACATGAAGGCCTGTCAAACAGACATTAAATGAGGAGAGTAGCAAGTGGAATTTAGATTAAAAAATAACTTAGTTAAAATGATAAAATTTAATTTTGTTGAGCTGATCTTCAGATCAAAGTTAAAGGTCTGGATTCAAAACCACCTGATTTGGGGTTGGGTGGAGGAGCACGGTACTGGATGGCTTTTTTTGTAGACTTAATTCTCCCTTGAGACAAGAAAGGTTGTTCTTGATGGAGTAATATGAAGAGTTTGGAATATGAGATCTGGCAAACAAATTAAGGTTCCTAGAATGAAACAAATCCTGCTGGAGAAGGGAAGGGACAGGATCAGGTTTCATGTTAGACTTGTTGCTGGGAGGAGGGCTGATAGCACACTGCATGAAACCTTTCTAAGAAAGTGTAGCTGTAGCTGGGCAGATTTAAAGGCTGTAGTTTTGTGAACACAGAAGGCAGTGGATGTACCCTACACCCTCTAACTCTTTATTCCAATTGCTTGTCCTGACCCTGTTCCTTATGCTGATGTAAGCATGTGTGGGAAATTCAGTGGGGAGTTGAATGAGATTAAAGTTAGCTTTTTAGTGTGTGTTTGTTGGGAAGAGTGAAGGAGATACTTTCATCTGGCTCAGCCCTATAGTCATATCTGCACAAAAATGTGTGTGCTAAATTGGGTGGTGACAGTATAAAACAGAAGTGAAATGGGAGAGGGTGATGCTCTCTTGGCTGCCTTGCTGCTTTTAAGTTTGGATTGTGGTACACTGTAGTGTAGAAATTCTTTGTTAGTGACTAAATTTCTGTTTGTTGGGGTTTTTTTTTCTTTAGGATGAGTCCAAGCCACCCTATTCTTATGCTCAGCTAATTGTGCAGGCTATATCTTCAGCACAGGACAGGCAATTAACACTAAGTGGGATCTATGCCCACATTACCAAGCATTATCCATATTATAGGACTGCTGACAAAGGCTGGCAGGTGAGTTCTTGACACTGACAAGCTTTTAAACTACTTTGACAGGGCTTATCTGCTTTGAAATGATTTTATTAAAGATTTGGGGCACTGGGAATAGAGCTGCTTTGACTGTTCCCAGAGTGAATTTGTTTAACACAGGCTGACTAGTTTGTTTGTGGGTGATTAGTTTTTTTGGCAATGTGGTGTATTACTGTTGGGCTCTCTGGTTTCTCTTGTAATGCTATAATCATGTATCTTTAATTTTTGTTTGTATTTTATTTTCCTACATCCTTGTTAGCAGTCACTGCTCTGCCCAGATACTTGCTTAATCCTTCACCTTGTCTTTGTTTGGCATGATCTGGCCAAGCAGAGGATATGCAGCCTAAAACTGAGGTTCCAGTTTTCAATCACAATACCTTAAAACATTACAGATGTTTTGGTTTCCCGGTGTATCAACTGCATGGATTAAGTCACAGTTTGCAGTCTTGAACCTGAGTGAGAACTTGGGAAACTGTGAGTCTGTGCACTCCTTGTGGTATTAAAGGAAACCTGACCAGCTTCATAAGAGAGTTTGAATGTAGTTAGCACATGCTAAATCAAGCTTCAATGTTCACTTGAGGGCTGCTTTCAAAGTTCCAGGAACCTCAGCTCCACCTGCTTTCAGACTTTTTCTTGGCATCACACTTCTGAAATGGGTGTTGTCATTTGACTATAACACACTAATGCAGCTGGAAAGGCTCTTGCAGCTGCTGATTTCATTGTGTTCAACTGGCAGGGGCAGAACTGCTTGGTGCACTTTGAGTGCAGTTGGAATAAATACATTTCTGCCTCCCTGGCTTTTCCCTGCAGTTCTAATTAATTGTGGAATTCACTTCCTGCCCTAACCTGCTCGGCAGAGTTGTGTTTTGCGAACCAGTTGCTGCATCTTGTTTCAGAGAGCTGCATTTCAGTGGAGGGTGAAGTTGCCTTTTTCCCTCCCCTCCAGTGGCATTGAAAGGCTTTAACTTGTGAAGAGATTGTCTAAACCTGCCACAAAAGCTCTTGTTTTGTTTTGGAAGTGGAAAAGGGATGAGTTTGTGCCCACCTGGGTTTTCTGAGACCTTCCCCAAGCCCAAAATCCAGAACTACACAGAGTAAGAGTTGGGCTCTTGGAGTAGAAAGGATAAACAGTCTTTCCAGCATCTAGAGAGCTGCACAGTGCTAGCCTAGTGCCACACAGGCAATGGGTGCCTCTCAGAGGCAGCTGTCTGAGGGCATGTTGGCTTGGCTTACACTATGATTAGTGTGAGATGCAGTGTCCTTTAGGGCATGTTTGGGCACCCCAGTAATCATTTGGCAGGTGAGCAGTTAGCACAGGCTCAGGCAGTTCTTTCCACTTGCCTAGAATAAAGCCTGTCTCTTGAGAGAGTTCTGATGTGGTTTACAGTGATTTCCCCCTGCCTCAGCAAAAGCTCTGCTTTCCTTGCTTTCCATAGATAATCACTGTGCTCACTGCCTGGCTCCAGATGTATTTAAGTGATGGTTAGTTACAAGCAAACCCACCGTTCAGGCTTGTTAGTAGAAACTGACACTTTTCCCCAGGTTTTCTCTTGCACTTCTCCTCTGACTTCAGAGCTGTGTGAGTTGAGTGATTTGTTTGTATCTTCAACACTGATTCTGGCAGTGTGAATTCTGTTTTTCCAAGCTGTGTGGTGAAACCCGTTTGTCTTTGTTACACACTTTCTCATGGCAGAACAATCACCTCATTCCTCTCCTTCCTGCAGAATTCCATTCGGCACAACCTCTCCTTGAACCGTTACTTTATTAAAGTCCCACGCTCCCAAGAGGAGCCTGGAAAGGGCTCCTTTTGGCGGATTGACCCTGCCTCTGAAGCCAAACTAGTAGAACAAGCATTTAGAAAACGAAGGCAAAGAGGAGTGTCCTGCTTCCGAACACCTTTTGGGCCTCTCTCCTCCAGGTAACTTTGATTTCCTCTAATCTCGGGGCCAAGCTCATTATAAAGAAAATAAACTGAAACTTCTCCTGAAGTACAGTGAGTAAATTTTACTTCTGTTTATAGTTTGAAAGGTGATATAGTTAGTCCTGAGGCATAATCTGAAAAGTGTTCTGACTTCTGAAAAAAAAAAACCAAAACACCAAAAGCAGAACCAAACTGTAAAATGAATCAAATAACATGTCTGCTTTGGTATCATTTCAAAGAAATTCAAAGCCATTATCACTGGAGTAAGTGTTTTCAGATGCCAATCTCTGATTTCACGAAAGCTGTGTTTAGATGTGGATTAGATCATAGTGGGAATAACTTCTGTGGTATTTCAAACACTCTCTTATAGTGAAAATCAGGTTGATCATGGTTGTCAGCAGTGAAGTGTCAGGGGTTCTCTGTAGCTGCTCCAGCCAGCTCCACTGCCTTGTGTAGTGATGGCTTCTCTGAGCCCTGTAGCTGTGGGGATGAGACTTGCAATTCAGCACTAGCTGGAGCAGTTTCATGTAATGTTCCTCCCACACCTCCTCTTTTCTGTCTGTTAAAAGCAGAAGAGTTTTTCAGCTCTTTAGCTTTTCTATCTGGTTTGTCAGTGAAAAAACGTACAATTCATGTGTTTGGTGGCTCTGTGGTGCTAGAGGTGAAAACCAAGTGGCTGGAGAGGGAGGCACTGGGGAAAAGGGGAGGAGCTGCTCTGTAGGCATGTGCAGGGCCTGATACTTGCCTCTACATTGCATCTTTTTTCCTCTTCCTGTCTCTGTCACTCTCAAATACTGACAAAGATGCTTTGAGAATGATCTGAAGTTATAAAACTGATCTGAATATGAATCACTTAGAGCTTCTCTGCCAGCAGCAGGTCTTACAATGAAATGTTAAGCACACTCTGAAGGGTCCAGTTTCCTTCAGCAAGGAATAATATGACAGATGCTAGAGCATTTGTGAAGTTACTGTCTACCTTTCAACTCTTCCCAACAAGACTGCAGTGGATAGTGTGGGAGAAAGGCTGTCCTTCTGCTAAAGGATCCTGTACTGGAGAAAACTCTTGGTCTCTGCTGCTGTCTTGTGGTCAAAATGCATCTACACTTGCCAACACTATCTTTTGTGTTTCAGGAGTGCTCCTGCCTCCCCTACTCACCCTGGCCTGCTGTCCCCTCACTCTAGTGGCCTACAGACTCCAGAGTGCCTGTCACGGGAAGGCTCACCCATTCCACATGATCACGACTTTGGGTCAAAGTTAGCCTCAGTTCCAGAATATCGGTATTCCCAGAGTGCCCCTGGTGAGTAGCTCGTGTTCCACAGAGCATGAGACATGCAGCAGAAAGACTTCTGCAGTGTGTTGCAGGAGGGTCTAGGGGTGTATTTTCACTTCATTGAGAGACTGATAATGCACGTGCCACATCAGACCATTTTTCTTACTAGTCTCTGGATGAGGGGGCAGGAATGTGTAGAAACACCTAAGCTAACCTTGAAGTAGGTGGCTTTAAAGAACTGACAGCAGCATAGCCATGGCAGTGCACAGTTCATTCTCAGTAATTTACCAACCTCTGGAAAAGATCAGCTTGGCTACACAGAGCTCTGGTGCTGTGGCCAGGGCCTGGTAAGTATCTGCTTGTTAGCTGTACTGTAGCTGGCGTGGGGTGTAGGGTGAAGTTGGAAGGCAAAGCTCTTTAAATAAAGCTTCCTTTAGGGGCAGGGGGATTATGTTTATTGTGGCTTTTGTTCACAGAAACGTGCTCAGATAACAGGTAAGGTTTTTGTACGTTAGGAAAGAGAAGTTTGAAGGTCATATTTTTTGAAGCCTTGATTATTTTTTTTGTTTCTACCTCCACTCCTGCCAATGCTGAAGGATTGAGTATTGCAGACTAGAAGGACATAGATTAAATGAATGGAGGTCTTTTTGCCTCTCCTGTTAACGTGTGCTTCTCTCTTCTCTTCAGGGTCTCCAGTGAGTGCCCAGCCAGTGATTATGGCTGTTCCTCCCCGACCATCTACTCTGGTGGCAAAACCAGTGGCATACATGCCAGCATCAATAGTGACTTCTCAGCAGCCTTCCTGTCATGCCATTCACGTAGTTCAACAAGCTCCCACTGTTACCATGGTCCGAGTTGTGACCTCCTCTGCAAACTCTGCAAATGGAT
This sequence comes from Scytalopus superciliaris, assembly GCA_013400415.1. NCBI lineage: Eukaryota > Metazoa > Chordata > Aves > Passeriformes > Rhinocryptidae > Scytalopus > Scytalopus superciliaris. The sequence continues at coordinate 123,177 of VXBX01001788.1, read as the reverse complement.
ACATCCTCACAAATCAGGGCACAGCAGGAGGAGCTCACGAAGCTGCAGGAGCAGTGTTGGACTTAGCTGGTGACCATCGAGGTAGCTTTTCACCTTCCTTGCTACTCTTCTTATAAGTCTTGAGCAGGCATGGAGGGGAGAGTGGTTGAACAGTTCCATTCACTGGGGGCTTAGCCCTTAAAAAAAGGTGTTTCTTCAGGTATAACAAAAACCAGATGAGAGTTCATCCATTTGTTGTCTCCACCAGAAAGCAGGACAACTGTACTCCCTTGTCTCCTGTGGGGAACAACACTAACAGACTTTGGAGCCTGAAAAAGCATGCAGTGCTTAAAATTTGTTTATTATTGTAGAATCATAGGACAATTTGGATTGGAAGGTACCATAAAGATCATCTCATTCCAACCCCCTGCCATGGGCAGGGACATCTTCCACTATCCCAGGGTGCTCCAAGCCCCATCCAACCTGGTCTTGAACACTTCCAGGGACAGAGCAGCCACAGCTTCTCTGGGCAACCTGTGCCAGGGCCTCACCACCCTCACAGAGAAGAATTTCTTCCTAATATCTAATCTAAACCTACTCTCTTTCAGTTGGAAGCCATTCCCCCTTGTCCTGTCACTCCATGCTCTTGTAATTATCCGCAATATTGATATTATGCCAGTATATTGATTCCACATGCTGTGGAAGTGTGCTTTTTCCACCCAAAAGAGATGGCCTGGGAAAGGCTGAAACTCTGCTTCAGGATGGCCTGAAAATGATTGAGCCCTTCTTTTCTGCAGACCTGGATTCCTAGAGGAAAGCATGTGCTTCTGGAAGTGCAGGCAGTGCTCCATTAAAGCAATCTTCAAAAACCAGTTACAACAAAGGCCGCTTTTGTTCCTAAGTTGAAAATTCCAGCCTTGGGGGATTTAGTGAGTTAAATGTTCCCTTGCTGTGATCTAGACAACACCTTGGCTGCTCCCCATTTGGGATGGTCTTAGTACTGTAAGATAGATGTGAATTGTATCATCAGCAAGGCTGGTTTCTCTGACTGCTTTTCCTTCTCCCATTGAAGGGAAAAAAATGTCAATGAGCTTCCCCTACTGCAGTAGCAGGGCCGCTGGCATTTTTAGTTCAGCACTGATTATCTTGCTTGAGTTTCACTTACATTCTCTTGAAATTCCTGTCTGGATCCCACACATGTTCCTGAAGTGCTAACAGTTGCAGCTGCCTGTCACCTGCTCCCTTCTTTCATTCACTAGTTCTTGCTGTTTCTTGTTCTTTCCCTACTCATCCCACTCTTATTCCCACTTGTATCGTTTTCTGATCTCTGCCTTTCCTGATTGCTGCATTTTCCTTCCTAATCTCCCTGCTTTTCTTGCCTTTTCTCTCCCCAGTTCCCATCAGCTTGCCTGCACGTTTCAGCTCAGTGCTTGTGTCCTATCTAACTCCACTCTTCTTGTCTGCTAATGTTAAAATGGGAGAGGTGTTCTTTTTCTACAGGACTAATGAGGTTGTACTTCCTGCCCTCTCTGCTTTGAGACCCACAGAGCCCCTGGAAGAGAAGTGTGATTGTCCCCTCCTTTCCTGCATGCCCAAGAGGATGCTGTCCTGTATCTGTTATATACGTGCTGAATTGACCCCTTACTTACTTACCCCTTACTGGAAAGTGAGAAGAGTGGTTGAGTGCTCTCAAGCAGTTACCTCTGTCCTCCCTCCTAGTTCCTTCCTGTATCTCCATAGCAAAAGCTTGCAACTGTGGGAAGACCTCCTTGTAAATCAGCCTACATTTAGGCCTGACAGCAAGCTGCTGCAGACTTTTGGCTCCAGGCATTGTTTAAGATCCTAATGCCTTCTCCTGCTGTGTGGTATTGAAAGTCAGGCCAATTTGTTTGAAATTACAAAGTAAGCCGTGAGATTTGCAGAGACTGCTGTCTGTATCACAGCTATAATGTGCCAGTAAGGGAGGTGATGCCATTTTAGAGCAAAGAGTCAAGCTGATAGTCTTCATGTTTTAATATTTTTTTTCTGAGTGGCTTATGTTTTAAGAAAAAAATTCTTAGTATTGATAGAGTAAATGTGCAGTAGAGAATATTTCAGTGTTACCAAATGCTCATCCCTGACCTTCTGTGATGCTGAGGTATTTTCACATCTGTAAGCCTGGGGTATGTAGCACTGCTGAAGTGTTAACGAGATTAGAGCTGGCTCCTAAGCCAGGGCAGTAAATGATTGTCGTCTCCTCTGCTCTTCAACAGGAACGGATGAAAAGCCAACGATTGCATTTGCCGCGATACCCACGGCCAGCCGTGTAATTCAGACAGTGGCCAGTCAGATGGCACAGGGTGTCCCTGGGCAGACAGTCACAATCCTTCAGCAGGCAGCTCCAGTGGCCATCGGGCAGCACCAGCTGCCCGTGCGGGCGGTCACCCAGAACGGCAAACACGCTGTGCCCACCAACAGCATCGCCGGCAACGCCTACGGTAGGCTCTGCTCCCTGGGGTTTGGGTTGGGACTGCTCCCTGAGCTCAGCAGGCAGGGCATAAAGCTGCAAGCTTTTTCACTTCTTGGGTAGAGTATATCAAGTTACTCCATGTGTCCACTTCAGAGGTATTCTAATTCTTCAACCTCTGTGACTGTAAACGTCGTTGATAGATGTCCTTCTGTCCACCTCTTCTCCCTTGCCTGGTGGAAAACTTCTGCTATCCAGCATTGCAACTGAAAACCCAGTGTCCTCCCTTTGCCCTTAGCTATGCATTTATTACTACTTAGACTCTGCCTTTTGAGGGTTACTTGTTGAAAGTGTCAGTGATTCTTGTGGAGAGGCTGTTTTCATTTATTTTCTTCTGACCAGCAGCCTTTGCTTGCAGCGTGCCAAATAATAAAATTTCCATGGTGCTCTTTAGATCTTATGAAACATGACTCCACAGAGTATTAAGAAAATAACATACTTTCCCATCTTAAGGTGTGAGAGCCTGAGAGAAATGAGATCTGTTTCACCAGGTGAACGAATGTAGGATTTTTGTATACACAGGATGTGTTCTAGTCATTTGTCAAGCCTGATTTTATTTTTTTTTTAATTCCATACAAGCCATGTCTTGACAGCCTCCCCTTTTGCTTGCTCAGCACCTCAGGTTTTGTTCAGTTAGGGATGATAATATCCAGGTGTCTTACAGCCCATTTCAATGAGTTGCCAAGCACCTCTGCTGCCCCAGGCTGGTGCTTTTGGGGAGTTTGAAATGAAGGGCACTGGTGAGATTTGGATGACTTTCTTAAAGGTAGGAATGTTTCTGCAGAATTTTCTGCCACATCTCTTCACAGTTATCACCTGGCTTGCACTTGAGTTGCAAGAATCTTATTGAAGTGATGAAAAAATGATAGCGATAAGGTTTTTATGCAAGTAGGATATTAAGATATTTATAGATCAGATAGGTCAAGCTTCTACTACACAGCAGTGGTGTTTGTCTAATATGGAATCAGACAGCTTTTTATTTAACATTTTTATGTTAAGATATTTTAATCTCACTGAAGTTTTTCTAACTGTCATCAAACTGGGAGGTATTCCAGTTGCATCTGAGTTTTTTGGTAAGTGGCAGTGAATTTTCTGGTTCGCAAACCAAAGCCTGAGTCTCTTGACTCGTCTGTACAAAGTTAACTTCTCTTCAGCTGCATGGTTTAGGTTCTGTGAGTCACTGAACTGTAATTGGTGACTGCCCTCATCCTTACCCTATTTTTTTTTCCTTTATCCTCTTGATACTCTGCAGCCTCCTTCCCATGCCTTGGTAGAAGTTGCTGGGCTTTGAGGGCCTTTGTTCTGCTTGCTTTGTTTATTTATCCTAAGGCTCCTTTTTTGATGCATTTAGTAGTGAACACAACACTAATGTTCTGTGATTCCATCCTTTGCAAATCAGTCTGGAGGGCAGAGGATGTTCTGTCTCCTGAGTCCCCTTTGGCTGCCTCTCTGATTGAAGCAGAGTCCAAAAACTGCATGTGTTTTGTTTTCCAAGCAGTGCTGTGTGCCAAAGCCAGTGTGTAAGCACATTCTCTGTCTGGAACTAAGAATTGTAGACATTTTTACCAAGGGTTGCTACTTTAATTGTCTTTTTTCTCACCACTTTTATTAATGGAAGGGTGAGATCTTGTGTTAGTGCTAAAATACAAGACTGGAAGCCAGAAATTCCTCTGTCCTGATCCCGGTTCTGATGGGAACACATGTGGTTGTCTAGGGTTCTTTTCCTGCCCCTTTTACAAGTGAGATGTCAGTGCACTCAACATTTGGATTCTAATCTAATATCCCAACAGCCTGTCTGTTCTTCCTGTGTAAGCAGGGCTCAAGGGAGCCTCTAAACCTTCAAACTGAAGCCCCAGCACATGAATGTTGAACCTTGCAGGAAGTTCTGGTTGTAGGTGATCAGAGAACTACCTCTCAAAGAGGAGGTGTGCTGTGATTTTTAGCCAGGGCTTGATCCTCCCCTAATGGAGATAAATGCTTAGCTGGCAATGTCTTGTTTGGCAATGAACAGGAAGAAAGAAATTCTCTTATGAACACGGTTATTACTGGTTTGGTAAACTTGCACAAAGTTGAGGTTGTGAATGGGGAGGGAGAGACAAGGCAAATGAGCCTTTCAAAATGGACTCAAAAACACCTGACTGTGTGCCAGCTGTCACATTTGATGGTGGTGTTTTGTTTTCATGCTCTCTGGAATAGCAAACACTTGTGCTATTTCATCACACTAAATCTCTTTCTTTCTCTTACCCTCCTTCCCAGCTCTTACAAATCCACTGCAGCTCCTTGCAGCCCAGGCCAGCTCATCCACTCCTGTTGTAGTCAGCCGGGTCTGCGAGACGGGGACCGAAGAGACGGCAGCAGCCTCTTCCAGTGAGCCTGAAGTGAAAAGACCCCGGATAGAAGAGTCCAGTGGAGCAGTCCCAGCCCAGACTGGAGTCATCACATCTACAGTGCCACAAGGACAGGCAACCAGTGAATGAAGAACCGGTGGGAGGAGCTGGAGTGATGTGGGGTGGGCATGGGATGGCAGGAGTCCTAAAGCAGCTTTCACAGGAAACAAACCACAACTGTAACAGCTCAAAACATAGCTGATAAACAACTCTTTCTAAAGTCAGAATTTTAAATGGGAGGACAACAGCTGTTAGAATCACAAGGTGCCAAAAAGAATGGAAAACCCCCTCCCAAGAACCCATATCTGGAACTCTGTTCTGTCTTTACCTATGGGATATTTTTTCCTTTTTTTTTTTAAAAATATTCAGAAAAAAATACAGACAACTGATTGTATGACTGCTGGGATATTTTTAACTGTCTTTTCCCCTTTTGGCTCCAAGGGGATGGGATTTGCAGTTCAACATCCAAAGGAATGTAATACAAAGTCTGCTCCCTGGAAAGAAAGCTCAACGTTCTATGCCTTAATACCACACTTCTGAGAGCTTTGAACCATAGGACCATTTCAATAAGGTCACCTAAGGCAATCAAGTGCTGAAAGATGGGTGCAGTATCTGAACAACATTAAACAAACATGGTACCAAGCTTAAAAAAAAAGGCAGATTATTCTGGTTTTTTAAAACAGAAAAATTCTGAATATGAATGCTTATTTATGTGGGGATTCAGGGGGGAGAGTTATAGGGCTCAGCCACCTGGATTTCCAGATGCAATTTCTCTTCATTCCCTCTGAGGGAGAATAAGATGACAGAGGAACCGTATTAACTTGGTTCCTGTGAAGATATTAACAACAAAAAGGGGTTTGTACGTTCAGTGATTTCTTACAATTATTCATCACTTGCTTTGGACAACAGCCAAAGTATCTTGATGCCTGAGGATCACATGGGGAAGGGTTCTGTGTGTATTTGATTGTTCACGTCCTAATGATGGAGCTTTTGTTTGCAATAGCACTGTAGGGGAGGGCATGGCCACTGTCTCTGGGAACTGGAGATAGTATTGGTTGATCTTCTGCACTAAAGCAGTCACCTTCACCCCCCACTGGTGGTGTGGTCCTCAGCTCTTTGGACCATGGTCTGAAGGCCAAGGCTTGGTAGGAGACTGTCCTGACCCTCTGCCGTGGCAAAGAGCAAAACTCCTGTGTTACTCTTCAGAGAGAAGTTGAGGGTTGGTATGAGAGCCAGCAGAGGTCGTACAGCGTTTCATACAAATTCTGTAAGGGTGTAGAGACCAAGATATAAGACTGCCTGTTATTTTCCATGTGGTGTAAGTCGCTGAGGGTCTTAAACATTTTTTCCAAAAGGAATTTGGAGGTTTCCTTTCATTGCTTGGTTCCCACTCCCATCTCTCCTGCCTTGAGGACCGTGTGGGTTGGTCAGCAGGAGGAGGCTTTTACTCAAACTGTATTCCAGCTCCTCATGTAGTACAAGGATGTCTTCTGAGGAAAGCAGATTTGACTCACTTCATCCGCGTGGAACAGTGGGTGCATGTGACACCTTCTGACTGGCAAAGAAATCAATCCCTGCCTGTAGCCTCCAGCAAACCCCTTTGGTTTTATACCCATTTGCAGTCCCCTTGGCTAACATGTCATACGGCAACACAACAGAGGTCTTTTAATTTAGCAAGTGTTATGGCTTTGGTAATGGCAAAAGAGACTTAAGAGGGATGGGCTGTGCCTCTGGTAGGTTATGCCCCATTTGTAGGGATTTGTTGTCCAGTTGTTGTCCTGTGCAGTCTGACAGTGCTATCACAGAGCAGAGAGGCCAACCCACTGCAGGAACATTGCAAAAAGCTTTCCCCAATATGCAGTAAATGATACTGTCAGCATGTCCGTGGGGATTAGGGGGTAAGGCACAACCCATCAATGTCTGCTGGAATCTGGGGAGGGGGAGGAAATCCACAAGGTAACAGCTGGCATCACTTGTTCCCTTCTAGGTTTCCTTTGTCTTTGCCAAATCCTATTCAATAGCCCAGTCCCACTGCTTGAATAAAGCCCAGACATGTTTTGTTCTCAAGTTCATTGTTTTGTGAGAAATACTCCTAAAAGAAGGAAAGAATTTCTCAGTCTCGTGATTTGCGGTTACTTTCTGTGGATAGAGTCACATGAAATATTCAGGACAGATCATTGATCTCAGCCTGGCTTTCAGAATTTAGGTGTGTGCCTTAAGTGACAAGTTGTTAGATTGGATTTTAATACCTTAAAATGGTTTTGTGAAGGAGGATTGTTACAGACCACAAAGTAATTGAAGCAGGCTGGCCTCCAGCTGCCCCTTCTCTCTAGGTGTAGCATAGCAGAAAAGCGCATGGATTAGCTCTGTTTTCTGTAGCCTTTTCAAAGCTAGAACTCAATAAAATGAACTTCAAGGAAGAATGCACAAGTGAGAGTGCAGCACAGTTTATCTGTGATTAATCATTACTTTCGGGTGACTGCTGGTTTAGATACAGGCACGCCTCTGAAACAGCCCTGGGGCTCAGGAGCTTTCCCGGAAGCACAGGAGTCCTTGGGTTTCCAGAATGTTGTGTGAGTCAGAGCAAGATGTAATACCAACAGAATATTGTTCAGGATATGGAGCTGCCAGAGTTCCGCAGATTTTTCTTCACTGCTGCTTTTCTCTTGGAGAGTCTGAAAAATTAGGCCCTAAACTTCTGTCAACTACTCCAGCACTGTAGAAATACATCAGCTGAATTCAGTGTTTCCATCCACCAGCTGCTGCTTTATAGATACTTCTTGAAAGTCCATCCTCAGGTTTGCCTCCTAAGTATTTAGAACAGAGTAACACTTTCTCTTTCTTCCTATGTGGCTCATGATGCCTGCTGGTTCAAATGGTAGTAGAGGATAAGCAAGTATCTTTGTTCTGTTCCCCTTTTCTGCTTGAGGTGTCTGGAACTTGTCAGTTCATCCTGTCAGGGAGTTTTTGCTTTATCAGTCTGCTGCATCCCCCTGCTACTGTAGGAAACGGCCATGCCACTTGCAGATTCTTTTTGTAGGTTTGCCTAAACATTGCCTGATACTTAGTAAAATAATTGTTCTTTCTAAATCCTTCTGAGAGCAGTGGAAAAATGTGGTCCTCATCTGGAACATGTGAGATGGAGACATACTGTTTCAGGCCTCCAGATTAATTCTTTCATCACACTGCTCAGTCTGAAAGATAGCACTGTTCTTTCTACATACCAGTCCTGATTCCCCAGGCTGCAGAGGAATGAAAATTGATGTGATAGTAGAGTTAAGTCTTCAACTAGAAAGAAAATATTTACCTTAGTGGTTGTGTGCAGTACTCAGATTATTTTGAATTGATCATCTAACTTAGTTTTATTGTCTAAAAAGTTGCATGTTGTCCTCAGTTAATTATATTAACTGAGGAAGGTTTGAGGGGAAGAGAAGGAGGCGGCTTTACTTCATCTTCTGCTGTTTGTGTAGCAAAGGTCAAGGCATGTTGAATATTTAAACTGCAATAACTTAGACCTGGGAAAACTGTAAAACCAAGTTCTTAATGTATGAATTCACTTTTCACCATTCCCTGTTGATTATTTTTTTTCACCTTAGGCAATGACATTGACTAATTTTACTTTGATCACGGTTAGTTTATAGCAACTTTTGTTGCCCCAGTTGCAAGAGCTGAATGCAGTTCTTGGTTATATTCCACTGGAATTCCTTAGTTGTTTGTCTTGACCTTGGCTCTTGTGATACAGAAGGCTTTTTACAGTAAGATCAATTTAATCTGATTTAGTGATAGCACAGTGCTGAGCACAGAATTGAAGTTCATGATTAGCTCATATATTCTTTTCAACTCTTTTTCCTTCCCATATTCCTTCCTCCCCCATACCATTTACGCTGTCCCCTGTAGCATATCCAATCATTTTTATCCACTGACATGAGCAGCACCTTGCATTAAGCTCTGCCCAAGGACTCCAGGACGAAAACACCTGTGGAATACATGTTGCTCCAGAGCAGATTGAGAAAGGTCAATTTGGTCACCCTGTATTCATTTTTATGCTGTGTTCTAGACACGTTACTGTTGGGCAGAGCTTTTTCAGGGTTGCGTTTTCAGAGACTTATTAAAGCTTTGTAAGAGGAAATAAAAAGTTAAATAACAGCATACTCCTTTACCATGCTTCTGCAATCAGTGCATGTTTTAGACATCTGTCTTGTCTACTGATTTACAGCTGTCATTCAGAGCTAATATCCTTTTTTTTTTTCCTTTTTCAGTAGGGAAATACCAACAGTGAAATAAAACTTGGAGCACAGGAGGGTAAGGACATGTATCAAAACAAGTGAGAGCATCTGACCTGAGCTTTCATGCAGTGGGGTGTGGAGCACTTTTTCCTGCCTGCTGGGAGTGTTAAATTGGTGTTAGAGTTTTTCATCTGTGTTAGCAGGGGGTGTTCCCAGGGAGATAGTTGGTATCACTCTGATGTGTGCAAGCGTGTAAATGAATGTCACAATGTAGGGGGAGAGGAGAAACGTTTCCCTGCCCTAATTGGGGATCTCGGATGACAAGGATTTATTTAACCTAGCAATAGTTCTGTACCTTTCCACAGAAAATCCACTCTCACCACCCATAAGATGAAAACTCAGCGGTGTAAGAAGAATTTCCCATGCAGCTGCACATGTTCATTGCCTCAGAGAAGAGCCTTGCTCTGCCTTCTTGGCATCTTCCAAATAGGTAGTTGAAGATTCCAGTAAGATTTTCTCCATTTGTTTCCTTTTCTTAAGGCTGAACCAACCTGGTTGTCCTGATCTCTTCTTATACATCATGTGTTCAGGCTCCAGGGCATCAGGTGAAATTGTTGCAGAAGGTCACTGTGAGTCCTGCATGGGGGAGCCCAGAAGCAGGCACAGTTCTACAGACGTGATCTGGAAAATGCTGGATGGATTGGAAGAGGAATCCCTCTCCTTACCCTGGTAGTTACACTTTAGCCTGTACAACCCAGTACCTGTTTGGGCTCTTGATCCGAAACAAGTGTAAGAAATTAGTCACAAAGTGAGCTGTAAGTGCTCTGGATTGCATTTGCACATATGCAACCATCTTATCCCTCTCTTCTAAGGGGGAGTGCCAGCTTGGGTCTTGGAGCTTTTTGAGCAGGAGGCAGTACTGGAGGATCCTAATCACCTCCAAATATCTTTACTTTATCAAATGACAGTTTCAGTCCAATGTAGAACTTGCCTTGAGTTTCTACCCTTATGCAAAATCTGTGAGGTTTTTTAAGTCCTGCTGCAAGTAAGCTGGACTCGGGCATTAAGAATGAACCTCTAAAGGAACGTGACTTGCTTCATCATTTTGCCCTTGCTGCACACTGAGGTTTTGAGTTTGCAAATGCCATCCTGCAGCAAATGATCTGTCTTCTCTTGCCAGCCAGTCTCTTAGACAGCTCCTGTTTCTGCTCCTCATCAGTTTTCCCCCTCTATTTGTAGTTATTTCTGTAAACTCCAGAGTCCTTTAATCCAACTCCTAATTTAATTCCATTGCTCGAAGGTCTGCATCTGGCGAGGATCTGTGTGTTAGGCTGCAGTTACACAACAGATTGTTCAGTCATGTAACTTTTTGTTTCCTTCTGGGTGAAAAATTTTGCCAAAGCTGCTACAATATAGCATACACTACTGCTGGAAAGTGTAGCTTCCAATGGAGCCAGCTGTGCTGCAGAAAACAGTGACACTACAAGGTCATCTGGGTTGCTGGAACTGATGGGATTGGGAAGTGATGCCTTCTTGTGTTTCGATCTGCACCTCATCAAAACGTAGCTGGAGCATCTCTCTGTGCAGCTGCCTGGCAGCTGTTTGGCTGTGATCAGTGAGCTCAGCATCTCTCTCCTCTGGGTGTGTCATTTGTAGGGCAGTGCATGGTTTGTGGCCACAGGTGTGGATATAGTCACATACAATAATCATCAGTGGGAATTAGCTGACTATGATGGTGAGCTTTCTCTGTTAGGGTGTCTTTCATGGGGTAATAATAACACCAGGGAGCATTTTACTTTGGCCTGAGCAAGACATTTTGAAAAATACTTGGTTTTCTTGGAGCACTATATTTAAATTCCAAATTTTTAATCAACTTTTGACCTTTGTATTTATATGCTCAGAAGATTCTTTTGATACCTTTTCAATTTACCAACACTGAATTAAAACCTTTCAGAATGTATGACTGGTCCTCTCCTTATGTGTCACTTTAGGTTTCAGAGCCTGAGGGTAGTTGTGCCAAATCTACCCCTTTGCTCTCAAGATAATAAAAAAACCCATTGACAATTCATGGGTGGCAGCTAAGGAAGAAACCTTTAAATATTTTTTTTCAGAGAATATTAAATTAGATCTGTGTACACATAAATTTTATATTTATTAATGTGTGTATGTGTGAGCGTGTGTGTCAATATAGATATATAAATGGTCCATGACTATTTCTTTCTCTTGAATGGTACTTACACAGATTTTTATACAGTAGGTTGGTAAATTCCTGAACCAGGCACTGATTCTAGAATGATGTACCTGTTTTTGTAACAAATGTGAGCAGCCAGTGGGAGCAGCTTTACTTCAGTGATTGCTTTCATTCCTCTTGTAGGGCAGAAGAGACTACTTGGTACTTGCATCTTCCTTGTGTAGGAGCCCTGCTTCTGGCTTTGTTGTGCTTTCAGCAGCCCCAGTCCATGCTGCTTTTTTGGCAAGAAAAACCCCCCAAATGGCACTAATGAAAGCTGGAATCCTTTCTTGTCTCCAATTAATTATCTGTAGTTGTGGTATTAGGGCGTTCTTTATAGTTTCTGCTCTGTAGGTAATGGGACCTTACTTCTAACAGAGGAAATTTATGGAGGCTCCATGAGGATACTGTAAGACTGAGGAATTCCTCCCTGCCAGGTGGCTAAGCTAACACTAGGGCACTATGAAATAGTTTCTTTTCCACTTTGGTGAGATGTTTTTCCTTTTATCGTGCTTCTGTCTCTTTGTGGGGCGAGGTGTGAGTATATCCCCTTCACAACAAACACAAAAAAGCTTTTCTAATGTTTCCATTCACGGAGAGTAAATTTTACTGAACTGGCCAAATTTCATTCCACAAGGATCACTATATTCACAGGAGGATGCATTTTGACCCACTTGGATCTTTCAAGAATTATTCTTAAAAGCAGGTGATAGTTGACTTCCTAATCCTAATTGCTGTTCCAGAAATTCCTTTCTCTATGAGGACCTGGCTGGTGATGGGGCTTCAGTACTTTAGGGAGAACAGGGGGGGTGGTGGGAAGAGTAACCAGAAAGGAAGCAGCTTTCCTTCTCAGCAGAAAGCAGCCCTTGTGAAAACCAGATTACCCCTGATATTTGGTTATTATTTGTGTCTGCTGCCAAGTTAAGCAATGCCCCTTTGCTGTGATCTCGACCTCTCTGTCCTGCTTCTACCCCACCTCAGTTTCACTTCAAAGCAGTCTGAGACAAAGCCTTCCTTAAAGCTAAAGGCAACAGGAGAAATATCTGTTAGCTGAAGAAAAATGAGATTTAAATGGAGCAGAAAAAGCGAGATTTCCTTCTGTTTCACTGTCTTGCTGCTAAAAGTCTGGTGCAGAACATCAGGATGTTCTGCTGATTTATATGCTGCTCTTGGGAGGCGGGCAGGCTGCTAAGTAGGCAAGTTGGCTCTGTTGCAATTGAATTACTGTAAACCTAAAGTTGTTTAATCTCTCCTGGTTTTTTCTCCCTCAAATGGGCTTGAAGTAGAGGGAACCAGAGTATTGTTTGTAAGATCTTTTTGCTTTAATAGAAAACAGAATGTTTAAAAAAAAAAAAAAAAAAAAAGGTTCATTCAAATATTCTGATACAGAAAATGGCTTTAAAATACAAACGTCTTACAAGATCGTATCTTGTCTTGGGTTCTGGACATACCTTGTCCAGCCTGCCAGCCAACCTCCACACAGCCAAAAAGAGCATTTTAAGAGTCTGTAGCTATCCAAAGGACTGTTATCCAAAGGACTGTTAAAAGCTGTTTAGGAATAAATCAAAAGCTATATGTGAGCAATGGATGGTAAAGCTGGAAATTCCGATCCATCTCTGAATAATTGCTCTAAAAAAGAAATTCAGAAGAATCTGACTCTCCCCCTGTTCTGCAGATGCACATTCCCACCGAGTCCCCAAGGGAAGGCTGAGAGGAGAACCTGAAATACCTCAGTGGCTTGACAGAAGGGTTTGCTACAGAGATCTGGGACAGCCTTACCCCTTTCACCTCGGTTTGGCACTTATTTTAAAGATGGTGATGGAAGGGGGAACTAAAGCCATGCTTGCATTTCAGTTCCTGGTGTTGCCTGTGCAAGACACCTCCAGCCAGATGTTCTGGGGTTTGTGGGTTGTTGTTTTTTTTTTTACAGCTGATATCAAAAGTATTTTTTGTGACTTGTTTTTGTTATCAGTGCTTTTTACAAAGCAGGTGTGTATCCCAAAGGGGAAGCTCCGTCTGGGGCAATGGATGTGAAGTTCATCTTCTTTCTCTGGCCATGTTGCAGCACTGCTCCTGTGAGATGCTCAACTGCACAGGCAGACTGTGGCTCCCACGAGGGTGGGATCCTGCATCCAAGGAGCAGGACCTGCGTTTCCACATCAAATGGGATACAGTGGTTTTGTTTGCTTGTTTTTTTAATATGGAGCCATACATTTTTTTAAGTAATTTGAGATCTGAATGTGATTTCTAATGTATCGAGAACGTTAATATTTTAAAGCTATAACAAAGTTTTAAATTTCTACTTTTTTTTTTTTTTTTTTCATTTATTTTAACTGTTCTGTTACCTTAATTTGATGTATGTGGTTGGGGAATGTTGCTTCTCCTCTTAGCATTTGTTTCTATAACCAGAAATAAAATTATATATGAAAGAGAAAATGCCCTGAAATTGCTTTGCTGCTTTGGGGTGACAGACTTGAGTCCTTCCAGGATTGTATGATGGAGGGAGGGTGAGTTTCCTGCATTGAGTAGTTTAAAAATAATATAGTATATACAGTGAGTGAAATATTCAGCCAGAGCCATTTTGGGGGAGCATCTTGTAAAATTGTCCTGTCTTTGGTATCAGGTGTATTTTCTGACCCAGCCAGGGGAGAAGGTGTCCATGGAAAAACCGGGATGCTCCTTCTTGCCCCTGTCTGCATCAGCCCTGGCTGTCTGGCTGTTCAGCTGGGGGCAAAGGGGAGCTGCTGCTCTGCTGGCTAATTGCCCAGGAAGGCTGTTAATGAACTTTAATGCCTGAAGGGCACAGGGCAGGGAAGTACCCACGGGCAAAGTGCCAGCCTTCCTCCCCCCGCATCTCCTCCTCCTCGCAGGGGGCTGCTCAGCACGGCGGTGAGAGCTCCTGCCTTGTTGGCAGTCAGGAGAGACGCCTCTGATGGGGAAATATTGATGGATTTTTAACCTTTTGGAAGTGCTGGAGGCCGCCTGCCGAGCAGCTGTTTCTAACATCTCCCGCCTGCTTTGGAAAGCATCGTTTTTTGAACAGGTTGCAGGAAAGGCTGATGAGACAATCTTTTATCATCACGCTCTTAGAAACCCCCGCTCCGGCGCCTCTGCCGTGTAATTATGTTTTCCAGAGGTCTGAATCCCGCATGGCCTCGTCGTGCTCCCGAGGCGGGGAATACCAGCAGCAGCATCTCGAATAATCCATGATCTCCAGCGGCGATAATTTTGGCATCACCCCTCCTCTCCGCTGGCAGCGCGCGGCCCATCCTCGGGGCGGAACCTTCGTGCGGCAGCCGCCGCGTCCCCCCGGAGCGGGGCCGGCGTACCGGGCGGCGCTGGGGGGCTGGTTAGTGCGCGCACCGGGGCAGGGCGGCGGTGCGGGATGTTGTCGGCGGCGGCCGAGAGCTTTCTGAGGCAGGCAAGGTGGGCCGGGGACACCGGGGGGCACCGGGGGCTGGGGAGGGTCGTGGAGGGTGATGGGGGGCCGTGGGTTGGCGGTACGCACCCCTCGGGGCCGGCCGGGGTGCTGGCGGGGGGGCCGCTGAGGGAGCAGCCGGGCCTGGGGGGTGTGTGAGGGGAGGTGTGGGGGGTGCGACCTTCCCTCCCAGGGCATCCCAGGAGGCTGGGAATGGGGTGCCCGGGGTCCTGACGGCTCGCATCCCCCGGCAGGGAGATCCAGGAGGAGGAGCTGCGGAGGTTCGCGGGCCGCGTGTCCGCCCTGCTGCGCGGCCCCGAGCCGGGCGCCGAGGCCGCGGAGGGGCTGCGGAGGCTGCACCTCACCGTGGCCGCCACCAAGTACCCCCGCAGGTGAGGGACTGGCCGTGGGGCTCGCCGGCGTGAGGAGAAACAAAGGCTTGCTGTCCTAACCACAACAACAACAAAAACCCCAAACAAACAAACAACAAAAAAAAATCAACCGAAAAACCCCCCACCCTGTTTTGAAAACCCTGAGTTAGATACAAACATCAAGACCCGCTTTGTGTTTCCCCTCGCCCCTTGCTAAGCTCAAGTTGCTTGTCTGTTTTTGCAGTGAGGGTAATAACAAGTGTTGGTGTCACTGAGCTCTCTGTCAAGAGGAACGGCATTCAGGAGGGAAGATGATAAGACGACATCAGTCACTGTCAAGGGGGATCATCCCCGAGCCAAGAACACCAAATATACATCTGAATCTTTCCTTGCCTTGCAGTGATGCTTTACTGTGGCTCTTGCAGGCTGGATGGNTTTTTTTTTTTTTCATTTATTTTAACTGTTCTGTTACCTTAATTTGATGTATGTGGTTGGGGAATGTTGCTTCTCCTCTTAGCATTTGTTTCTATAACCAGAAATAAAATTATATATGAAAGAGAAAATGCCCTGAAATTGCTTTGCTGCTTTGGGGTGACAGACTTGAGTCCTTCCAGGATTGTATGATGGAGGGAGGGTGAGTTTCCTGCATTGAGTAGTTTAAAAATAATATAGTATATACAGTGAGTGAAATATTCAGCCAGAGCCATTTTGGGGGAGCATCTTGTAAAATTGTCCTGTCTTTGGTATCAGGTGTATTTTCTGACCCAGCCAGGGGAGAAGGTGTCCATGGAAAAACCGGGATGCTCCTTCTTGCCCCTGTCTGCATCAGCCCTGGCTGTCTGGCTGTTCAGCTGGGGGCAAAGGGGAGCTGCTGCTCTGCTGGCTAATTGCCCAGGAAGGCTGTTAATGAACTTTAATGCCTGAAGGGCACAGGGCAGGGAAGTACCCACGGGCAAAGTGCCAGCCTTCCTCCCCCTGCATCTCCTCCTCCTCTCAGGGGGCTGCTCAGCACGGCGGTGAGAGCTCCTGCCTTGTTGGCAGTCAGGAGAGACGCCTCTGATGGGGAAATATTGATGGATTTTTAACCTTTTGGAAGTGCTGGAGGCCGCCTGCCGAGCAGCTGTTTCTAACATCTCCCGCCTGCTTTGGAAAGCATCGTTTTTTGAACAGGTTGCAGGAAAGGCTGATGAGACAATCTTTTATCATCACGCTCTTAGAAACCCCCGCTCCGGCGCCTCTGCCGTGTAATTATGTTTTCCAGAGGTCTGAATCCCGCATGGCCTCGTCGTGCTCCCGAGGCGGGGAATACCAGCAGCAGCATCTCGAATAATCCGTGATCTCCAGCGGCGATAATTTTGGCATCACCCCTCCTCTCCGCTGGCAGCGCGCGGCCCATCCTCGGGGCGGAACCTTCGTGCGGCAGCCGCCGCGTCCCCCCGGAGCGGGGCCGGCGTACCGGGCGGCGCTGGGGGGCTGGTTAGTGCGCGCACCGGGGCAGGGCGGCGGTGCGGGATGTTGTCGGCGGCGGCCGAGAGCTTTCTGAGGCAGGCAAGGTGGGCCGGGGACACCGGGGGGCACCGGGGGCTGGGGAGGGTCGTGGAGGGTGATGGGGGGCCGTGGGTTGGCGGTACGCACCCCTCGGGGCCGGCCGGGGTGCTGGCGGGGGGGCCGCTGAGGGAGCAGCCGGGCCTGGGGGGTGTGTGAGGGGAGGTGTGGGGGGTGCGACCTTCCCTCCCAGGGCATCCCAGGAGGCTGGGAATGGGGTGCCCGGGGTCCTGACGGCTCGCATCCCCCGGCAGGGAGATCCAGGAGGAGGAGCTGCGGAGGTTCGCGGGCCGCGTGTCCGCCCTGCTGCGCGGCCCCGAGCCGGGCGCCGAGGCCGCGGAGGGGCTGCGGAGGCTGCACCTCACCGTGGCCGCCACCAAGTACCCCCGCAGGTGAGGGACTGGCCGTGGGGCTCCCCGGCGTGAGGAGAAACAAAGGCTTGCTGTCCTAACCACAACAACAAAAACCCCAAACAAACAAACAAACAAAAAAATCAACCGAAAAAACCCCCACCCTGTTTTGAAAACCCTGAGTTAGATACAAACATCAAGACCCGCTTTGTGTTTCCCCTCGCCCCTTGCTAAGCTCAAGTTGCTTGTCTGTTTTTGCAGTGAGGGTAATAACAAGTGTTGGTGTCACTGAGCTCTCTGTCAAGAGGAACGGCATTCAGGAGGGAAGATGATAAGACGACATCAGTCACTGTCAAGGGGGATCATCCCCGAGCCAAGAACACCAAATATACATCTGAATCTTTCCTTGCCTTGCAGTGATGCTTTACTGTGGCTCTTGCAGGCTGGATGGCAAGTTGGTGGAGCTGTTGCAGACGGTGCTGTGCTCGTCCAAAAGCCCTGGGCAGATTCAGGTGTTGTGTGCTGCCATCCTGAGAGAGATGTCACCTTGCAGTGATCTCATCCTCTCCTGTGATGAGATTCAAGATACAAAGCTCTTGAACCTGGTATCCTCCATCCTTCTAGCTCAGGTAAATGACCTGTCAAGTCACAAATCTTCCCTTGTCAATATGAATTTGCTTTTTGATTGTTCCCTGTCCCTGACCTCCTCCCTGAGCATAAGGAGTGTGAAAATCAATTGAAAATATGCAGGAAAAGCAGAAGTATTACAATGTTCATTAAGGAACCTCATTTTTCTGCTTTGCATAGGAAAAAAATGGCAACTTTTTTTTGTGTTTAGCATTTGATAACAAAACCTGCTTAGAATTGTACTGTTTAGAAACTGAGGTCCTGGAAGCAAATAAGAACCCTTCAGTGCTGACTGCTGGAATAGATTTCAAGTCAGGGCTGCTTGAACCTGGAGAGCAAAAGATTTTATAGTGTATTCACTACTTATTCTTTTTATGATACTGGCTTTCATGTTCCAATATAAAAAAGTATACACAGCACCTATGAAACATGTAGGGCTGTAAACGTGAATGACACTGTAAAGATCCAGATTCTCCAAGGAGAAGAAAACATGAGGACTTCCCTGTTTTGAGTGCTGCCTGGGGAGTAAGCTGGAAGCTTCTTTTTTTCCTTCATTCCTTTTACTATTATTGTGCTTGTTAAACATAAAATATTTTTCTGAAACTTCTCATTCTGAGTTTCACTATGTGTTTAGAAATGTCTCCTATGTTTCTGACACTCATATGAGACTTACTGTAGAGGAAATGAAACAGAAACTGCAAAAGTATTACTGCTGTGCTGCCTTGCAAAGCTCCTTTCACCCCTACTCAGCCTTGAGACTGTCCTCCAGTTCCACAGTGTAAAAATATACTCAGTAACACTCATAAGCAGCCCCATAATTTGGGATCTGTGAATATCTGTAAAATACAGTAAAATAGCCTGTGCTGTGAGTTCTTTCTGTGTTTGGCTTTTGTATTGATGCCTGATGGAAGAGATTGTATGGTGGTGGTCTCTAGCACTGTTAGATTATCTGCCCAGCTTTACCTCTGCTTTGTTTTTAAGGGAGATAAGAAGGGTGAAGTGGCTGCTGTGGGGCAACGTGTTGTAAAAGTCCTTGAAAGAAGATTGCCCGAGGGTCAGAGTGCTCTGTTCCTCCTTTCTGTCCTGGCAAATGTCATCAGTCTTTCACCAGAATCTCTAACTGAAGGTAAATATGTAGGAAAGACTGAGGTTGCCACCTGGCTGTGATCTGTGTAGTGATCAGAAGGCTTTGGTTAGAAACTGCTGTCAAAAGTGACATCTGTGCCACAAGGAAAGTGAACTTGCTGGGTGAGGTACATTCAACCACACAGAAATGGGACTGGGCCCTCCAGTCAAATCCTGAGTATGGACTTGTATCACAGTAACATGTACTGTAGCTAAGGTCTCCAGGTGCAGTAGGAGCATGAAACTGTACCTATCTTGAAGGACATTAACCAAAGTGAGAGAGAGAAGCAGAGATGTGCCTGTGCATCTGTTCAGGAGAGCAGCAGAAACAACTAGAGATGCTTTTTATGCAAGAGGCAGGACTGTATTGATAGGGGTGAGTACACCTAGGACAGCATTCCAGGCTTAAAACTGTGGGGATTTGTGTTGTGAGCAAGAGTCGGTTTGTGGGAGTTTCCTGTGAGGTTTGCATAAGTGCAGTGTTCAGGAGAAGCTTTGGGGAGGATGTTGGGCCAGGGTGTATGGGCTGGCAAAGCAGGCAGGATTACCTGCCTTAGCTTCTGCAAGCTCTCAGGGAGGGATTTATTACTTTGGCTGCAGAGCTGAAACCAGACACTGTCTGAACAGAGGGACAGGATTCTTGCACCTTCCTTCTAATAGCAGCTGTGGGTGGAGACAAAGGAACAAGTACCTCTTGACTGATCTGGTAGCAGAAGTCCTTGGTTCCAGCACTCACTCCCTGACTCTGAGGTAGTATGAGGAGTACAAGGCATCCACCCTGGCATGCCAGTTTGTTTACAGACTGCTAGATCAGAGAGGCACTGATCTAGGCTAGAGAAAGATAGGGTTAACAGGGGTATGGTGCAAAGGCTGCTTCTGTGCCCACTCTAGCAATGACCCTGTGACTTTCCTTGTACAGAGCAGACCAGTGTTGTCAGTAAAAAGCTGGCGGACTGGCTGAGGTATGCAAGTACTCAGCAAGGAATTGCTCAACCCTCTGGAGGCTTCTTTTCCAGTCCCAGAACCAAACAGGTGAGTGCTGAGTTGCTGTGGTAACCTCACAGCAGCATTCATGAGTCAGTTACCTGCTGTTCCAGGTTCCCAGAATCACCTTCTTTTGGGAAGTGGTAGCCTAGAATTGCTGCTGATGTTTTTTAACATTTTTTGTGGGGTAAGTGGTCAAGATACATAGGAAAGCAAAGTAGAAGGATTTATAGCTCTGAGATTTAGGAGTTCTGCTGTAGTGCCCATGTTGACAGGCTGCTGGGTGGGCTGTGCTCAGCAGTGTGTGAGCTTTAATCCTTGAAATAGTTCTGAGGGAAGAGTCTTTTAGTGGCCACATACCTCAGAGTAAAAGGTGATTGCAAATGAGGTCAGTGTCAGAGAGCAGGAAAGTTCAGAGCCTTTCAGCTGGGGAGAAGGATCCAGCACAGCTGGCTTTTCTCTGTCTGGGTACTTGCCCTCCTGCAGGGCCCTGAATGAGGGTTGCTTGTTTGCATGGGCTCAAGTGGGCTTTTCCCTGCCTTTCCACATAGCCTTTCGCTCGGGGTCTGACCTGCTGCATCTTTCCTCTCAGCCTGCTCCTGTCACAGAAGTGGATGGTGCCATTGCCACAGACTTCTTCACGGTGCTCTCAGTGGGCCAGCACTACACACAGGACCAGTGGCTCAACGTGCAGGCCTTCTCCATGCTGCGAAAGTGGCTGCTGTGCTACGGGGGCCAGGAGGGGAAGACCCCTCATCCAGGTATGGACTGAAGGTCTGCAGGCCAGGGTGAGTTGCAGCCTCGAAAGGGCTGTGTGCTCTGAGATGTAATATGAGGTGGCTGCACCAACGACCACCAAAGTAATCTTTTTAAAACTGAAAGACAGAAGGTTTAGATTAGGTGTTAGGAAGAAATTCTTCCCTGTGAGGGTGATAATGCACTGTCAGAGGTTTTCCAGAGAAGCTGTGGCTGCCCCATCCCTGGAAGCGTTCAAGGCCCAGTTGGAGGGGTCTTGGAGCAACCTGGTCTAGTGGAAGGTGTCCCTGCCCATGGCAGGGGGTTGGAACAAGATGGTCTTTAAGGTCCCTTCCAACCAAAATCATTCTGTGATTCTAAGTGGCAAGAATATGGGCAAGAATTCAGAGATCCTAAATTAGAAGCAGGTAAATTTTGGGAAGGAATATCACAAAGCCTCCTGACTGATCCTTAGTGACCCTTCCATGAGAAATTACTATTCAGTGAGTCCCCTGCTTTCAAACAAAGCCCCATGGGTCCCCAAGAAAGAAAGGCTGGGTGGTGGGAGACAGCATCTCCTTAGTGTTCTTGTAACATTCCCTTTGCCAGCATCCTGTTTATCACACTGCACCTGGGGACAGTCACTTCCTTTGCTGTTACTGTGCTGCTGTGTGGGTTACATCACCCATGGCTGATACATATTATCTTTATTCTGTAGATGACAAACCAGGAATGGACAGGTCTGTTACATCCATGGTCTCAACTACATCCCCATCTAGTCACCTCCTTCCCCCAAAGGAGCATCTGCGGGCGAAAGCCTTCGAGTACTGCCAGCGGCTGATTGAGCAGAGCACCCGGCGTGAGTCTTGCCATGAACCCTCCCTGGAGCTCTCTTGGTAGTGTTCTCAAAAATATTTCTGGTTCACTGCATGTTTGGGCTGGGACCTCATTCCCTGGAGTCCACAGTCAGGCTCCAGGGATGGGACCTACTGCAGCTGCTGGTGCAAGTCATTGACCTGCCCTGAGCTGGGGTGTTGGGAGGGACATGGAGGCAATGGCCATGTTCTGCCTCTGCCCCTGGATTTGCAGGGGAGGCTGTGAAACTTGGTTGTCATTAGCCTGGAATCAGGGTCAGTACATGCTCCTGCCTGTCCTGAAATTGGAGTTAGTGCTCAAACTGCCTGTCTAATGTTCCTGTTTGGGCTCAAAACTTAACTTGGACTTCTTTCTCTGGCAGGACCCCTGAAGAAAGATGATGGAGACCTGCAGAAAGCTGTGAGTACATAGAAGTGGGGCTGAAGGTCTGGGAGTTGTGGCTTCCTCCACTCCAGTCTGACTCTCTGCTCTCCTGCAGTGTCTTATTGAGGCAGTGACAATCATGGACATCATCTGCAAGCAGGACTCCTCCTACGTGTACCGTGCTGTCTCCTTCCTGAAAATCCTGCACGGCAGGATTTGTGGGGATGCCACTTATGCCAGGGCACTACTGCCCATTGCCCAGTTCTTCCTGAACCACAGTAAGTCATCAACTTACACCTCTTCCTCCATGATCTAGTCTTGCTTACTCCAGCACAGGCTTTTGTCCTGACAGTTTGCTGGCTGCCTGAGGTGGTAATTCCACCTTGGCTGTACTCTGGGATGGATGATCCCATTCCAGGAGACCCAGGAGCTGGGGTGGGGGGGTGGGGTGTCCCATGCTGTTTAGGAAAACATAACCCGGACCTAGGTTAGCCCCTGGAGCCCATGATGGCAGGGCTGCTGGGGGGCTGTGCTCAGGAATATGCTGTGTCCTCCCAGGCAAACCAGCAGCTGTGGATTTGGACACAATCTACAAGCACTTGTTCACTGACATCCCAGCTCAGCTCTTCCACAACCCATCACTGGCCTTCGAATTTGTCCAGTTCTGCAAAGACAACAGCCAGCTCTTCACAGACACCTCCAGCATATTCAGGCAGAGCTTCCCAAATCTCTTCAAGGTACAGCTTGCTGAAACAGTTGTGTCCTGTGCCCCAGAATTTCCTGTTTGCACTCTGGAGCCCTCTGTGTGCTTCTGTGGCAGTGCTAGGGAGAGCACGGGCAAGAAGGACTATTATAAAAGCAACTGTGAGTTTGAAGAGGGTAGAGGATTCTGGGTGTGTTTAATACTGTCCGGAGGGGAGAGTCTGTGTTAGCATGACTGCCAGTGGGCTGGGAAGCACAGTGAACACAGGACACAGCGCTTTGTTTCTGGAAAAGTTTAATAAATTGCAGCTTACCAGCCACTGAACCAGCTGCCAGAGGCCTGTGTTGAGCTTCCAGCAGCCTCCTGGGTTTTGACCAAAACCTCAGACTTCCCTGGTTTTGCTTTTCAGAAGTGATTTTCCCTTCCCCATCCCTTCTGTCTGGAATGGTCTGGGTGTGTGATGGAGTAGCAGGGATTGTGCAGCAGTCTGTGCTTGTTCCTTGCAGTTCCTGGCATGGAACAGCCCACCCCTCATCTCAGAGTTTGTGGACCTTCTCCCATTTCTGCTGGATGCAGGCACAGCCATTGAGATCTTCCATTTGCTGCTTGACCTGCCCTGTTTGACAGCAGCTCTGGACATCCAGCTGAGGTAATGCACATCAGGGTCTTCACACTGACCACAGCCCAGTACACCCTTGTCTGAGCCTCAGCTTTCCTCTGGCTGCTGCTGTCACAGATCTACAGTCAGGTTAACACAAAGCTGGACTGTCTCTGGGGCTTGGAGAGTTGTTGTCATTCCCCACTCCTTTATCCAGCTTCAAATGGTTGTCACATGCTGGAGTCTGCCATGATCCACCACCTCAACACAGAGATGAGGTCTATGTGATCTTCCCTCCCTGATCTTCCCCCTCTTTTCTGGCTTTGAAGGCATACAGTTTCTTCCTGAGGTCATGAGGAACTGTGAGTCTCCAGGAAGATGGACTAGGACTGGAATTGGCTGTACCTCTGCTCTTCCTTGTCCTCCCAACTGTCTGGAGTGCTTAGAAAAGAGTTGTCTGAGATGCAGATGTTGGTGGGCTTGGACTGAGGGATACAGAGTGCCATTTTTCCCTTTCCCACGAATGATACAGAAGCAAGTCTGGAACTATTGTCTGAGCATGGGGAGGGTCTGAGCTCATAATTTTCTGTCATCCTGATTGTGTTCCAGAGGGCCTGGATTAGACTGACTTGCTGTCGCTGGTTCAGTGTTCATGATTCCAGATGTGCCCTGGCCCGTTCTCATAGTGCAGTGTGTTTTGTGTGTTTCCTGCTAGGGCAGCTGCTCTTCCTACCTCTGAGAAGGCNTTTAATAAATTGCAGCTTACCAGCCACTGAACCAGCTGCCAGAGGCCTGTGTTGAGCTTCCAGCAGCCTCCTGGGTTTTGACCAAAACCTCAGACTTCCCTGGTTTTGCTTTTCAGAAGTGATTTTCCCTTCCCCATCCCTTCTGTCTGGAATGGTCTGGGTGTGTGATGGAGTAGCAGGGATTGTGCAGCAGTCTGTGCTTGTTCCTTGCAGTTCCTGGCATGGAACAGCCCACCCCTCATCTCAGAGTTTGTGGACCTTCTCCCATTTCTGCTGGATGCAGGCACAGCCATTGAGATCTTCCATTTGCTGCTTGACCTGCCCTGTTTGACAGCAGCTCTGGACATCCAGCTGAGGTAATGCACCTTCCCTTCCTCCTACTTGCACATCAGGGTCTTCACACTGACCACAGCCCAGTACACCCTTGTCTGAGCCTCAGCTTTCCTCTGGCTGCTGCTGTCACAGATCTACAGTCAGGTTAACACAAAGCTGGACTGTCTCTGGGGCTTGGAGAGTTGTTGTCATTCCCCACTCCTTTATCCAGCTTCAAATGGTTGTCACATGCTGGAGTCTGCCATGATCCACCACCTCAACACAGAGATGAGGTCTATGTGATCTTCCCTCCCTGATCTTCCCCCTCTTTTCTGGCTTTGAAGGCATACAGTTTCTTCCTGAGGTCATGAGGAACTGTGAGTCTCCAGGAAGATGGACTAGGACTGGAATTGGCTGTACCTCTGCTCTTCCTTGTCCTCCCAACTGTCTGGAGTGCTTAGAAAAGAGTTGTCTGAGATGCAGATGTTGGTGGGCTTGGACTGAGGGATACAGAGTGCCATTTTTCCCTTTCCCACGAATGATACAGAAGCAAGTCTGGAACTATTGTCTGAGCATGGGGAGGGTCTGAGCTCATAATTTTCTGTCATCCTGATTGTGTTCCAGAGGGCCTGGATTAGACTGACTTGCTGTCGCTGGTTCAGTGTTCATGATTCCAGATGTGCCCTGGCCCGTTCTCATAGTGCAGTGTGTTTTGTGTGTTTCCTGCTAGGGCAGCTGCTCTTCCTACCTCTGAGAAGGCCACAAGTGACCCAGCTGTGAAACCAGCAACCTGTCTGGAAGCCTTTCGTCATCCCCTCTACAAGAGCACATTCCAGTATCTTCTCCGCAGCAAATCTGCTCCCGAGGATGCCCCAGAGAGGTAGGAGCCTGCCACCAGAGTGTGGTTCAGCCATCCAGCTCTGGGAGGCAGCACTGGGATTACTGGGAAAAGCACAGCTGCTCTCAGCTGGGGTGAGGTGGATTTCTCTTCCCTCTTGTCAGCTTTGCCAGCACTCAGAGGCCATGTGGGAGATAGGGAAGGGCAGCCAGGAGAGTAGCTGGGAACAAGACTTCAACAGTAACTCTTCTCTTGCCCACAGTCTGATTCCACTTCGGCAGCTGCTGGGATCCCTGGCTGGCAGCCCAAGGGTGGTGCAGTGTGCAGAGACTGTCCCTGTCTTACTGGAGCTCTTTTTCAGGGTGGTGGCAGAGGTAGGTCCTTTTGGAGGAGTTTGGCTCCCACTTGTGCCCTGGGGATCTCTGGTTATGTGAAGAGCAGTTGTAGAAGCAAAATTGTTAAGACAGTGCAGCTTCAAGAGGGGGGTGCACCAGGGGAGAGTGGATTTAATACTGGTATGGACCAGCCCTGAGCTGGCCACTTCATGCAGAGAAGCAGAAAAACTCCATGATGCAGTGTCAGGTTCACTCTTGTGTTCTCTGCCAGCTGTAAAGGACAGGGGTGAGAGCACGGTGCCAGATAGCTGCTTTGTGCACTGCTCCCCTCCTGCTTGATCAGGCAGTTTCCTTGCCAGCTGTCTTACCTGGCTGGTTACTTTTGGGGTTTGGCTACTAGAAATCACTTCTTTCAGCCCTTGCTGAAACAAGGGCTGGTTTTCAGTTTGCAGATGGGTCTCTGGTAAACCAGCTGGTGGTGCTGCTGCTGCAGAGGAGTGACCAGCTCTTCGAGATCCCAGCGTTTAAAGATGATATGTACAGGTGAGATGGCCCTGCCAAGCTCCCAGCCCTTCCACTGGCAGCAGCCTGGCAGCCCAGGAGCCCTTTCAGCTGTGGCCCAGTCCCTGCTGTGCCACATCTTTGGAGGGTGCAGAATGGGACCACCCTGAGGGTACAGTGCTATGCCAATGGCTGGGTGCTGCCAGCCCCTCCCTTGGATGGTGATGACCACCTTGCCCATGGTCTGAGCTCTTGCCCTTCTCTCTGCTCCAGGGTGCTGAGCTCACAGCTGGCGATGCTCTGCAAGCTGCACCCTGCACTCATCGTGGAACTGTCCACAGAGATTCTGGATTTCTCAGGATCAGTCAGCAACATCCAGAACAAGGAGCCCATCTTCACCCACATGGTGAGTGGGGCCTGGCTGTTTCTGCCACAGGCTGCTCCGACTGCGGTGCAATCTGGTGGTCACCTTCCCTTTCCTCCTCTCTCCTGGCATTGGCTAATCTGATTTTCTATTCCCTAAAAATTACTTGATTCCCTTTCCTTGTGCCTACCTTGCGCACATCTGCCCTTGCCTCAGGTCTGGGCTATTGGGGAGTACCTGTCTGTGTCCTACGACAAGCGCTGCACTGTGGAGCAGATCACCCGGTTCTTTGAGACCCTCGAGGCTGTGCTGTTTGAGATCACCCAGCTCCGGCCACTAGCCAGTACCCCCAGCTGTGCCCCCCGTGCCATCAGTGTCCTCATGGCCACCTTGACCAAGCTGGCAGCCCGCAGCCAGGACCTGATCCCCAGGTGAGGACGGGGGGTGGTGGATGGGCAGAGGGTTGAAACGTGCAGATCTCATGAGTCCAAACACGGGTTTGCTAGTGATGAATAATTAAATTTGTCAACTGATGTAACCTGAAACTGAAACAGGACAGAAGATATAAGCTGTGGAGGGGCACAGTTTGGGGAAGTGGGATTCATCTGCTGACTTAATGCTCTGTCACCTGGCGTTCAGCTGCACTAGTCTTTGCAAGTTCACAGGTTTAAGTAGTGACCTGGCTGGGTGCAGAGGTCCTGCCAGCTGATGTCCAGGTCCTTCTCTCCTGCAGAGTGTCCATGTTCCTGTCCAAGATGAGGACATTTGTGCAGAGCCCTGGTGTCACCTCTGTTTACTGTGAGGAGGACCTTGAGGAGATCCTTATTCGGGCAACTGAGCTCATGAACCTGCTGAAGATGCCCAGCGTGGCTCAGTTTGTGTTCACCCCGCCAGTGGATGTGGCCAGCACACAGCTTCAGAGGGAGGTGAATGACTCTCTGCCTTTGGCCCTGAGGATGGTCACCCAGCTCCTGGAGCCAGCTCCTGGCTGCATGCCAACATGAGGGCAGGAGGTTTGTAGAGTAACTCACTGGACACTGCTGACGCTCAAGGCTGAGGCCCTGATCTTAACTGGGACTGAGGAACAAATGATTGTGAATGAAACAGAAAACAGGAATAAAGAGAGCTGATGCTGCTCTTCTGCTCTGAGGCTCTTTGTATTTCTGTGTTCTGTTGCTTTTTTATCTCCTAAGCTTGTCTTATCCCTCCCTGGTCAGTATGCATTGAAAATAGCAGTGGATTTGTGTGAATGTGGCAGGAAAGTGAATTGAGTGCATTAAGATGCTGCCAGCACACCATGCCCCTTTGGAGATGTACATCTTTCCTCCCTTTCTCTGCCTTATTTCCCTCCCCTTCACTCTCACTACACCTGGCTCTGCACGTGCTGCTTTTATTGCATTTTCTTGCAGCAGATCAGCCAAGCCAAGGCCTGTGTGAGGCAGAGGAAACAGAACTGACTGTTAATCTGCTGTGAGCCCTCACCACTCTTCTGTCTTACCGTCAGAGTGAACACGCTGAGATCCAAGAGACAGCTGCCAGGACAGAGCTTAGAGAGATTTATTGATCCGGTTTATTGTTGACACAGAGCGTTTCTTAACATACACCAGCCCCCTGTCAGACAGGCGCCATGCTGTGTTCTGTATCTGCACCAGAGGTTTATACACATTTGAGCTGTACAGTATTAACAAACAGGGAAGTAAATCCATCCCACCGCTCCTCCCAGGAGAAGCCAGCCCTCATGCACACTAGTAAATAGCAGAGTTTATTTACAGTCTGTTTCAATACCTGACTGCACCGTGAGTAACACAGCTCTGGGGCTGTTTTCCAGCTCCAGGAGTGCTCAGCTTGGAGCAGAGGGTTGAGCTGGTATTGCTGGAACTTGCCAGCATGCAGCCTCAGTACTGTAGTGCAAACCAAGCCTCCCCCAAGCCCTGGCCTCCAGGCAGAAGGGAGTAAGGAGTGCATGCAGTTTTTCCAAGATCTTTAGGCAGCCCATTTCAAGTTCTGTGGGGGATGACAGGCCAACATATCTACTTGATTCAAAGTGGAGTAAATCACCAGGAGCCCTGTGGGGCCCTGAGCCTTTGCTGGCCTGCCTGGTACAGCTGAGCCAGTGGCAGGAGGGATGCACTGCTCCCAGTCCCTGCTGGGGCAGCACCCCAGGCCAGGGGGTATGAGCATGGCCTAGCAGGGAAGCAAGGCACTAATGTCTTGGTGAAGGTCCTTGGTCCTTCTTGCCTAGAAAAGACAGGCCAGGCTGCGTTGAAATCCAGTAGTGGAGTGTTTCCCTCGCATGGATTATTTCAACATCTCTCTCCACCTGCAAAGTCCAAGACTAAGCACAGGAGCCAAAACTACAGCAGTGAGGTGTAATTAAGGCCAACCCTTTTTTAGCATCACAATCCTCAAGCAGCGTTGTTGTGAGTATCTGATTTCCTGCCAGAGCCTAGGCCGTGCAGGGTGTGATGGAGGGCTTTGCTGCAGGCTGTTTTAATAGGGTTCGGCTAAACTAGGTCTCAGTATCTGTCTATATGTGGAAATCAGGTCGGGTTTATCCCGTTAATGTCGCTAAAGCAGAGGGAGGACTCGGCAGGCAGGAGGCCGGGTGTGCCAGGGCCTGGACAGCCACACGGTGGAGCTGGTTCCTCAGCTCTGCTGGCACCGTAGTCAGCAGCAGGTAGCAGAGCAGTTCCTGGGACACTCAAGACTGTCCTTCCAAAGGGAGCCTCTGCTGCCCAGCATCACCCATGGGCACATCAGCAGCACACACTGGTGAGACGCTCCAAGCTGGGCAGGAAAGGGGGTGGCTTTGCAATGGCCTGGCAAAGCTGGAGGGAGAGGACCAGGACACGGTGCCAAGCTGTCATGTGTCTGCCTGGGCTGGTGTCAGCCACACAATGCCAGGCTTGCTCGGGTTCCTGGTGGCACAAATCCTCTGTGTGGAGAAATTCTGCTGTGTGCCCCATGCTGCTGGATCAGTCCTGGGGTTCTTCAGCCAGGATCACAGTGCCAGAGTGGGGCAGTAAATCTGTTGGAGACCAAGGCCAAGGGAGTTCTTTTCCTCAGGGGCACTCCTGGGACTCACAGGAACTGCTGGTGGTGTCAGCCCTTTTCTGTAGCTGCTTCCCATCCCGAAGCAGGGCTGGTGGCCCAGCAGCAGAAAGGCACCTGAGCAAGTGTATGGCACCAGGGAACTTAACTCCTGGCAATGCATCCTGCATGGAATCCCACTCCTGGGTGCTTGTGCTGCCTTTACCAACCCCAGAGCTGGGCACAGTTTTCCAGCCTGATGTGCCAGCACGTCAGATGGCCACTGCCACAGTGAAAACCCAGGCCTGCCCCACATGTTCATCTTCAAAATCCAAACATGTTTCAAGCCTTCTGCCTGGCAGCATGAAATACCACACAGGGCTGCCAACCTAGAGGAACAGAGGAGCCTGCCTACAGTTCCCATGGGGGGAACATCCCCTTCCTGCCCCCTGCCAGAGGGGGACAAAGGACCAGGAAAGCTCCTGAGAAGAATGACACCAGGTGTAAGGTGAGGCTGGGCAATGGATCAGGAATGATGCTCCCAGCCAGTGCAGTGGGAGAAGCATGCACCATCCTTGCATGTCCTTTCATCTGCTGCAGTGCAGGGGCAAAGTGTCCAAAAGCAAATCAAGGGCAGTTGTGGAGTCCTGGTCCTCTCTCTTGCTCTCCCTCACTCCAGGCTCCCCAAGGCAAGCCTTAACCAGAGCTGCACCCGCTGCTGAAGAATCCTTTTACAACAAGGACTAGGAGACAGAGGAGCTGGAACTGATTTTTTTGGCTATTTCCATGTCCGACTTGGCAACCAGAAACCGCAGCTTCTTCCCTCCAGAGCGGATGAGGTCCACAGCACTGCAGAGAGCAGCAACAGAGAGAGAGGTGAATTCTGGTTCCCACAGGCTGGCAAACCCCCAGGACATTCACAGAACACCCTCCCCTTTGCCAAATACTTGCCCCCTCTGCCTGCTCAGGGTTACAAGCAGTCTTTCTTTTCTGTCTGTAGTTTTATGGAGGGCCTGACCTCCAGGTTAGTGCTGTGAGGACAAGGGCAAACAAGCCCAAAACTGCTCTATGCTATGGCCACCTGGGTTCTGTCTCTGAGCTGTCCCCTCCCACCACCTTCCAGAGGGAACCTGAGGTGGGATGGGGCTGAAGCATGTCTGCATTGATGAGACCCACCTCTGGAGCTCTCATTTATTTCCCCAACATGCTCTCCAGTTGTTGTTCCATGATGCCTCTTGCAAACCTCCCAAACAGTTGCCTTCCCCCCTTTCTAGTGTCCTTGGCACAGTACACTCCTCTCTGCAGCTTGTCATGCTGCAGCATCCTCTGCACTGTGGGCCAGGACTGCAGCACCATGGGGTCTTCGAGCAAAACAGCTGGAAACCTGGACCTGAGCAGGGCTGATCCCATCCCAGAGCCTTTGGCAAGGTGTGACTCACCTCTGGTAGTCTGCCCCGATGAGGCTGGTGCCGTTGACAGCCAGGATGCGGTCCCCGATGGAGAGCCTGCCGTCAGCAGCCGCGGGGCTGTCCTCGATCAGGGTGCGGATGTAGATCCCAGGGGAGCACAGAGGGGTGTGCTGGTGGCGGGGAAAGGTGGTGAGCGACAAAGGGACACAAAAGATTTGAGATCCCAAAGGGCTGTGCCCCTAACCAGGGTGACTCTTCCCCAGGGCTCACAGCCAAGTAGGTGCCTGATGCCAGGTGGGACCTGGAGACACCGAGAACATGATGGGTGGGTGCTAGGGATGGTGCTAATAGTACCAGGAAGGAAATGCGAACCTTCAGTTTTATATCAATTTATACACAGAAAGGAGAGGTGGGGCAATCTGTTCTTGTTCAGTTTAATGGAGAGTAAAGCATCGTTAACCTGTAGCCATGTTGGGATGGGAGCCCAGTGCTCACAGCTGTCCCAGGGCTCGGTGATGCTCTGTTTCCTACTGACTCACACCACTGCTGTGAAAGGCCATTGAGAAAAATGATCCACTCTACTAAGGCAGATTCCAACACCACCTTATGCAACAGTGGAGCTGCTCTGGCACTTCATGAGCCTCCCTGCTCCCCTTTGCTTCCCCTGCCACCACTGAAGGGTGGAGGAAAGACCTCAGCTGAGTCATTTTCCTTCCACAAGAGAGCAGAGCCTGTTTACCCTCTCCAGCTGCAGGACAGCTGTGAGGGACCTTGCATGCACAGCACAGTGACCAAGGAATAGATATCCTCTGACACATCCCTTTCTGTCTCATTTTCCCCAGGAGATGCAGCTTAGCCCCTGTGGGAAGCCATTAGCTCCTTTGCTGGCTTTTCCTGGGGTATAAAACATGTCCCACAGGTCCCACTCCTGCAGTGAGGGGTATCAGTTGCCAAGCACTCACCACGCCATCGATCAGCCCCATGCCCAGCCCAATGGGTCCTCTCTCCAGCTCCACCACAAACACGTAGCAGAAGTCATCGGTGGCAGAGCTGCGGCTGGAAGACTCCGGTGTGGGGTAGTCGTAGGGGGTCGGCGAGCATCCTGGCAGCAGAGAGACCAGCTTATGGGTCTGGCACTGCCCAAACCCAGTCTCACCACCCCTGGGCAGTGCCAGCATTCAGTACCTTCGGGGGTGCTGCCCTTGGTGCCGTTCATCCCATTCCTCCGAGGGTCCTGCAGCCCCTTGCCTGTGCCCTGTGGGGACTCCGGGCTCATGGAGTCGAAGTTCAGGGGGGTGGTGGGTGGTGTCAGCAGGCAGGAGGAGTCTGTGGGTGCTGTGCCAGCCTTGGGGGCCAGACCCCTGCCCAGCTGCAGCTGCTTGAGCTTCTCCTGGATCTGTGGCTCGCCGGGGTGCTCACAGGGACAGCCATTGGTGGCCAGGCAGGGCCGGGGGCTCCCCTCAGGCTCCCGCTCAGCACAGCCTCCCCCAGAGCAATAGTCCTCCTGGGCACTGGTGCTCCCCAGGGCAGCAGCTGGGCTCTCGCTCACCTCCAGGATCTCCGGTGTCGTGCATGCCTCTTTCTTAAGGAGGAAAGTGCTTTGTGGGACCCCCTGTGTGTGCTTTTCACTCCCTACCTGCACCCCACCACCCTTTTGCTTTCCAGGCAGGACAGCTGCCAGCTCCAGCCAAAGCCTTGACACTTTGGACACTGCTGGAGCTTGTCCTGGCTTCCCAGCACACCTCTCACACCCCACTTTTGTGACCAGGGTTGTGCTGGGGATGTTTACAGGCAGCCAGGAAGGGACTGCTGGTCACATCCCTGCTGGGGCATCCCACTGGAGAGGGACACGGGTTGGAGCACAGCTCCTCCTGTGGCCCAAGGGCTGGTCAAAGTGGCCCCAGGGTAAGGGGAGGAGGTAGCCATGCCTGTCATGGTGCAGTGGATGGGGACAGGGTGGGAGAGGAGAAAGGGACCTGCTGAAAGGATGTCCTCTCAGGGAGCTGGACACAAATGGCAGTTAAGCTTAGCACCCACAGCACGTTTCACCCTCCCTGTGCTTTACAGGCATTAGCTAATTAGTGCTTTTGTGCAAGCCTGGCTGCTGAGGATGGGCAGGGTGCAGTGCAGGGAGGGCAGGGAACATGCAGGGAGAAGGGGAGTGATGCCTGCAGACATCTCCCCTTCCTCCCTCCTCCCCACTAATGGGATTGCTGGGAAGAGTCTGTTCTTCCAGCTCACCTTCCTGCACCCCCCAGGCTGGGGGATTAGCAGCACTAATCCTTCCAGCAGCTCTCCAGGAGGGCACTGCCACAGCTCCAGGCTGCAGGCAAGGGCAGCAAACCCTTGGCAGTGCACTTGGAAGGGTCTCCAGAGGAACCCAAGACCCTTCTGCCCACCCAGAAGAGGAACAGTCCCTCTGTGGGATACAGGCTACCTTTGGGGGTGCTGAGCCTGGCCCCTCGCTGGTGTGGGGGCTCTTGCTCTGCAGGCTCCAGAGGAAGTGGCGGATGTACAGGAGGTGCCGGTAGATGTTGTCATCCAATGTCTCCACCTCCAGGTCCACTTTGAAGCCCCCACTGGGCAGAATGATGGGTGGGTGGTTGTCAAAGGATTCCAGCATCTCATCTAAAAGGCAGAGGGAGGAAGGCTAGCACTGGCCCAGGCTGCACTCTGCTCCTGTCTCCCAGCTCTCAGCCATGCAGAGTCTCTCAGCTGGGATCAGGGACATGGTGAGCTGCAAGCCTGCAGCAGCCCTTGCTTGTAACAGCAGAAAAACCCTCATGCCCCTCTGAATGCAGTTTGCATCCTTTGCAATATCCGAATCATGGGGCTGTGGTTATACCTAATTGCTGCAGTTATTACAGGAGACCCGAAGAGAGGAAGGGAATTGCCTGTCTGGTTGTACATAAAAACCTTGGATGGAGCCTGTGGGTGACCAGAGCACAACAACGGGAGCAGCACTGAGAGCAAAGCCACGGGCTCACCGGTCTGGAAGGTGGCTGGGCTCTCCTCCTCGCTGGGCTGCCACGCTGCGATGCAGCCCATGTCCATCACTGCCTGGCACTGGCTCAGCACCCTGTGGAGCTGGGCGGGGCTCAGCGCCGGGAACTCGGCTCGCAGGGATGGCCAGGTCATCTGAGCGAGGAGAGAGAGCATGGGGTGGATGTCAGAGGGGAGGAGCTGCCTCCGAGGAGGAGCAAGGGGCTCACAAGGGGCACAGGAGGGAGAGGTCAGGCAAGATGGAAAAAGCCTGAGCATCCCCTCCTCGATACTGCCTACCCACAGACCTGCCACCCCAGGAAAAGGCAGCTGGCAGCAGGTTGCAAAAGAGATATATCAGCATAGGGACCCCCCAAATGCTGAGCGGGGTCTCTCCTGCCAGTGCCTATCCCAATGCCAGGAGTCTCAGGTTGGGCATTGCTCACCTGCACCAGCTGGGAGCCAGGCATGGCCAGCAGGTTGGCCACGCTGGCGAGTTTGGCGAAGAACTGCTGGACAAGCTGCTCGAAGCCAGCACCGCGCAGCCAGTCCAGGAGCAGCCGCACGCTGGCCCGCAGCTTCACTCCCTGCGACCAGTGGAAACAGCCGAGGGAGGAGCCTGAGGAGGCAAAGTATCTACCAGTGCACGCCAGGGAACAACCCCTCAATCCCCCAGTTTAACGTCTCCAGCATCCTATAGTTACATTCCTGATGGTGGCTGGACCTCACCTGGCACTAACAATGGGGCAGCTGCAGTTAATGAGAACTGATTGGCACCTCAGGCTGCACTAGTTTATTAATGAGCTGCCCCTCCCTAATGTCCTCAGCGTCCTCTGCTCACGCTCAAAAGGGCAGGGCTCTAGTAGGGGGTTTTGTGGGGTTTAACCCCTTCTGGGAATAGGGACCCTAGAGCCAGGGGTGCTTGGCCTCCCCAAAACTGCTGAGACTAGCCCATCTTCAGCCCTCTCCTTCCTGTATCCCCCGACGTGGCACTGGGATGTACTGGAGGGTGTCCCACAAGGTCAGTCTCTAATGTGTTACCCAGTTCAAGGAGGACTAACCCTTATCCAGGAGCTGGTTGAAGAGCAGGGTGTTGGAGAAGAAGAAGAGGTAGGCAAACATCTGGGAGGTGATCTCTGGGTGCACTTCATACTGGTGGAGCAGGTCCAGCACCGCCTGGTAGATGAGCACGACCCTGCGGAGCTCCTCGGGCAGCGGCGGGGCCGCCCTCCAGCTCTCCCGGCACTCACTCTGGAAGGGGTTGCACTCCAGCAGGGCAGGGAGTGACACGTACAGACACTGCAGGGAGGGCAGCAAGTTCACAGCAGACTCACTTGGTTCTGCTTTGGCATGAGACAAACCTTTCCAACCCCCTCGCCCCTGCAAGCCAAGCAAACCCTGCCGGTGCTGCCCTGACAAGGGGCTGCCGCTGCTCACCCCCCACCTCCACGTGCTCCAGTGCTGTGCAAAAGG
Source organism: Scytalopus superciliaris (assembly GCA_013400415.1). Taxonomy (NCBI): domain Eukaryota; kingdom Metazoa; phylum Chordata; class Aves; order Passeriformes; family Rhinocryptidae; genus Scytalopus; species Scytalopus superciliaris. The sequence goes on along the minus strand of VXBX01001788.1, from coordinate 88,164 downwards.
TTAAAATCTATAAAAAATAACATGTTGGTCGCTTTTAGGAGTCAGAAGTGACGGCGTGTGACAGCTCAGCTAAAAGGATCTGAAATCCAGCGTGAGCCAGGGCAGCAGCCGATCAGTTGGGCACGAGAGCGACAGAAAAACCAACATCGACAGGGATGGCTTTTCCCTATTGCTATAATGGGAGAGCAGTGCGTAGCACCCATCTCTGCCGGAGCTAAGGGGAGAGGAAGGTGCAGGAGAGAAAGGTGCCACTCTGCAATGGTGCAGGAGCAGCCCCTGCATCCCGTCCCCTCATGCCAACACCAGAGGAGAGGCGGCCGTCCAGCACAGGGCAGCCTTTCTCCTGCCTCACACTGCCCGCTCTGTTCCCGGCTCCCGATGCCGCCCGGCTCTCGCGGTCCGGCGGCGACGGTCCAGGGGCCCCTTTCCATCACGCCCTGAATCACACCATTATGCCGCGCTGGCTGGAGCCAAGCAGCTCTCCCCAAACGCCTCCCCCGAGCCGCTGCACTGCAGGCAAGGAAACACGCCGCAGTAATTCAATACTTTTCCTGGGCTGCGACCAAAAATCGGGGCACTTCAGCCCAAAGGAAAACACCTCAGCGTGGTGCAACTGCCAAGGAGTAAAGCTTAAGAAAAAAACACTCCTGTGCAGCCTGGGAGCTGCTGGGGATGCTTGTGCTGGCCCCGTGTGACACTGCTGCCTGCCCCTGGGAGCACGTACCTTGGAGATGTAATAGACACACTGCTGGAAGGTGTACATGATCACCTCCTCCAGCACCGTCATTGCCTCCTCGCTGGCTGTGATGGTCGAGGAGAACAGAGACTCCTTGGAGCCTGTGGGGCAGAGAGGAAGATGGGGGAGCAAACATGAAGCAGCAAGGTTTCAAGATTTCCAGGATGGGGATTATTGGAGTTTGCATCACCACCATGGCATCCCTTAACAGGGGCAAAGAGCCATCCCCCACAGCTGCAGCTCAGCACTACACCCTCTGTCCAGCACCTGCCTGGCCTATGAACACTTTAGTTTGCTGCATTGACCAGAAAGTTTCTGAGGCTGATTTAATACCTTCTCCTTTTACTTTTTTTGCTTGAATTAACACAGGCTCACCAGTGAGCAATTCTGCAGGGCTGTCTGCAAATCCAGGTGCCCCCAGAGCAGTGGGGGTGGAGGGGAAGAAAGTAACCTCAAGAGGCACTAACCACAAGCTACTGTAATGGAAAGAGGATGCTTGGCTGTGGATACAGCACAACCTGAAGCAGGGCAGCACCACACAGGCTCCTCCCACAGATTTCCCCAGCCCACACCTGCTGATGAGGATTATGGGGTTAGCAGAGCATTTCCAGGGCACTGACCACTGGCTCTGACTGGGGATTAGCAGGACAGAGTCTCTCCATCCAGAAAAGCAGGCAGGGTGCTGCGTCCAGCCTCACCTCTGATGTCCAGCTCCTCCTCCATGCTCTGGATGTAGGTGGGTGACTTCTGCTGGACGAAGTACAGGATCTCAATGGCATTGGCCATCCAGAAGATTATATGCTGCAGGTCTGGGAGAAGGTCTGTGATGGTGAAGCGGGACAGGGTGGCAGGGTCCTGGCTGGGGAGACACAGAAGGTGTTCCAGCTGCTGCTCCTCACCATCCTCACTCAAGCTTTTGGGGAGGAAACAGCCAGCCTGGGGCATTGTCAGAGAACTCGAACATCCCCTCATCCCCAAGTCCAGCACTTCCCTTAGGAAGACCCTTTACAAGCTAAAATCTGGTGGTTCCTGCTCTGTGGAATGGCAAAGAGGACCCTGAAGGGATGGGGCTGGCCAAGGTCACCTCACCTTTGTGGGGTGCTACTTTTGGGGGAACCTCCCCCTAAAAGAGCTGGACTGCAGTACACACTCATGGCTGAAGAGCAGCTCTCCCCAAGAGGTATGTGCTGCCCCTGCCAGCTCTGTACGGTTAAACCCAGTTCACCCACCCTGGGCGGTTCAAAAATAAAATAAATAAAAAGCAACTGGGAAGTTTCTCAACTGCTGAACTGCTTTTTCCTGCTATAGGAAAGGCCTGAGAAGCATCCTTGGAGTTTGTCCTAAAGGAGAGCTCAGAGCAAGCACCAACAATTTCTCCAAATGCTGATTTAGAGCCAGGATTTTGGAAATGGCTGGGAAGCCAGCTCCTTGCAACACTGTGATTGCCCCAGAGTGATGCTCCCAACACCAGGGCACCCTGTGCCACCATCCCAGGATACACAAATTCAATGCCAGCCCCATTCCAACACCACCAAAGGGTCTTCAGCATGAAGGGAGTGAGGCCCCCTTGTCAGGCCTATCCCTACTACATCCCTCAGAGATGCTGAAGCCACAAGTGCAAAGCCTTGGCCAGGTCTTGGATCAGAGAAAACCTCAGAGTTGCTGCAGTCCTATTCCTTCCAGAGCTCGCCTGCTTTTCCAGACCCACACATTCCTTGCTGACATCGTGGTGAAAGGACCAAAGAGCAGAATGCATGGGATTTAGAAGGAAAATTCATCTTGCATCACTACAGCCAGCCTGGAAGAGTGGTTTTACCATGGACCCTCATCACTCATGGAGGTAGAACTGGGCTGAATTCTCCCTATTTTGTGTCAAAACAAGGAAGGTCACACTTACTGCTGGGACTGCTTTTCAGCCAGCTCCCGTGTCCGCTCCTGGGCAGGGAGAGAAGGGGAAAGCAAAATGAGAACCAGTGGGATGAGGTGGCATGAGCACCACCCTCACCAGCACTCACTGCCACCGGGGACCAGGCGGGGAAGCCCCCGGGGAGGGGGTCCAGCAACACCCCCACCCCACCAACACCCTGTCCCACCGCCGACTGACCCACACCGTCCTCTGGATCATTTTGGCCGCTTTGAGCAGCAGCTGCCCGAAGTCTCCTGGCTCAAAGTTGGTGGCCGAGTGCTGGATGCAGAGGCAGAGCAGGAAGGCGGGTGTCAGCTTGTGGTCGTCCCCCCCGGGCTCGATGAGGGTCATGATGCGCCGCAGGAGCACGTCCTCGGCCGCCGGCTCGAACTCCAGCTGCAGCTTTCTGCGGGGCGTCCTGGGGCCGCCGGCGGGCGAGGGGCCCCGCTTTTTGGCAGCAGGGTCCTTGTCTCTCAGCAGGCTGCCACACGCCCCACACACGGGGCGGCCGTCGGGGACAGCGGGGTGCAGGGCTCGCAGCCTCAGCAGGGTCTGCGCCGGCAGCGGCTGCGCCTTCATGGGATCCTTGTAGAGGAGCAGGTAATAGAGGCCGAGAGAGAGCAGGTCCCCGTGCCGCAGCACCACCGTCCGGGCCACCTCGGCGAAGTTGACGGAGATGCCGGCGCCAGCAATGGGCTCCAGCACCAGCTTCTCCTCCGCGCGATGCCGGGAAGGTCGGAGCTTCCTGATGGTGCAGTGCAGCGGCAGGATGTCGGGGGCTGACAGGCTGATGCTGGGCTTGCTCGCCTGTGTCCTCTGCCCCACGGTGTGCTGCTCGCGGTTCAGCAGGTAAACCAGGCTGTCCTGCCAAGCAGGGAGACGAGGTATGAACTGGGGAGAGGGGAGAAGGGACCCTCCTCCCAGCCATGCAGTGGGTGCTGCAGCCTCCTGCTGTCCCCAGCTGTCCCCTCACTGTCCCCAGCTGTCCCTGCATGCTGCACCTTTGCATGGCAGAAACGCCTTTATTCTTGCTGTCACCAAGCAGGACAGCTGCTTTGGGCACACTAATAAATGGGCACAATTACTTCGGGCATGCAGTAAATAGGGATGCTTTGGGCAGAAGGAACCCTCCCCCCACCTTTGTCCCCCACACGCCCCTTCCTGCAGCTGCTTTTCCTTCCCACTTTTTACCCCCAGGACTGCCGTGGTGCCTGCATCCCCCTGCTCTGGGGGCACACGGTGGGATCTCAGTCACAGCAGCCGATCCTGGCTCTGCTTTCCACTCCCCAGCCTGCCCGCACACCCCGAGGCAACTCATGGGGACCACACCATGCCTCAGTTTCCCCAGCTGCCCTAACGGGATGGCTGCAGTGCCGGTGTCACCCTGATGGGAAGCTTGGAACACATGGATTCTCAACGGCACGAAGTAGCCATTAACTGCAAGAGCCGTCCCAGTCCCTTTCCAGCTCTCCAAGTGCCTCCAGCGCTCGGGAGCGAGGACTCTCAGACACACTGTCTCCTTGCTGCTTCTGATTCCATTTGCCACCAGGGAGCAGCCGGACAGGGAACGGGGCAGCTCAGCCATCCCCCGCACAACCAGGGCTCCCTTGTGCCGGGGCAGGGATGCTGCTCTGGGGGTTGCCCTGCATCCCGCTAGGGCATTGCTGACGGGGTCACGGGTCCCGGCTCCGTGTCCCTCGTGCTTGGGGACAGGTTGGGGACAGACCTGGGGACAAGCCAGCAAGTCCCAAGCCCGTTTACTAAAGGATGCTCATCCGCCCCACCACCACCGCCNCAGCTTCCGCGCTTGGGCGTTGATGCCTGCGGGGATGGGGGGGAGACAGAGCCGCGTTCAGCCCCCGCAGCCCCGCCGGGACCCTCCCCGCCACCACCTCCACCCCCGAGGATGGAGGGGGTGCTGCAGCTCGGAGCGGGGGGGGGGCAGGGGAAACGCCCCCCCCCCCGCACCCCG
>VXBX01001788.1:69116-83338 GCA_013400415.1 Scytalopus superciliaris | reverse complement strand
CTTGGGGACAGGTTGGGGACAGACCTGGGGACAAGCCAGCAAGTCCCAAGCCCGTTTACTAAAGGATGCTCCTCCGCCCCACCACCACCGCCACCACCCCCCTCGACCCCAGCAGCTCCGGCCATGTAAGCAGCCCCGCTCCGAGGGGCTCTGGGGAGGGGAGGTGGAAAGCCAGGGGGGTGCCGTGGGGTGCCGAGGAGAGGGGTGCGCAGGAGGCGGCGCGGTGCTTACATGCTGCTGGCTGTNGCACCGCGCACCCACCCCGGGCCGATGTCCCTCAGTGCCTTGCCCTCCCCCAAAGGTGACACCAGGACACCAGTGCGGAGAGTTCTGTACCCCGATGCCACCGCCAAAAAGGAGGTGTCCTAGCCCTCCCCGGCCCCAAAACCCACTGATGGAGGGGGGAGCCAGCCCATTGCAGCCCCCACCTGCCCTGGCCACCCTGCTGGGCTGGGGGGAGAGGAAATCTCTGCTAAAACCAAATTTCACTCAATCTTTGCTAAAAGGGAAAAAAAGAGCCTGGCTGCTGCCTTCAGGCCTTCAGCACTCGGTGGCCAGGAGGAAGCAGGAACAGCAGGGACCCCCCTCCCACGTCCCCCTGAGCATCAGCCAGGCATGGGAGCTGCAGTGGAGCCCGGCTGCAGCAGGAGCAAGCTGTAATTAACTTGTCTGAAGCATCAATTTGAGCAGAGCTGTCTGCAAGACAAACAGAAGCCAGAGTGAATGAACAGGCCTGACCGAGCTGCAAAAGCAGCCCCTCACATGGCATCCCCAGCCCCGGGGGGTCCCCGTGGGACCCTCGGTGCTGCAAGCACGGCTTGAGCTCCGCAGCAGAAAGAGGAAGTTGTGAGGGTGATGCTCATACCTCAGATGGGCAGCCTCCTGGGAGCAGGTCACTGGCATTCGGGGAGGACGAAGAAAGGGAAAAAAACCCTTGGATTTGCTTGCAGAAGCAGCAGTGCAGTGGTGTCAATGCAGCACAGAGTGAGAGCCACTCACGGCTCAGCCGACCAGAGAGCAGGCTTGGGCCAGCGAGATTTGGGGAGAGCCACCGGGATTTGGGGACAGCAGAGCAGAGAGCCCGGTGCCCAGGGCTGCTTAAAGGGACACTCACAAGCTCAGACCCAAAAAAAAAAGTCATCTGCCTTATTTGGTGAGGAATGGGCAGCCAGTTCTGAAATACATTTTTTTGTTTGTTTGTTTTAAATGGAGTGCTCCTTTGCTGGGAAAATCAAAGAGTTGGCCATGGGAAGGGGGGTGGGAGTGGGAGAAAATAGCCCCTACTGTTTACATGCCTTGGGATTAGGACAAGGCACAGTCAAGCCACCCCAAGCAGTCCCATGCCCGTGTCCTTCTTAAAAAGGCAATCAGCCCTGCTCCCAATCCCATCATGGCCAGCAGCACAGCACAGGATGCCTGCATCCCATAGATGTGAAATCCAGGGGGTAGAACAAGCCTGCCCAAGCCATACCACAGGGGATGCCAAAGACCACCCCAAACGTGACTGAAGGACACCTTGGCTCCCCCCAGGAGCCCCATTCCCAACCTACAGCATGGAAATGGGCCAAAGGGATGAAGGATGGCTGAGGCAATGCAGATCCCAGACGAGTCCGTGGGAGCAGAGAGGAGCAGGGCCAGATCCTGGGAAGCAGCTGTTGCTGGAGCTCACTGGAAACGAGCAGGGGCTGCCAGGACTAGAATCCCAACTGCCCACGGAGACACACCATCACCAGTCCCTTATCAAGGGGAAAGGAAGCTTCTGTATTTATTTTGTGTAGGAAAAAGCTGCTTTTTTACTGCCGATAGAGCCACCGTCACAGGCTCCCACTAACCCGGAGCTGCGCTGGAAAGATAAACACAGCTCTTTTCCTGAGCATAACAAAGTCCCTCCATAAACTGGGCTAAGTTTTTTTAATCCCTTGGTACTGTTTTGTCCTCCCAGGCATGTGCAGGTTATCCCACACAAAAGTCTGCCTGAGCATCCGCAGCACAGTGCAGGCAGGGCAGAGCCAGCAGCTGCTGGATCCACATGGCGGTTCAGATGGGAACAGGGTGTGAGGAGCTAAAGGGCACAGTGCCTGTCCCAGAGAAGGAACTTGCCCTAAGTAATGCATCTGGGCAAAAAATGCGCACTGTGGCAAACTCCTACTGCTCATATGCATAGCACTGCTCAAAGATCACCCCAAGTTATGGGACAGACAGCATCTGAGACTACCAATGACCACCCAAGCCCCTGAATATGCCTCCCTGGATACCCAGAACTTGGACTGTATGAAGGTGGTACTGTGGTCTTGATGTTAGGCCTTGCTAAACTTTAGGGCTTGGCATGTTTCAACAATCTCAGACCTAGGGGGGGGTTAACAAAGCTTGGGAAAAAGGATGTACCACCGATAGTGGGCACAAAGAACACAGAATTCACAGGCCACAAGGACATTTGGCAGAACTCCCAAGATAAGAAAGAAACTAATAGAACCAAGTCAGCAACTGTGCTGAATCAGCTCTGACTGGGTAAAAGGTAATTCTGGCAGAGAGAGATCGTGACCACCAACTCACAGCCAGCAACTCAAGAAACCCAACTTGAAGCAAAACAAAGCTTTCCCCTCTTTTCTATTTCTATCTCCCTACCTCACATTCACTGGTAAATAAAACCTGTATTATTGACTTTGGCATAAAATATCATTTGCACCTTAATTTGGGCAGAGGCATCTCTCACTAATCAGATAACATAGGGCTGGATCACACCTTTAGGGAGAGCTGGGCACCCCTTGAGCAGCATCCACCAGATCCCACTAAGCTGCTGCCTCTGAACCCATCCTGCATCCCAGGGGAAAAACTGTTAGTTGTAGTGCCTGGGATCTCAGCTGGGATCTGCCTCTTTTTCAGCCCAGGGAAGAGGTTCACTTTTCCTGGATGAGAAATAAACCAACAAATAACTTCGTGGGCCCCAGGAAAGAAGAAATGCTTTGAATTTACCCAGGAGGGTCTAACACCAGCCTAGTCCTTCCTAATGTAATTGCTCCGCAGACTCTGCAGGGATTCCTCCCTGGATGCAGTTGTGCTAAGGTATATCAAAGCCAGATCCTCAAAGGCACTTGCCAGAGCATCTCTTAGTATAATAGGCTTAACTCCCAAGTTTCTGGAGGTGTGTGGTACAGTTCAGCCTCCAGCCTCTCAGGAAAGCCTTGGCCACCAGGAAATGGTGCAAAATGGGGCTGTTTTGGAAGATGAATTGTCACCAAGAATGCCAAGTGCTGCAACTCCTCCCAGCACCATCCAGTTTGTGTTTTCCCCAGATTCTCCATAACTGCTGCCTCATCACTCCCAAAAGCAGGGCCAGGGGCAGCAATGAGAGAGGGGTCTGCCTCATTTGCTGCAGAGATGCTCTACCTGCTGCTAATTAGTGGCATGAGGAACCAGCACCGTCCTCCCCAGTGGGAAGCAGCTAATAAACTAATTAGGATAATGGGTAACTGAGCAGATAAAACTCTTAAGCTATTTGCTAACAGGTCACGGATGGATGTGGAGCCTTTCCCCCAGCCAGCAGCTCAGCAGGCAGCAATGCACCTGTGTGACCCCAGTGGTCCCAGTCATCCCAGTCCTGGTGCTCCAGCAGTACCCCGTTTGGGAAGGGCCTGCAGGTATTGCCCTGGGAATCCTGCTTTGAGCATCTCTCTGCTTTTCTCTTAGGGAGCTGCAAGTCTAAAGTCCCTTGGGTTTTGCACAGATGCTGTGTTTTCCACACCAGTGCCTCACCACCCTGGGCAGGCAGCTGCTGCTTGGCAAGGGGGCCTCTGCCAGCTTGAGGCTGGTGGGAAGGGCACTCATGGTCAGACCCCATTACACCAGAAGTTTTGTGTCTTTTTGAGGTACTGGATCACATGCTGCATCACTTCCATTCATCCCTGGCAGCTTGCAGATGGGTGGGAAAGTGTGATCCCAGCCCCACAACACCCCTTTGGGCTGTGCCACCAGAACAGGGTGACAATGGGGACAGAATCCCTGGTGCCACCAAAGAAAGGACTGCAGGAGTGAGATTTTGACAGGTAAGACAAATACAGGCTGTGTAGTCTGCAGAGCAGACAGCCTAAATGACTGTGGGTGTGGGGTTTCTGTCTCAGAAGAGTTTGGTCAGCTGTGGAAAATGCCCAAAGGTTAAAAAATGGAGAATTTCCATCACCCCACCCAGGAGTGCTGAAACAAATGAAGTGATAACGAAAGCATAACGGGCTTGCTTCCAGATCCAGAGCGTGCAATGCCATCAGGAACTGTTCCTCCATCGGAAATCACTGAAGGGTGCCAATCCCAGGCCAGCTCAAGCTGCCTGTGCTGGGCAGCCCAGAGCCTGCTGCCTCCCCAGCCTGTGTGGGAGCCTTACCCTCCCCATGGCTGCCAGCCCACCCAGGATCCAGGTCATGGGTAGGAACACTGCTTTCTAGATCTAAAGGGGAGTATCTGAGACTGAGTTGATGTGACCTTGGGCTCAGGCAGGGAGCTGCCACATGGCCCTCCCAACATGGTACTTGGCTCTTGCCCTTTCCTCTATTCAACAAAGGCCAGAAGCTGTTTTTAGAGTCACTGCTTTCCCAAACTGCTTAACTTCTCTCTGATCCTGCCTGGAGAAAGAGCTGAAGAGCAGAGCAGAGCATCCACGTCCCTGGCTCAGGTGCCAGCAGCAGCCACCTCTTTATCTGTATCCCACATGCAACAAGCTGGGACTGGCCCTGTGCATCCCCTGTCTGAGCAGACACAGGGACTGGACACGGTGAGGACAGAGGGAGCCCCATCTCCCCATTGGGTGCCAGGTGAAATCAGAATTGAAAATTGCAGCTGGGGAGGCTCCAGGTGCCTCTGCTCTCCCCTGGAATGCCCATGGCTGGATTCCTTCCCCCGTGTGCCTGGGCTCCTTCCAGCCTTTGTTAGAATGGGTGGGAGAGGAGCCGTGTCCCTGCTGGCATGGGACAGGTCAGGCCATTTGTTCTGCTGCTTTAGGGGGAGAACCTTGGCTCTCATTTGCCAAGCACTCAGGGTAATCCTGCATCATCATCATTTTATTTCTGACAGTAACAACCCTTTCCTACAGTCATGAGGAACCACTCAGGGCCTATCCCAGCAAACCCCCCTGGCCAACACCTCCAGAGCCTGGTCCAGACCCCTCTGTCAGCAGGTCTTATGCAGCAAGTAAAAATCTGATTTTAAGCTTTTCTGCCCTCATCCTCCCAGGGCTTTTATCTTAGGGTGGGAGGAGAAAAACTTCATTACTCTGTGCTGGGGTCACTTATTAACCTGCTGGTTCCTAATGATGCACTTATCTCCTGCTGCCAGCCCTGGGCTCCATCAGGCACCGCCACAGGGACTCTCCTGCCCTACATTGCTCTCTCTTCATTAGCTTTTCATTTTCCTTAATTGCTCCTGCAGATTTGCCCAGGGTGTCTGGCCTGGGGGATGCCCATGGGGGGATAGGGGAGCAGGGCAGTGCTCTCCCAGGCACAGAGCTGGGGATGCCATGGTGCTGATTCAGTGATGGAAAGAGAAGGAAGCACTGATGGTCTTGCCTGCTGCTCCCCAGCCATGAGCAGGGCTTTGGTATTAACCCCTAGACTGGTGGTTATATTTATTATATATAATACATATATTATTACACCTAGACTGGGGTAAATATTTGAGGTCACAGATACCAAATCTAAGTAGGAAAATATTGGGTGCTGAGTCCTCGACCCAGGAACCTTGCAGCTAAAATGCGGCCACCCTCGCACCCGCCCCACCACCCTCTGAACCCAAACCACATGTGAATGCTGCTGATGTGGGGTGCATCTCCCACAGGCAGCTCAGGGTGGGTCACAGCTCCCCAGACTCTCTCCCTGCCCCACACCCAGCTCTGACCTGCAGTGGTGGTGTCCACATCTTTGGCTGCCATCTCCTCCACCTCCGCCCTCCTGCGCAGCTCCAGCCGCCGGGAGAAGCCCTCCCTGGGCTTCCAGAGGTCCTGGATGAGGAGTGGCTTCTCATGGTCACCCAGGACCCTCAGCCCCTCTGTCTGCCACTGCTTCTCAGGGCCCTGGAACCTGCCGATGACGTCGCACAGGGCGTACTGCCCGGCGCTGAGCTGGCTCAGCCCGTAGCGCTCCAGGGCCTCCTTCACCAGCTCCCGCGCCCCCGAGCTGCCCGTCACCAGCACGCTCTTGTAGTTGGTGCCCGCACAGATGTTGCCCCCGAAGATTTTCAGAATGCCAGGGGCTGAGAGTTGGGTGGAGAGCTCGGCTGGGTCGTCCTCCCCGGCAGCCGGGGAGGCGGAAGCCGAGCCCCGGTCCTTGTAGCTCAGGGTGCGGTACAAGACTTGGGAGAAGAGCCTGCTCTGGCGCTTCAGCCGGTTCTTGGACGGCGGAGCCATGGTGGAGGAGGGCCCATAAAACATCGTGCGTGAGGTGGTCATGAAGCACAGCTGGGCAGAGAAGAGCAGAAAGGGGAAGGTTAGTGGTTTGGGGGCCAGATGTGCAGCAGGGAGGAGTGAGCAGGAACAAGGTGGTGGCCATGGAGGAGCCATTGTTACCTCTGGGGTGGAAAGAAACAGATCAAGGGAGGGCCATTTCCCTTGTGTAACCCAAAACACCAGTGGAAAAACTCAGCCAGGCTCCTTGGCACTAGCACAGCTGCCCCTGGATGGATTTGTTCCTGAAAACATAGCGTGGAGCAGCCCCATATTTCTCCATCGTGTGTATTAAAAGATCCCTCTTACCCAGGTGAAATGCAGTGGGAGGAGAGCAGAGCCCAGCAGGACTTGGCGGGGCCCATCCTGGTCAAGATCCAAGGCATCAGGAGTTACTTTCGCAAACGAGTTTACGGAGCAATCCCATTTTTTAGAGGTGAAACGGAAAGCTCAAGTGCAAATTCACTCACTCTGAGGTCACCGCTAAATGCTTTTGCTTAGCGAGAGGCACAGGGTGAAAATGGGCTTTAATTAGCCTTTCTAAAAATGTCCTGACTCCGGCAAATCTCTTGGCTGTTGCTAGTTTGCGGAGGACGTTCAAGCACAGGGTGCATCGACGACAAGGCTGCCCTTGTCATGTCAGCCGGGGCAGGGATGCTCGGGGCAGCCCCAGGCAGGCAGTGACCAGAGGAGTTGTGGCCAAGGCTGTGTCACAGCACCCAGCGCTCCTCAAGCCCCTGGAATGCACTGGGAAGCACAATGCTCCTCTGGCTTTAGGTGGATAGTGATCCTGCCCAATGTCACTGCCAGCATCTGGGAATGGCTTTGAAATCACATCCCAGATGCACCAGCACCTTTGCAGGGAGCTGATAACCCACAGCTGCACCATGACCTGCTGAGAGGGAAGGTCCGGAAAGACAATCTGAGCATTCCTGATTTGGAAAGGACTGGGAATTCCCTCACTTCTGGATTTATAACATGCCAGGACTTGGAGCATACACAGAGGAGCCCCAAAATGTCCCATCCACAGCTACGAGATGCAGCAGTTGGTGAGATCCAGCTGTGCGTGGCCAGGGAGACGCGGGGTGCCGGCAGCTTCCCACATCCGCAGCCCCGTCTCGCTCGGGCACAGCCTCGCCTCCGAGCAAATTCAGCGCTATCAGGCAGAATGATGTCGGCCCTGGAAAGCCTCCAAACCACCATCTAATTCAGGAAAAAAAGAGCGTCCCTGCTGCTAATGGAAGAGGTCACCTTCTAACCCAGAAACCACCTCCCAGCCGTGCACAGAGGGTTTCTGCAGGATGTGCATCCCCCATCCCAGGACTGAATGCTGAATCCCACTGAATGCTGCAGATGGGGAAACTGAGGCACCAAGTGCTAAGGATATGCCTGGGAGCTGCACAATCCTGTGACGCTGCTGCACTCCAAGTCACTCCCTTCCACCCTTCCAGCCCCACCAAGACTGTGAAAATACTGGACTCTGTTCTTCTTCCGAACGTGCTGGCTCCAAAAGCAATTGTCAGGGTGCTGCAGGGCAGGGAGGGAAGCTGGCAGCTTCTCCAGCCCTGGCACAACACTGCTGCCTGAAACTGGGCTCAGGCATCAGCCTGGACAGCAAGGCTTAGTACCTTGTGTTTTATACCTGCCCAGCTGAGCTCTACCCCCAGAGCTGCACTGCACCTTGCTGGGTTCAGGTAAGGCTGTTCCTGCTCCCACCTTGCAAGTGGGGAAACTGAGGCAGGGATGAGATTAGGGCTATGGATCTCACCACACTGCTGCTCCTCCTCCAGCTGAGCCCAGAGGTGTGAAACGGACTGGGGACATCCCTGGGGACATCCCTTCATGTCTGCTCTGTGACATCTCCTGGGAGTGCCGGGGCGAACCCGACCTGGGGAGCAAGTCAGGGCACTGGCAGACAGTCAGGTTCAAGAACAGCTGCCCCAGGCTGTTAGCACAGCCCCACCAGCCCTCATTAACATTGACCAGAAGGAAAACTGCCCCAGTGTCCCCACAGTACCTTGTCATCAAGGATGCAAAAGACAAAACGTTGTCATCAAATCACTGGTTTCAGTTCACGGATTTAATGTCCTCCACCCTGAACTACCTCCAGCACAAAGGGAAACCTTTTAACATCTGCTGGTGGCAAAATCGTTCCTCCAAGCTCACATCACAGACAGACACCATTCTCACTGCTTGCAGGTTCCTGCCTGGTTTTGAATGTGTTATTTATAGCTCAGCTATTTTCCTGCTCTTTCTATCAAATGCAGCTCCTACAGGGTTCAGGGGCAAAGAAGTTTCACTGGGAAAAAATAAGTGGCCTGAATGAGAAGTTTCCAGCCTGGTCACCCCATTTTCTAGCAACGCTTGTGTGATTTCACCAGGCTGGTCACATGGGAAATTGCATCCTTCTCCCGAAGACAGCAGAGCACCCAGCCTTAATCGCCCTGAGGACTCTAATGGACGTGATAAGACGATAATGAAATGGGCTCCTCCCACATCCGTGCACCCCGGCACGCTGGTCACCAGCGTCTCCCAGGAGGATGAAAGCTGTGGTACGTGCAATCCTGCTGGGTCCTGCTGTGGGAGCAGGGATGCTCCAGCTGGACTCAGCTGCCTGGGGAATAAGCAGTAGGAGTGTCAACTTTTGGACACACCTTCCTGCAGGTCAGTGGGACACCTGCTCCTGGACATCCCCAGCCCAGACAAGCCCACTCCTCACTGCAGGGAGCCCAGTTCCCTGGCTGTCACTGGAGGACACGCGCCTATGGAGCATGATCCAGACTTTTCAAAGAGCTCCTTTCTCCAGCATTCAGTGACATTCCCCTGCTAGACTACAAAGGAATTAGTCTAAAGCCCGCGATTGCCTTCGAGCGGGATCTGTATCAGGGATCCTTCACCTCTTCACAGCTGTTCCTGACCACACCAAACCAACTATTTCCGGCAGCCAGCTCTGCAGAACTGTGACAAATGCTTTTGTACTCACATGGCCACCACGTGTCCTTCCATCACCACAACTGACTCTGCAACCACCGGGGACTTTCCTGCAGGCTCTGAGGTTCCTGCTCCCACAGCAGGTGAGCAGCAACTTTCAAGTGCTCCCACGCAAGACTTCCCCTTACCTTGCCATCCTTCTCACGTGCCTTTTTGCCTTCCATTCATCCTCCTTCTCAGAACAAGCTTTTCCCCTTGTTGTGCATTGTCCTGGGAAGGTATCTGTTGCGTTTCTGCAAGAGGAAGAGGAGGAGTGGTCCTGGGGTTGCTCACAGACATCAGCTGTTCACAGTGTAGTGGGTGCGGGGGGCTCAGAGGTTCTGCAAAGTACCCTCCCAACATGCATCATGTTTGCATTCAGGCTACTGAGCCACGTCTATTGCACTCTATAACTCAGCATCTCTCTGTGTTCCCCCCACCTCAAACCAAACAGCCCAAGCCCCTGCTGCAGGTGAGAGCTGCTGACACCTGGGACAAGGGGGGCACATCGTCCATGGGGCTTGTGTGACTGGTGACACGTGTGTTTGCAGCATGTTCATCCCACCACAGCCCGTAGATGGGGAAGACAGCCCCGGGTACAGGCTCAGGCTCCACCACAGCAGGAACAAAGCAGCTTTAGGAGGGGGAGAGAGCAAACCCAGCCAGGGTGATGCCCACCAACAGCATCTACCCCATCACAGGGGAACAGGAAGAGAACACCTGCAGGAAAAGAAATGCTATCCAAAGGGAGAAGTGGAGCAGATGGGACCAACAACAAACACCCCCATGACATTTCTTTCCTTCTCCCAAGCACGTGAGTCTCTAGTGATGCCAGGCTGGGTGACTCCTCTGACCCCTGGGTGCACAGAAAATCCTGGACCAGCTCCTTCCCACAGCAGCCACAGCACATTGGGATGCTCACCAGGATTTGGTTTCCTGAATCTCACTCTGTTTGCTGGACACCGAGGAGAGCCAACAAGCACGATCCCCTCACCCTCCCACCACAGATCTGCCAGATCACACCACTGGTAACCAGAGAGAAAGACAAAAGAAGCACCTGCAAAGTGCCTGCAGGGATTTCCCGGGTGTTCCTCAGAAAGAGCCATCAGGGCACAAGTACTCTCTTCCATAGCTCCACCGTGATTAAAGATAAATGCATCGTCTAATTAAATCACCTAATCAGGGCCTCGGTGTGGTTTCATCCAGCTCCTCTTGCTGGCCCCGTGGTGGGGCTATGGGAGCAACTCTGCACAAGGTTATGGGTTGTGATGTGAAAGGCAAAGAGATGCTGACCCCGCCCCTACTGCTCCACGCTTCTTCTGGTGATTAATTGCTCCCACTGGTTAAATATTTATGCCTTATTTCCAATGTGCCTGCCCTCAGCTGCCAGACATTGATTCTTGCCATGCTTTTCACTGCCCAATTAACAAGCTTTTGGCTACCATGTATTTTCTCCTCTATGAGAGTATTTAGATGCTTTTATCAAGCCCCCCCTCATTCTTATTTAATTTGATTTATGAGTAGACTAACTGGATGACCACCTCCTCTATTGTAACGTAATACATTTTCTGCAGCTTCTTGGTCCCTTTCCCTTGGATCCCACATCTCCTCTGCTGAGATGGAGAGTGGATTTGGCTGCCATAAACCCAGATTTGGTTCTGACCAAAAATGCAAATAACTGCTATTTTTTTCCAGAACAAAATTTGCCGTTACCCTGAAAACTTTCAATTCTCCAGCACAGAAATTGGGACAGACATGCAGCCACCCCCCAGGCAGCTCCCTGGCGAGCCCTCGTGCTGCCTCTCCCAGCATCTGTGAGCAGCTCCTGCCGAAAATTTATTGTCCAGATTAGGGACAGGAAAACACATACAACTCCGGTTATTATTTTTGGGTATAAAAAGATTTCCATTTTCCATTCTGCTCCAGTTAGGATGCCTTTTGCTCGCCCAGTTTACCATCCGGATTTGTAGAAAATATTAACACTCTGCTGGGGCTCTGGGTCAGCCCCAGGTTTTTCCAGAAATCATTTCTATCTCCTTTATTCCAGATTAGTGATAAAAACACTGAGTACATGTTACCAGCTAGCAGTGCCCAGCAGTGATAATCTCCCTGATAACTGCCTTGGAAATGGATCACATTTATTTAATATCAGCTTTCTTGACACTGTCTAATGTCAGCTCTAAATACTGGACTGGATTGACTTTTTTAATACTGGAAAGTGCAGATTTTTACAAGAATATCACCTCCCATAACTCAAATGCTTCACAAAAATGTGTTACAGCCAGAGAGTCACCTCTCACATTGGAGGCAGAAATCATTTCTACTTGCCAGGAGTTATTTTCCATATAGCCACGTTGGATGGTAGGAATTTATTCCTGGTGCTGAAGTCTTTAATCAATTAAAGCCCGAGCCAGGTTCCTCCCTCTTCTCCCTGTGGGGATGCTATCAAGCCAATCAACCTGTAGCTACCAGGTCATCTTACTCCCTTTTGGGAAGAGCAACAACACTATTAAAACACTTTTTAATCTTCTGGAATTTCCCTGGGGCTCGTCCCGGTGCAGCAGACACAGCTCTGCACGGATGGGCGGTGAGATTTCAGCTATAACCATCCCAGAACAGCGACCAGAAAAGCCGTTTCCTCAGATCTCTGTTTGAAAAATTTCCCTTTTCTTTTCTGTTTCCTTTTTTGTTTTTCCTTTTTGGATAGAAACCGCTGGAGTCGCAGGCTCGGTCTGGTGGCATTGACCGCAGCCTGGATGCTGCAAGCGGAGGGAGAGGCCGCCCCGGCACTGCAATGTGGAACAAATTAGAACTCGGAGAGCAAAGGAAATGAGAACACCCTGGACGCGGCAGCTTTGACGTGCGCTCCTCAGCTCCAAATCCTGCCCTCCTGCAGATCCCGTCCCTAGCGCCCAGGCTGCCAGGGCAGAGCCCAAACCCCTCCGCTCTGAACCGCAGCTCCCGCTCCCTTCCAGTTGGGATCAAGTCTCCCCTTCAGAGCCCAGCCTTTTCTTGTGTGAGTTTCATCCACCTAATCCAGGGCCAGCTCGGAGCCTGATGATGTCCATGCCAGCCCCGGTGCCGCCTTTAGCCGGATCAGGGCGGGTAAACTCCTTACCATGTTATTATTAGCAGCAGGCACCCTGTGGTAGCAGCCTGGACCCCACAGCCCCGGCACTGCTCAGACAGGATACAAAGGTCCTGCAAACGTGAACAGTTTGTCCCAAAGGCAGTTATGACTCCACAAACATTATAACAATTTGGGACCCGATTCTGCAAGTCCTTTCAGCAGGTTTCCTTTCCTTGCCTTTTTTTCCCCCCCCTATAACTATTTTGCAAGGTTTTTTGAGCCGCCAACATGCACCAGCTCTCCGGTAATGTGCCGGCACAGATGCCAGCCCTCTGCCCAGGCAGCTCTATTCACACATACGCACAAGAAACATTGCACAAAGAGCATTTGCTTTCTGCTGCCTCTCGAGCTGCAGAGTCTCCATAGGCTGTCTAATTATAAGATCTTAGCAATAATTTTTTTTCCAGTGATAATTAACTGGTCCTGGAGAGAGCTGAAAATAAGCACTTTCCAAGCAAGTAGCAAACTCCCCTGAGTTTTCTATGCTAAAGTTACAACTCAGCATGAAACTGCTCCTGCCTCCTGGGAACACAGACCATTCCAGCACCTCCCTGCCACGGTCTGGGACACCAGGACAGTCACAGGCAGCTGCATACAGGTGAAATGGTGGGTGTGGAATAGCAGTGGGATCCCAAGGGGTGTGCAGTGGGGAGAAGGATTCAAAGGCACATGCAACGGGGAGAGAGATCCCAAGGAGTGTTCAAAGGGGAGAAGGATTCTGAGGAGCAAGCAATGGGGAGAAGAATCCCAAGGAGCGTGCAGTGGGGAGATGGAACCCATGGTACATGGAATGGGGAGAGGGTCTTGAGGGCTGTGCAAGGAGGAGAAGGATCCTAAGCAGTGTGTGCGGGGGAGAGAGAGACTCCAAGAAGCATGCAACGGGGAGAAGGATCCCAAGAAGTGTGCAACGGGGCAAGGAACCAAAGGAGTATGGAACGGGTCAAGGATCCCAAGGGGTGTGTGAGAGGGAGAAGGATCGCAAGGGGTATGGAATGGGAAGAAGAATCTCCAGGGGCATGCAAGGGGGAGAAGGATCCCACGGGGCATGCAATGGGGGGAGAAGGATCCCAAGGGGTATGGAATGGGAAGAAGAATCTCCAGGGGCATGCAAGGGGGAGAAGGATCCCACGGGGCATGCAATGGGGGGAGAAGGATCCCAAGGGGTATGGAATGGGAAGAAGAATCTCCAGGGGCATGCAAGGGGGAGAAGGATCCCACGGGGCATGCAATGGGGGCGAAGGATCCCAAGGGATGTGCAAATGAGGCCCCGGGGACAGGGCGATGCGGGGAAGGCTCCCCGCGCTCCCGGCCGTGGGACAGGGACCCCCAGGCGCTGCGGCTCCCGTGCCCGGTGCGGCTCCCTGGGCACCGCGGGTCTCCCACGGCAACCGGACAAACCTCAGCCGCCACCACCGCGCTCCCAGAGGGGACGAGAAACCAAACCTTCCCCGANGGGGTGGGCACGGCGGGGATGGTGCTGCCCCTCCTGCCCCGCCGTCTGAGACACCGCACCCAGCGCCACCATCGCCACCCACCGCCAGCACGGGTCCCCAGCACGGGCAGGATGTGGAGCTGGTGGCCTTCCTTCGTAAAGGAGGTCACAGAGATGCTCCCAGGGCTGGAGCGCCTCTGCTGTGCAGCCAAGCTGGGAGAGATGGAGGTGTTCGGACTAGGGAAGAAAAGGCTCCAGGGAGAGCT
>VXBX01001788.1:50178-69095 GCA_013400415.1 Scytalopus superciliaris | reverse complement strand
TGGGTCGGGTGTGCCTTCGCCATCCCCCGGTACTCACCGCGGAGCGGGGCAGCCTCGGCGCGACCCCGGCGGCGGCAGCGCCCGGAGCCGCCGGGGCTGCGCGGGGACTCCGCGCNACTAACAGCAGGCAGGGTTAGATGGGATATTGGGAAGAAATTCTTGGCTGTGAGGGTGCTGAGGCCCTGGCACGGATTGCCCAGAGAAGCTGTGGCTGCCCCATCCCCGGAATTGTTTCGAGCCAGGTTGAAAGTGGCTTTGATGAACTTGGTCTAGAGGAAGATGTCCCTGCCCACGGCAGGAGGTTGGAACAAGGTGAGCTTTAAGGTCTCTTCCAACCCAAGCCTTTCTAGGATTCTATGAAAATGCCAAGAGCAAGTCAGGCAGGGCTGCACGGGCAGTGGTGCCTCACCTGCACAGGCAGCTGCTGGCTTTGGCCAAACAGGTTTTATCAAACCAGTTCCAGAGCTTACTTGGAGACTGTGGAGGCTGCACACAGACTGGTGGCCTGAAACCAGGAAGGGACAGGTCATGACTGCACTAGGGAGTTGCTCAAGATGAGGTGCTCACTGATGCTCTGCTTCCCTTGGTGAAAACATCTCCTTTTGCTTGAAGGAGTGTTTCCCTGTCCAGTGGTGCTGGAATGCTTTGGGTGGGAAGGTGATTCTGCCACCCAGACACCCTCTGGGAATGACAGCACCAAAGCAAAGCCAGGAAGCCTCCCAGTCCAGTCCAATCGCCAGCAGCAAAGAAAGGATGGGCGAGGTGGAAGTTGTGGGTCAGGTTTGGGGTGAGTTCAGCTGCCCCTGGAAGCAGGGAACCCTCCCTGGCTTTCTGGGAAAGCTGCTGAGCATGGCAGCCTGGGAGGGATTCAGCCCTGTGTAATTATGACAGAAAAGTGTGAGTGAGAGGGCAGCTGATGGGTGTGCAGAGCCCAGGGCAGGCAGCACCATCTTTGCCAGCTCCTTGGACAGGGGTAAATTCTACCTCTACAAGAGGAGCCATGGGAGAGGATGGTGGGAGGTGGTGTGTGATGGTGGGTTTCCCCTCTGGGGTCCACAGCGAGCTGGGCTTACCCTCTGCCCAACCTGCCACAGGTTTTCCTCCTCCACGGGTCTGGCATCCCTCATCCCCCTGCATCCCCCTGGGCTCCACTGGTCAGCTTCCAACTCAGCAGGAGGGCAAGTGACAGGGTCGGAGTGGGCACGCAGGGCTCTGTGCTGGAGCCACTTTGGTGAGATGCTGATGAGCCTTTCAGCCAGCACCTCTGGGCACAGGGGCGCTGTCAGCAAACTCAACAATTTATTTGTTTTAAAGGAAACTCTGCAGCTTGGAGCTCAACCTGTCCCCATCCCAAAGTTCCCTGTGCATCTGGTGTGAAGGACAAAGCAGCACTGGCCCCTCTGGCAAGCAGAGCCAGCAGCTGGCAAAGCCATCCCTGCATCGAGGTGAGTCAGTGCTCAGCATCCCATCACCCTGCAGCTGGTTGAGTGGCTCCTCTCCTCACTGGGAAGCAATGCCACGTGGGATGAGTCAGATAGAAAATGGGTTTATTTCCAGATGCTGCAGGGAAACTAATTTTGATTTAACAAGCAGGCAATACTGAGGTATCTTGAGTTTTTATTTCAATCCTACTCCACAGGAAACAATATTCACTAGCGTTATCTTCCTTACATTTGTTTGTATTTGACCCAATACTGTGTTAAATATAAAATACTGATCGAACAAGGATGGATGGTGAAAAACATGAGATGCTAAAAAGCTCCCTCGAGCCCTCCTCCAGACATCCTGAATGTTGAGAGTCATTTAAAATTAGTATAAAATAGGAGGACAATCCGATAACTTGCTCTGTGCCCCCCATCCTGCTTTGCAAGGGGAGGATTTAAAAGCAAGAGAAGAGGGGGGGACTTCTCAATTACAGAGAAGGCCACTCAGCAAATCCAGGCTGAAGGTGGTGATGCCCTAGATGGAGCCTGACCACCCAATCCTGCCTGGACATCTGTCCTGCCCTGGATTTTCAGCAGGAGACTGAGTTGAAGTAACCTCAAAAAGGTCCTTGTGGCACCTCCCTGTGCCTCAGGAGCCCCTGGGACAGATTTAGGGCCAAAAGCCACCAATGGCAAAATGGTTTCCAAGTTAAATCCTTTGGGATGAAACCTGTGAACAAAACACAATGGTGGTCCTTGGGCATCCTCAGGCCCTGACAGATGTTTCCCCATGGGTGCAGCTTCTGTTTGCATGGTCTGTCCCCAGGGTGGCTCCCCATGGATTTAGTGACAGAGGGGGAGGAGAGCCAGGCACACTGAACTGCAGTTGTCACTGTGGCCCACAGTGGCTCTGGAAATCCAGTCCCCCAGACCCAGTGAAAATTGAAGCACATGTTTGTGAAGCACTGGCTGCCCTCCAAGTGCTTCACAGGGTCCTCACATGAGCCCTGTGAGGTAGGTTGGTGTCTTCAACCCCATTTTACAGATGGGGAAACTGAGGCACAGAGAAGGGTAATGACTTGTCAGACAGAAAATATGGCATCTCCCATTCTGGGACCTCCAGCTTCCAACCCCAGATATGCTCCATCAACTGCTGGTTACTCACAGCTTATCCTTCTCCAACTCTCCATCTGCAGTAGGTCACAGAACAAGGGCTGGGACCTGAGGGATCAGGAGAGGCAGCAGCAGAGCCTGGGCTCACACCAGCTCATTCACCCCATGTCCCTAAGACCACTTGTCACCCCAAGTGGAGCCCCAGCCCAAAGGCCGCTTTGGGGTGCCTTGGGCAGAGACCCCCAGCAGCCCCATGCCAGGCTGGGGTGCCAGGCACAGCACCCAGAACCCCTTACAGGAACCTTCTTCCTGTGGAAGTGAAAACCCACTGGATTTTTTTGCCGACCTGGTGACCACAGCGTCAGGAGGAGATGAGTATCCAGATGCTTCCTCTTTGGTAATCTGCTGCAAAATGGCACAGCCCTGGGGAGCCAGTCCCAGGGCACTGCAGGCTGGGGTGGGGGCTAAACTGTCGGGGAGGTGGGGCAGAGCCTGGAGCTTGGCTCCTTGGCATGGAGATGGAGAAATGGGACATGTGGGATGGTGGCCCATAAATCTCCTTCGCTTGCCACGTCACACCAAGACCACTGCAGTTGTAATTAATTGAAGGCCAAAAAGAGATGATGGGAAATCAATGCCTGTGGGGCTGATGGGGAAGGTGCAGGCAGGACTGGGAGCAGACCCCAGCATGTACCACAGCCCAGCACACAGCAGACCCTCCTGGTTCCAGCAGCTCTGCCAGTGCATTTGGGGAGCAACACCAAGTGTGGTTTTCCCATTCCAGCACCATCAAGGCTGCTCCAAACAACCAGATGGATGCTCCATGTCATGTGTGTGTTAGCACTTTGTGGCCATAGTTAGGCATTTAAAAACTGAGTATCACTAGGATCTCCCCATCACAGCTCACCTCCAAGCATCATGTGGATGCATCCTTTCCCTTCAGCAATCCTGGGAATGTTGGAAATCCTCCCAAAAGTAGAATTAAATCTGATGCATAACAGGCTTATCATCAAAATGGGAGCAAAGAAGGCAGGCAGCCCCATGATCCCAGTCCAAGGAGGTTCACTTCCCTCCCTCAAGGAGAAAGGGAGTCCCCTGAAGTGGATGGGCCGGCCCCAGTCAGGGAGATGGCAGGAGCTGGATCCCAGCTCTGCTCCCTGCTGAAGGCACATGTGTGGAAGAGCCTGGGAAGGGGCCTTGCTTTGGGCTGCCACTGGCACCAAGGCCAGAGAGGAAAGCAAAGCACTCCAGGGAGAAAATATCCATGGGGGCTCCCAGGGCCCATCTAGTGGGATGTACCGAGTTGTGCACTTAATACTGGCTTAGAGAAAGGGTTTCCCAGTGCACGGGGGACTGGGGCACCCTGGAAGAGATTCAAGTTTCAATCTCTCATATAAGGCTTGTTGAGTCTGGACCTTCCCATCATGAACTTGTGTGGGAGCAGTTAATGCTGACATGACTTAGGACCACTTAGGAGCCAAGTCCAGGTGGTGCAGGGGTGTCACCATGCTCCCCTACACCACTGGGTCTTTTCCCTTATGTTGGTATCTCCAGTCCCCTGGGCAGCCCATGCTAAGGACTCCAGTAGGCAAACCCAGGATGTCACTAGCCAGGGGCATGTGGGGCCAAGGTCTTCATTCCCATGGGATGCTCGGGGTCAGGTGAGCAAGCAAAGCCCCTGGCAAGTCCAGTGGGTGAAGCCCCCTATCACCCACAGCCCATTGGTCGGTCACTGTGTTATGAAACCTTTGCCTAGAAAAATAAACAGTTCCCGAGGTTAAAAAAGAAAAATGTTTAAAATCAACCTCCAGGCTCTCCTGTCTGCGCCGGAGGGGCACCAGTGGCTGCTGCCTGCGGGGCCAGGGGGCGGTTTGGGGCAAGCCCACGGTGCAGGCTGCCTCCCCACTCCCCTCCATGCCCCCGCGAGCCCGTTGGCACAAACAGTGTCTTTAAGGCGTCTACCGGGATGTTTTGGTGTCCAGCGCTCCGGGCCGGTAGAGGTACCTCCAGATGGCGTAGTAGTGGATGCCAGCTCCGATGGCCACGAAGAGGTGCCAGATGGCGTGGGCGAAGGGGATGCGGCCGTCACTTTTGAAGAACACCATGCCCAGGCAGTAGAAGAATCCACCAGCCACCAGCTCCGGGAGTCCATCCCTGTTGGGCTGGGAGCAGGCAGGGAGGAAGAGCTCAGTGTGGCCACAGTGTGTCTGCCCTTTCCCCACCACCCCATTGAGACCACCAGAGCTGCAGGCAGGACTCCCTCTCTGCCTTCTGCTACCCAGTCCCCTCCCATAGGGCAGTGGGGACCCAGCAGCCCAGCTTTGCTGGGAGGATTGGAACTAGACTGTCTTTAAGGTCCCTTCCAACCCAAACCCTTCTATGATTCTGTGATTACTATTTCAATGCAATGGAGCCCAGGCAGGAGGGCTGCTGGGGTTGCATGGGGTATTTGCTGGGCACCCAAAGCAAAACCAACCCAGGCCATGTCATACTGGGGACAGTTTTATCCATCACACAGCTTGGAGACTGCACCAACCCAAGAGACACAAACCAGCCTTGCTGGGATTTGTCCTTTGCACTGAGCCCAAGTGCTTCCCAGCAGTGGCTTACCATGGAAAGGATGACCAAGGCGGGGAAGAAGCCCATGATAACATAGCACACCAGCTCCACCAGCTTGTACCTGTGACCAACAGAGAAGCTGCTTTGGAGGCAGGAGCAGAGGGATGTTGAGTTTTATGCTTATAATGTCCACGGCCAGGCTATGGGAGAAGGGGTGGCAGTGCCATCACGGCAAGTCCCATGTCCTCATGTGTGAGTCAGGCTGGCACCCTGCTCAGGGTGGTTGGACCCCCCACCCTGGCTTGGGAGCTCCAGCTCAGGACCAGGCACTTGGGGCTTCAGGGACAAACCAGGGGCCTTTGGCTTTTTATTTGGTGCCACCATGTGGATGAAGCAACTCATGGCAGCACGTCCCTGCATTCCACATCCCTGGTCCCACACTGATGCTCCACATCCCTGTTTCTACACACCCACCAGCACGGGGCCAGATACAGGCACTCACCGCTCATGGAAGAAGAAAACATAGACAGTCCCAATAGATGCCATGATCCAGATGATCCAGCGCATGTGGGAGGCCCAGGGACCCAACTCCCTCAGGTTCAGCCTGCAAGACCCAGGTCTGCAGTGAGGCAGGTCTAGGGAAGCACCCTGGTCTGGGCTTGAGGACAGCGAGGTGACAGGGAAATGCTGCCCTCACTCCCACAACCATCCCACCAAAGGGTCTTCCCAAGTTGTAACTTCAATTTACAGAAGTTGAAATCTATAGGATATGAAGGCTTTGTGGAAAGGGGTAGGGTACAACTTGAGGCATAGCCAAAACCAGAGGGGAAACCCTATTTGTTGGAGCCAGGCTGATTTTCTGCCTTCCAGGGGGCCAAGAGGTGGCCTCTACCTACCAACAACTCACCAGGGAGCATAGGATGCTGCGATGAAGAAGTAGATCACCATCCTGTCAAACATGTGCAGGCAGTGCTCCACAGTCCTGCAGGATGGACACACGGGCAGGTCACAGCACTGGGGGCCTCTGGACCCTTTCCCCCTTCCCAAGCCCTGGGCAATCAGGGATGGTACCTGAGATGCCTCTTCTTCCAGGAAATGGTGTGGAAGATAGTGGAGACAATGAAGAGGCTGGACAAGCCAAAGCCATAGATCCAGGCTGAGATGGTTTCCCAGTGGTCATCAGAGAGGATGTAAAGGATGGAGCTGCCGAGGATGCTGGGCAGGATCCAGAACTGGAAAGGAGAAATAAACTTACTGTTGACTTCTCTGCATTTCCATCGAGGAGCTACAGTAGTCTCCACTTTTCCTTTTAGGTATTTCTTTTGCTTTTGGTCAAAACTACTACCCAAAAGGGGCAGGGCCAGGCATGGGCCAGGCAGGGTCCCTCCCTGTGTGGTGCAGTTTCAAAATAACTTCTCCAGATGGAAGTAGGGAGGAGGAAGAAGGCACAAGGAGGGTGGTCTCCTCTGAGTCATCTTCCAGGACTCAGAGTGGGAGCTGCCAGCTCCCCAAGGAAACTCTGGTGTGGGGAGAGCTTGGTCCCAGGGCTGTGCAGGCAGCCCCAGGGGCACCTGTCACACCTCCTGCTGTGAAACCTTCCATTTTCAGGGAGCTTTGCAAAACACTCCTGCTCCGCTAAGCCCACAGCCAGCTTCCCCAGGGACATGGGGCCACAGTGGGTGAGAGCAAAGGAGATGCACTTCAGCTTCCCATGGAAGAAGGAGGGAGAGCATCCCAGTCCCTGGGAGCACCTGGGACACATCTGCCTCATCATAGCCCCTGGACTCTCAGTGACTACTCCAGGGTTGAACACAGAGATTTTGTGGTGTTCCTTGAGGTTCCTCAGTGGACCCCCGGAGAGATGAGCACTGACCTCCCTCACCCTGGGGCAGGGACAGGGACTCACTGCGTGGGTGGCACAGTTGGCTGCATGCTCATACTCCGTGGGCTGGTACCTGCAGTTGGACGGGACACGGTGATTCATGAACCTGCAGCAAAAGCAGGGAGAGAAACACACTCAGGGGATGTGATGGGGGCAAACCCTTTTGGAGGGGTTTGCACAGGGAGATCCCTCCAGCCTTCCAGCTTGGAGCCCTGCTATGGCTCAGCTTTGCTCCAGCTGCCCTGCAGAAGTGACCCCAGGGCACAGCTTGTCCATCTGGCTGTCCCCAAATGCCTGGACCCCGGGTCTTTCTCAGCCACAACTCAGGCTGAAGTATTTCCCAGGAGCTGCTGTTGCTTGGAGAGCAGAAGGCAGGAGCCAGCTCTGCCTATTGCTGCAGGCAGTGGTGGGAAGAGCCTCAGTAGTGAAGAGGGCACACAGGGTAGTGGGTGGAACTGTGGCTCCCTGACCCATCCTGTGGTGACATCCTCATGTCACTGCAGTGTGCCCAGCTCTGACAAGGGTATCCTCATGATGTCTTTGGTTTCTGGGTACCACCTGCATCCACCCCCAACCCACAGGGCCACACACCCCAGCACATATTGCTGTGAGGGGAAACCTGTATCTTTATTTCTGTTTCTCTTATTCTGAGGTATCAGATTGCTCTTGACATTTGCAGGAACATATTGATTTCCCCTGTTGGATCGACACACAGTGATAAAAAAATAGTGTTAGGCTTGGCTAGTCCATTGCTGGGTATGTAACAGCAAATTAAATGTACATCCGTGATAATGGGTTGAAGCAAAGCCTCGCTCACCATCCTCTTCTGGCAGAAGCCAGCAGTGGAGGCTTAGCAAAGGGAATAAGAAACAGGAAGATAGAGAGGAATCCTTCCCTGATCCTGAGAATCAGGGGTTTAAAGATTTTCCTGCCGTGGTTCAGGTCAGGACGGCCAAGCTGAGTGGGTGCTGGCAGGGCTGCCCTGCAGGACCTGGGCTAATTGTTTTCTGACCCTGTTTGCCCCCAGCTCCTGCACCATCTGCGGCATGTTTCACAGCTGAGTTGTGCCCAGTGAAGGGGCTCAGGGGATGGCAGGACCTTGCCGCTGGGCACAGGGTGACCCCCTTGGTCTGGGGTGTTGGGAAAGGCAGTAAAATCCCCTCTCCCTGTCCCTGAGCCATCCTCGTCTATATGGACTCCTCTGATATCTCCTGCCTGCTCTGTCCCACTGCCTGAGCCACTTGCTGTTGCCTGTTAAAAGTGAGCCAGGATGGATTAAATAGCTCAAATGACAAGGATTTGGTGTTGGGGGAGAGTGGCCAGAGCGGGCCGAGGTGTGCAAGGGTCTCCCCAGCAGGTGACAGTGACAACCCACACAGGGACCCTGTCCCCAGCCACTGCCCTTCCTGCTGCCAGGCCCTGGCACTTTGGCAAGATTCATGGTCATCATCACCAAAAAATGTCTGGAATTAGGAGGAGGAATGGAGGGGCCAAGCTACTGCCACTCTGCCAACTGAGGACCTGCACCGGGTAAATCGGGGCTCAGCAAAGTTGCCCTGGCCAGGAGGCAGCTGGGCATCCTTGGAGACATGGTAGTGCCCAGAGTGCTGTCACCTCCACCCCAGGGCACACCAGGGATGCCCTCCCCATCCCAGTGCTCCAGCCATGAGTGCTGGTGGGGCTCCCTATGCTGGAGCCCTGTGCCCCTGGCAGGAGGATGTCACTGTCCCCAGCGTTGCCAGGAGACTGTCCCCAGCTCCCCTTCACTGTCTGCTTCCCTTTCTTTTCCCTTTTAATAATAAGAAGGAGGGGGAGAAGAGTGGAGGCCAGACATACCAGATGACGTCACAGTTGCTGAGGAAACATGTTCAAGGCCTTTTCCTTGATTTTATTGATTTTAACAAAGCCTGCACCGTCTCCCCTCCATTCTGGCACTGCTGTTCAGAGCAGTAAGGGGGAGCAGCAGCAGGGCCAGTTCCCACAGCCTCCTTTCCTGGGCTGAGGGGCACCCAGACCCTTTGGGAAGGAATCCCTGGGATGCAAATATCCTCCCTAGCTCTGGTACAGGGATGGAGAGGGTGGGAAGGGCTACCTCATCCATCTCCGTGAGAGGAGGCTGAAGCAAATGCCTGCTTTTCCTGGAGAGAGAAATAGCCTTGAGGAGGAGCTTTTTTTTGACCTGGGAAGATGTTGCTCTTGTTTTCCTGTGCTTCTTTCTAGTAAGCATCATCCTGTGGAGGTTGGGAAATGGGTACAGTGAGGGCCCTCCTGCAGCAGCCAGCACTGCATTTTGGGGCTAATTTGTCACTTTTTTATGGTCCTCTGTGCTCTGTAGAAACAGGAGCAGCTGATGTTTGCACATCACCTGGCAGGGCAAGATGAGTCCCAGGTTGCCCTGCAGCACCTTGCTCCCCAGAGGTGCAGAGGCCATTTCCTCCCCTTCTCTTCTCTCCTGGGACTTGATCTGTCTCTCAGACTAATCCTGGGTGCCAACCATCCACGCAGCTCATGCCACCTCTGTGCACACTGGCATGGGTGCAGGGCAGGGCATGGGGAGTCCTGCTTCATTCCCAGCCTGCAAACAGTTGCCGTATCAGTGTGCAAAACCAGTCTCAAACCACATCTTCAGCCCGGACAGATGGATAGATATGCCTGGAGAGGGCACCTGCAAGTCTCATTAGAGTTGATGAAAGCCCAGAGTCCCAGGTGAAGCCTGCTGTGTGTTTCCCACCCCAGCTCTGTATGACTGGGCTTGGGAGAGGGGGAATTGCTGGCAGCCAGGCAGAGCTCCAGGCTTTCACAATGCAAGAAAACAAGAAACACCTCTCCAAAGTTAGATCTGATCCCTGCAGCAAGTCTCCTGCCCACCTGGCTGAATCCACAACCATCTCCAGCTCTGTGTCATTGCAGTCGTAGGCTTGGGGACAGCCTGGCAGTGTCCCTGGGGTGGGAGGAGATGGGAGAGACTTGGCCCCCAAAGCCACGGCGGTGTGTCTCCCTCGATGCTGCGGGCCTGTGATCACTCACCGCCGGGCACTTCAGTGCCTTTCAGCAGGTGATTTAGGACGGCAAAGTCCAAAAGACACTGCAAAGTTCAAAGCCTCCTGCAAGGCAGGAGCACAGGCTTGTTCATTTCCAGGGATGGTGCGTGGGAAGCAGGGAACCGAAGGGTTCCCGGGCACCTTTTCCTCCCGGTGCTGTTTCTGGCAGACTCCCTACAACCAGCTACATGAAGATGGGGAGCTGGTGGGGGTCTGAGCAGGGGTTATTCTCGGCAGCTCCGGGGTTTTTGCTTGCCCTGCTTGTGCCTGCTTCCCCTGGCCCCATTCCCAGGGAGGGAGACTGAAAAGGGCCAGTGCATCAGTCTCCGACCAGGGAAACAAAGGGCCCCTTGTCCCTGGCAGCCGGGGCAAAGTGCAGAGCTGGCTTCCCAGGCCTGTTCCTTTCTCCTTCTCTTTCTCCCACTCTGGGGTTTTTTTTGGTGGCTTCAGGGGGTATTACTGAGTTTTTAAAAGACTTTTATCCAAGAACAAAATTCCAACTTCAAAAAAATCATGCAGCTCTGCCTGGCTCTTGCTTTGCCAAGGTGGGCAGAAGAAGGCAGAAAGGGGATTAAGTTAAATTATTCCTCAGGAGGGCTCATCTGAGCCCAAGTCAGCAAGTCCAAAGTTAGTCCAGGTGATGCAAACCTCCCCAGACCAATTCACATCTACAGGTCTCACTTGCAAATGGCTTATAAAAGAGCTGGGCTCAGTTAGGATCTGGTCTAATGTCTTTGGAGGTAGAATGCTGGTTTGCTGTGAATCCACCCTCCTGTCCAAGCAGCTGAGGATCTTCTGGGCTGTGTTCCCTGCTGGGCAGCTCTTGGGATCTGGCTAAAGAAGGAGAAGATATCTCTTTCCTTGTGTGACTGGATGCCACAGCTGCTTTTAGAGTAACAGAGGAGGATCCTGATGATGGTCAGAGAGGAAGGATGGAGGAAGCACTTGCTGGATGCTGTCGTGGTAAGTCCTGCCTGAGCCCTTTGAGCTGTCCTCTGGTAGAACAAGTGTTGTAATGCCTGAGGTGACAGTGATGGAGCAGATGTGTTCCTGTAGGGTAGACTGGCCTCAGACGCTTCAGTGTGTGGACTGGCTTTGCCCTGATCAGCCCAGAGGCTGCACACCCAGCTCAGGTGCCAGGGCTTGGTCACATATGAGCTGCTGCGGTGGCATCCCCATAAGATGGGGCTTGTTGTGTGCTCTGCCTCTGACCCCTAATCTGGTAACGCTCCAGCTGCATCCCTGGTAAGAGGCTTCATCCCCTTGAGCTCCTCTGTGGTTTGTAATTAGCTCACCCCCAAGGAGTTGGATGTGATGGTGCAGAGCCTGATGGCTGTTTATGTACGGGACACAATCACAGGATTCAGGAGACTAAGTAGGATCACAGGGACATAGCCATGGACCGTTGAGTCCAGGCCATCAATTCTGCAGCTCAGGAACATGGGAAAGGCTCAGGAGCCATCCCCTCTTGCCCTGTGGCTGCAGCTCCCAGTGCAGAGCTCCCAGACTGTGCTGCTTTACCCAGCCCAGGAGCACTTGAGAAATCCTGTTTTTCCTTCCCACCCATTGACATGGCAGCGTTTGCCACTGGGAAGCAGAAATGTAAAGGCTGATGCTGCCCAGCACTGCCATCTGCAGAGCCACCCACACAGGCATGTGCATGGCTGCGTGGCACCCCGTTAAGAGCTGAAACCTCTATCCCATGCCCATTCCTCAGTTCCTGCATGCTCCTACGCAAACATATGGTGCTCCTGGTTTGGAAAGCTGAGCTGTGCGTGCTGGAAGCTTGTGGGTCATCTCCTTGGACCAGGGGAGATGGGGCAGCTGGGAGAAGCCTGTGCATGGGCTGCTCCTGTGACTCAGGCCCATCCCAGGTGAGAAGGGGCAGGAGGACTGGAGGGAGCAAGACAGTGCAGTGTTTTCCTTTTTATCTCTTTCTGGCACCATGCAAGGAGCTGGCAGCTTCGGTAGGGAGCAGGAAATGAAAGGCTTTTCATCTAAACCAGCATTTCCCAACCCTTCTTGTGGATAAATTAGCACATCACCAGATTTCTGGAGTAACCCACCCAGATGCCCCTGGTGCAAGATTTGCTTCCACAACATGAGTCAAAACAGGCACCGGAATGAATCATCACTGATCACCTCTGATTGCTCCCATCCCAGTGTTGCTCATTCCCAGCACTCTGGCACGTACTAACACCTTGGACTGGCTGTAGACCATCCCAGACACAACCTGCATGCCCTGGGAATTGCTGAACAAGTGCTGCTCCTGACTTAGAGATGCTCCTGGACAGGGACTGTGTGCTCAGCCCTGTCTGTGCTGTACCTGGCTCTGAGCCACAGTCACAGATGTCCCCCGTGGAGGGACAGGGAGGGCAACCCCCCAAGACATCCTGCTGCCTCAGCGGGCACAGGAGGGGCTGAGGCAGGCAGGAGGGAATATGCTGCTATTCCCCTGACCACACCAAGGGTATACACCATTCTTCTTCCTTGATCTTCATCCTAATAGGAGACTCCAAGCCAGGCTGGATGAAGGAATTTCTGCACCCATGAGAGCCCATATACACCCAGCAGGGCTTGGTTGGTGGTGGAAATTCAGCAGGTAATTCCCAGTGGGGTCATAATGGTCCATATTCCCATCCTCTGTGCAGGGATATTTATTTTTCTCCCTGGCAGGCTCTCTGCTCTCCATGTAGATGGTATTTCTAACTCTTCCAAGGCAATTCATGACCCTGCAGCCACAGCAGAGCTGTTTGTTTATTCACAACAGATGGGATTGGTGAGTGTTTCCCAAATTACTTTCTGAGCTGGGACTTCTTGTTTCATTTGGTACTCATGAGACCTCCAACAACAGCTGATTAGTCACAAAATTACTCTGATATCCCAGGTGTTTTGTGAATGTTAGGAGGACCGTTTCCAGAACTGAAAATCCTCTATTATTCATTAATTGCTTGTTTGGAAAGTCATTGTGCATGTTCCTTGCTGCCTTGCCTTGAGCACAGAAGTTAGTGGAATAAATCCTCAGCTGGTTCTGGCTGCTTAACTGCAACAGCTCAAGGTGGGCAGGAGTGCGTGTGACCACTGGAACCTGAGCCTGCTGGCAAAGGATTTGGATAGTTTTGGGGCTGGAGCCTTCCCAGCTTCTAACTCTGGCTGTAACTGTGAGATACATGGGCAGGTGACGGTGTCTTGTGTCTATAAACTCTCTTCACAGCATGGCTCGAGAGACACAGCCAGGCTCTCATTTGGGATTCCTGGATGCTGCTCAAGTACAAATCATATCTGTAAATTATTCAGCAAATGCCTCTGGACAGCGAAGGCACAGAAGGAAAATCATGTATTTCACCAGCCAGGCATGCAGATAGTAAGATTTCCATTAGTATTACTTACAATAGAGAGTAGGGTTGTGTCTAATGCTACGGCGCCAGCCAGTGCAGCTCAGCACAGGGAGAAGGGAACTGCTTGCCCTGACCTGATGATGTCTCTGCATAAAATCCTTTCCCCAGCAGCAGCAAACCTAAACTGTAAACTTGAAGAGGAGCACAGACTTGGATCCCAATTGTCCTGAAGGTCAGCACTGCTTGGCTCCACTCACTGGCATGTGACTCCTTCACCAGGACTGTGATGCCCGTGGTATCGTGCTATCATGATTTTCACTGATGGATTTTCACTGCATGAAAATGCTGAGGTTCAGTTACACCTGAGGAACCCCAAGGGAGACCTGAGCTCTGCGTGTTTGGCCATGTCTCCTCTGCCTTGCTCAGCCCCTGCTCTGAGTATCCACACCCTCACAGCATCTCTCTGGGTACTCAACAGACCTCCTTGTGCAGCTGCAGCCAAGCACTCCCCAAGAGCGATGAAGTTGTGTTCTTTTCCCTTCCTTTCTTTTGGAGTTGTAGTTGTTTGGCCCTGCTTTGTCTCGCTGTGGAGCTGGGGGTGTGGGAAGGGAGGAGGAGGGGAGGCGAGCCCGGGAGCAGTCCTGGCAGAGCCCCATTCCTTGCATTCACTGACCTGCCATGCTGGGCAGTGGCTTGAATTTCCCATGGATTGTGTTGGCTGCTACCTCATGAAGCTGGCCACAGTCAGCTGTGCCAAAGAATCACATCAGGCTGATATCCAACACCAGCCCAAGGAGGAAAAGATCGTGTTTCCCAAGCAGCCAGGAGACTGTCCTTCCCCCAAAAGCACAAGGCACGGGGCTTGGTTTGCCCACTATTGCACATCTCCAGTGTAGTGATTCCCACCTGAGGCTGTCTTGTCAGGCCCCCCAGTCTTCCCAGAGGAGGGAATGGGGCAGTTTGAGGGGATACCCCATCAAAAATTATGTTCCAAGCACTTGTTTCCTTCCAAATACCTGGCTCCAATGTTGTGCCTTGGGTATTTAGACATACATGAGATGGCTCCTACCAGTGCTGTCTTAAGAGGGTATTTCAGTCAACCTGACCACACAGAGTAACCAACATGGAATTGGTTGGTGACATTAGCTGATCCTGGGTTTCCCTATTTTGGGGACCTCCCCATCTCTTGGATCAGTGTGTTTTGCATCAAGGGTGTTTGCTCAGCTGGGAACAGACTAGCAGGTCTTGCTGGGGATGGTGGGATGGGGTTGGTGCTTGCACGGTGATGAGCTCCTGACTCTCAAGGAGCTTCAAGCTATGGTATTAACACTGAAAGCATTTCCCTTCTCATTGCTTCATCCCACATGAGCTGTGGGGGAAGCAGAGCTCTTGGAAAGCATCTCAGAGTGTGTGGGAGCAGACGAAGGCTGCTCATGTTTTTGTCACAAAGCAAACGGGGACCAGATCTTCCCAATGTGGTAGCTCTGTCCAGGCTGTCAGCCTGGAACTGTTTTCCTTGTGTCTGGGGTCTGAGCACCCCAATGTTTCCTATTCCTGCTGGTTCTCCTCTCGCTCTCTTTCCCAGAGATGCTGGAGGAGTCAATGAATGTCTCCTTGCTCAGTAATTACAGGTGCAGGGAGCAACAGGGAAGGTTTCTCTGGCTGCCTTTCCCCAAATTCAGAGGATTTGGCTTTGAGCAAGTGCAGAGTTCAGACCTCCATCTCATGCTGGTGAGGAAGTGGCAGTGCCTACATTGTGAACACAGGGCAGGTGAAGACAAGCCTGGACCATGCACCTACAGAGACCCCCACTGAGCCCACTGCTTCTGGGCTGAGAAATTACTGTGGATTTTCCTGGCTGCTCCTCTCCATTACTCTGAACAGGGCAAGACAAGCAAACAGTAAGATTTAGAGCCCTTTATGCAAACAAATCAAATGGTGAACTGCTATCAGTTTGTTAGGATGATTCAGTACCCTGCAGCTCCCAGCAAACCCCTCTCCACTGCTGCTTCAGAGATGCTGAGGCTGGCCAGATACAGCAGCTCCCTGCTTAATCATGTTTCCTTCCAATTACAACTCTGGATGGTCAAAGTCTGGGAAGCATTCTGTTTCCCTGTGGGGAGATAGACTCAGCTCCATGGCAGCTACTTGGGCAGGAGGTACCAGACCATGTTTATAAAGTGGGCCAAAATGGGGTTAAAGCTCATGGTGAGGTGGAGGGAAGGTTTGGTTACCAGCTCGGTGTAACCTGACCAATGAGTTTAGTGAAGGTGATGTGACTTTCACTGATCCGTCAGTCTTGGGAGGAAACCAGCACCGTTTTAGTGAGCGGGGAGGAAGAGTGGAGGGAAAGTGGAGGAACCACTCTGCTGGCTGGATAAAGCAGGGGAAATCACAACTGCTTGCACCCTGTCACTGTGTGCTGTGCTGGCATCGTGGCTGAACTTGGCCTGTCAGGAAGGAGATGGATGTGGCTTGTCAGGGTGCAGGCTCTGAGTGACAGGGAAAGCCTTGAAGCAACTGTGCTTTTAAATTCCTTTTCCCCACAGTGTCAGTGATGGAAGAGCCTCCCAGACCCCACAGCAGAGCAGAAACCACCAAGTGCCTCATTTATAACCACAATATGCTCAAATAGCATTGCCTTGCATCCCTGTTCCTGGTGACAGCCCCCTCCCTTTGCTTTCTTCCCCACTGCCCCAGCTGTAGTGCTCCAACACCCAGCCAGGAGGGATTTGGGGACTCCCTGGTGCCCCTCCAGCCCCGAGTTTTCTCCTGGCAGTTCACAGAATGCTCCCACATTGATTGCTGCTTTTCATCTCCTTGTTCAAAGCCCGGTGCCTTCACTGCAGCTCTCACACAACAGGTCTTTCATCACCATGTTCTGTTTTATTTATTCCTTTTGGTGGGTGTATCGATGGCCAAGTTTCTCCTTTCTTGGTCCTTGCTCAAAATTAGATAAAACAACATGAAAAATGAAGCTGTTCCAGGCTTTTCCACCATGAGGAAAACTTTCTGCTATTTTTTTTTTTCCCCCAAGGACGGCCACAAGCAAGAATATCATTCTCTGAAAAGATGTTGTAAGATAGAATCATAGCATTATTGAGGTTGGGCAAAACCTCTAAGATTGATTCCAACCATTAACCCAGCACTGCCATGTTCATCACTAAACCATGTTCCCACATGTACATGTGTTTTTGAAAACTTCCAGGTACGGGGATTCAACCCCTTCCCTGGGCAGCCTATTCCTGACATCCCTTCTGGTGTTAATATCCAATCTAAACTTTCCCTGGTGCAATGTGAGCCCACTTGCTCTTGCCCTATCACTTGTTACTTGGGAGAAGAGACCAACCTCCAGTCAGGGAGCTGTAGAGAGCAAGAACATCTCCCCTGAGCCTCCTTTTCTCCAGGCTGAGCCCCCCCAGCTCCCTCAGCTGCTCCTCATTAGACTTGTGCTCCAGACCCTTCCCCAGCTCCATTCCCTTCTCTGGACTTGCTCCAGCACCTCAATGTCTTTCTTCTTGTGCAGGGCCCAAAATTAAACCCAGTGTTTGAGATGTTTCTGCTGCCTTAAAACCTGTGCCACCACAAGTCCCCTGGCTCCTGCTCACCCCAGTCCCCACCTCAAAGCCCAGCTGAAAGACTATCCCTGGCAAAAGGAAGGAGCAGCTTTAGGGTTTCTTTTGGGATATGCCACAGTAGAGCATTTCCGTGGAGAGGAGAGCTGGTGTGTGTGTGTGTGTGGAGTGCAGGGGGGACGGGGATTAGCCCACTGTTATTTTTAAGCACTAGGCTAAGAGGATCTCTGCAGTGATACGGGAAGCCCTGGGTTAGCATCACGTGCTGGTGACTGTCTTGGGGTGAAAGCCAAGGGAGTACCCATCTCCTCCTGCTTCCCATGCAGCCCCGGCACACAACAACAGGTGGAGGATACTGTGTGGACCCAACCCTTCCCGTGCCCCACAGCCCCTGCCCTGCACATGGGCTCTGTCCCTGCAAGGCAATGCCTCATCCCCATTTAACAAGCTGTCTCCAGAAAGGACCACGACAAGCGTGCTGATTCGGGATAAATCAAGCAACAGGTTGGCAGATGGGTTCTGCTGGGGGAGACTGAGGGGTGGGGGCAGCCCCTGATCTGCTGCCCAGCTCCCAAAGAGCCTCTGCACCACTGCCATGGGGCAGAGCTATGGTTTTTCCCTCTGCTCTAGGGGTACAGAGCTTTGCTCAGCTCCATCTCCCCCAGCCCTACCCTTGGCATGCCAGCTGGGAAAAAAAGGTCTTGAATTCTCTGCTTTCACATGGAGCTTTTACCAGATGCATTGTGCAGACCTGCTGGGTACCTCCTGCCTCGCCCCCAGGCAAAGGTTTTCAGGAGGCAGCTGCAGCATCAAAATGGTCTTGGAGGAAGTGCCCACATTTCAGGCAGCTTTAGGAGATGTGAGCATGAATTTTCCCCATGGGACACCTGGAAATAGAGGAGCTAATGGCTGAGGGGCTAGGAGGGTGGTCTCTTGTCCTTACCCAGCCCAGGCAAACATCCCTCAGGGATCATCCTGCCTGGAGCAGGCAAGAAACACCATCAGCGCTTCTTTTCATACACGGTTTTCTCTGGCCTTGGTGCAAAACTGAGCACCCCCAGCACCTCCCCAGTCCCTCTCTGGCCGTGCAGGACCCCAGGCTGTGTGATCTGACTTATCCTCAGCCACCCCTGGAGCCAGAGAGCTGTGGGCAGATGTTGTCCCCGTGTCACCTGCCAGCTCCCCCCTAAAAGGCCACATCTGATCGCACACGGCCGAGTGCCCTCTGACCCGTGCCCAGTGATCCTCAGGTTTCCCCCTACACATGTAACACCGGGAGGCTTCCTGACACACCTGAGCTTTTAAAACAAGTCCCTGCTGCCACTGGAAAACCTCCCTGGAGATTTCATGGAGACGGAGAAGGATCCACCACTGGTGCATCCCCTGGGAGCCCTGTTGAGCTCTCAGGTCTGGGCTGGGGGAGCACCCCAAGGGGGTTCACCTGGGTGCAGTGGGACCCCTGGATAGCACTGGTCCCTCCATGGTGAGTTTGGAGCCAGTGATGGGGTCTGTTCCTGAGAGGAGCCGCGTTCCTGATCCCCCAGCAGCGGGAAAAACCACAGTGAAGTTAGACCCAGTGAAAGGCAGCGAGGGCTCCCAAGGATGCTCAGAATCCTTTAGGGATGCAGACAAGCAGGTAGCCAAAAGCCCGGTTCGCACCTGCCCGGGTCTTTGGGGCACTCAGCAGCTTCTGAAGGTCCTTTCGGGCTCCATCAAAGCGGAGTCGAGCCCGGGCAAGGACTGGGGCTGTCCGGGGGCTCCGCGACGAGCGGGATGTCGGGGACCGCCGCACCGACGGGTTTACCTGGCGTAGCGCGTCTTCTGGAAATCCAGGAGCCGGGACACGAACATCGCGGCGGTGCCATGGAGGTCCCGGGGGGCGGCGGCTGCTCAGCCCCGGGGCGGGGGGAAAGTGCCGCCCGGGGGACCGGCACCAACTCGGCGCGGTCCGGCGGGGCGAGGAGGAGAAGGGGCGGCCGGCCCAG
>VXBX01001788.1:8339-46352 GCA_013400415.1 Scytalopus superciliaris | reverse complement strand
TTTTTTTTAATGCTACCAAAACAAGGGGGTCCCAAAGAGTTTTTCTTAGATGAGGAATGGCTCATGAAGCCCAGGGATTTTTCCTTCCTTCCTGCCTGTCTCTTCTCTCTGGTGACCAATTACAGGACCCAAGGGAATGGCATAAAGCTGTGTCAGGGGCAAGTTAGGTTGGGTATTAGGAAAAGATTCTTCTCCCAGAGGATGGTCGGGCACTGAACAGGCTCTTCAAGGAAGTGGTCATGATCCCAAAGCTGACAGACCTTAAGAAATGTTTGGACAATGATCTCAGGGGTATGGTGTGATCCTTGGCATTGTCCTGTGCAGAGCCAGGAGCTGGACTTGCTGATCCTTGTGGGTCCCTTCCAACTCAGGATATTCTATGATTCTATGCAGGAATCCCACATCTGGCAACACCTCTGTGCACTGTCCCCTGATGATGGGTGCCAGCAGGATCCCAGCTCTGAGGATTATGAATATCCACACCTTTGGGTGTGACAGTGGTGGTTGGGCTCTCCTGGCAGGGTACACTGTAATTCCATTTCCCCAGGGAGGGATGTTTTCCTGCACATTAAAATGCCAGAGATAACAGGTAAGAAAAGAGACAATTTGAGATTAAAATCTGCCATCAGCAGGAAAAGCCTCCCCAGGAGAAAATAAACTTTGGATGGGTAGGAGGAGTTATGGGACACGTGGATGGGTTGGCAGCAGGTATAGCAGAGGCAGAGAGGAATGTGGGGGACAGTGGGGGTAGGGGCAGCACTGGCTCTGGGTCACCCTGGCAGGGTGGACACAGGGCAGCAGGGTGCTGGGACACAGCCACTTAGGTTTAAGCCATTTGGAGCAGTCTCCTGGTCAGAAGCTGGAGTCCCTTATACCTTGGGGGGCTGATGGGGGAAGAGGCTCCATCACTCCCCACCACTCCATGTGCATCACTCACGAACCTTCTGGCACAAACTGGCCCCAGAGGCACAAACGCAGCAGCTCTTTTCCCAAGATTCACTCTTTCCCAGACCAATCCCTTGATTTTGATCCCATTTCCAGACATCCCTAGTTCAGTTCTTTTTCTTTTTTTCCCTGGATTTTATGTTCTCTCCTGACAAGCTGCTCCCTGGGTCTGGCAGCCCACGACTCCCCTTGCTCTGAAATTCACAGAATGGGTCAGGTTGGAAGGGACTGCTGTGGGTCATCTGGTGCAAGCAGGGCCAACAGGGTTGCATCCAGACGGTTCTGGAGTATCTCCAGGGAGGGAGACTCCACACCCTCTCCGGGCAATCTGTTCCTGCAAACCGGGGACCCCCAAGTGGCCACAACAAGGCACACAGGGAGCTCCCTGGAAGATGCTGTGCCAGGGGCAGAGTCACAGGACCGTGTTAAGGGGTTGGGATGGACCTTGAAAGTCGTTTAATCCCAAGCCCCCGCCACGGGCAGGGACACGTCCCACTGGACCAGGCTGGACACTCAGGGATGGGTCATCCACGACCAGTTCCAGTGCCTCACCACCACCCTAGTAAAGAACTCCTTCTGTGTGTCCAGCCTGTATTTCAGCTCGAACCCACTGCCCTGTCACTACAGTTCCAGCCGCAGGGTCCCCTCTCCAGCTTCCCTGCATCCCCCCCTCCAGACACTGCAAGTTCTCCACGTCCCCTCCTCCCCTCCAGAGCCCCAACATCCCTCTCCCCCTACCCCAAGCCCGGAGCCCCGCACGCCCATCCGCTGGAGCCTNCCCTCCCCCAAGCCCGGAGCCCCGCCCGCCCATCCGCTGGAGCCTCGGGGACATCGCGTGGCACGGGGTGGAACTGCAGAGACACCGGCGGGCAGGGACAGGCTCGGGGCGGTGGCCGCGGGCGAGCTGGGGACAGAAGGGACAAGTTGGAGACAGCGCGGGGCGAGTTGGGGACAGCGGAGACCACCGGGCGCGGTTCGGGTCTCCCATCCGGGCTCCGACCGCGGCGGACCCTGCTTAGCTTCGGAGCGCCGAGCGCGNCTGATGGGGGGCTTGGGGGGGCCTGGCCGCGGGGTGGGGGGCGTGGTGGGGTCCCCACGGTGCCGCCCCTGCCCTGG
Organism: Scytalopus superciliaris; assembly: GCA_013400415.1. Lineage (NCBI taxonomy): Eukaryota > Metazoa > Chordata > Aves > Passeriformes > Rhinocryptidae > Scytalopus > Scytalopus superciliaris. Next base: position 44,291 of record VXBX01001788.1, on the reverse strand, counting down.
GCTCGGGCCTGGAGCGTGGCCGGGGGTGGGCACGGCCCCCCGGGCTGTGGGGCTGCGGGGACGGGCCCAGGAGCGCCGGGCACTGCCGGGGCTGCACCTCCTGCCTCCTCCTGTCCGTGGGGAGCTGTCCCTGCTGTTCCATCGCCCCCCGTCCCGCTGGGGAGGGCAGGGAAGGAGCGCTCCTCCTGCTCCCTGGCCATGCAGCTTCACGTCAGGCCCTCCTGAGACCTGGGCGAGCCTCCCAGGAGGTGCAAAGACTCCATCCTGCTCCTGCTCGCACGGATCTTTTCACGCAGCCTGTGTCATTTTCCCCTGCCGTGTCGAAGCAGCGTGCCTTAGGCTCGGGGGTGGTTTTAGGAGCCCGTGCTGCTTTTGGTTTTGATTTTGAGAAAGAGGCCTTTCTCTGATCCTTGAGATTGCACTTACTTAGGCTTTAGGTGGTTCAAGCTGCACGCCTTGCAAATTACTTAATCATTGCAGCATGTTTAGATTAATTAGTGCATATTAGTTTTTATATGGGTATTAAAAAGCAATATTTTCGATTTAAGAACCCTCTATTAGTTGGGATTGGAGCGCTAAAGATCATTTGAAGAAGGATTTGACTGCCTTAAATACCTGAGAGATGAAACTGGGGGGTAATAACCAAAAGAACTTGAGAAAGGAGGCGTTTTGATTTAGGAAATGAGTAAGAGGAAGTGATCTCAGGTTGGCATCACAGACCATGATCCACGTGCACGGTGGAGGGTTTTTCTTTTAACAACTTGTTCTTTTTGTAAGCAACAATATCTTGCCCTCACGAGGGAGATCTGTGGCTGTCCCCAGCACGTCCTGTGGCATATGGGAGTTGGGAAGGTGAGAAGGTTGTTTCAGGTGACTGCCAAGATTGAGAAGGGTCACATCACAGCAGGAAAACGCTCTGTTTGCTTTTGTAGGTTTTGATGGGGGTGAAGAGATGAGCAAGTGGAGCTGGACAGACTTGAGACACGAATGTCTAGCAGTAATTAAGTTATGGTAAATGATGGGAGGGAAGCAGTAGCCTTTTGTGTATTTGTAAGTAAATCATTATCCATGTATTGATTCGAGCCACAGACTTTTGCAACTACTTTTCACATTTTTTTCACTGAGCACCCTATAGGGCTTGCTCTGTCATTGTGCATATAAAACATGCCCAGGTTTTGCTCAGATACCATTCATTTTTTACCTATTACTGGCAAAAAAACCCACGTCACAATAACTAGGAAATTTGCCACCTCCTTCTTTTGCAGTTTATAGAAGTCATTATATCAGTTTCTGAAGTTCCAGTGTACTGTCCCACGTGGTGATCTAAAAGTGTTAGTATTTCTCCTTAAAACCCCTGCCTATTTTCAGTTGCATCTTAGCTTCGTGGAGATTTGTATGTACTTGAAGATCACTGAGTCGTAACCAAAAACCCCACTTATTTTGAACAAGAGCTGCAGGCTTGACTTGAGAACAACCCAAGACAGAAGTAAGAAGAAAGAAATGGAACAAACTTACCTATGTCTTCTTTGGCTTTTACAGCTTTAAATTTTTCTTCAAGGAAGAGTAGAGGTGATTCCTTTTTGAGTTTATGGGGAGCAAAAAGGGACAGTTGGCTAATGATTTCTTTCCCCAACTGTGTGGGCTACTTGACTCCTTTCCCCATTTAATTTTCATAAATAACCAAAAAGTATTCTTGTATTTTAGTGCTATAGCTGACTTTTTTTACTTTTTAATTCAGCATTCTAATGTCCATTGTGAGAATAAATTGCATTTTAAAAAGTATTATTTATATAAAAATCACCTTGAGATTAGCTGATGAGAATTTCTGTGATGTATCTTTTATGTGACCCAGACCTGGCCCACTTATCTTTGTAATTCCAAGTCTTGTGTTACTAGATTTTCATTGTAATTTCTGAATATCTGTGAATTTCAGGTATCTGTTATAGAAATGACAGAAATATAAAAAGGCTCCTGTTCCTATTTTTGTCTCAGAATTCTGAGAATAATTTAAAAGGCCACTTACTTTGAGACAAATGAAGTGGTTGATGATGTGGACTAATCTCTTACTAATACTGTCTCAAATAAATCTCTCCAAAAAAAGTAGTAAGTATAAAACAAGTTTTGCAGATGCCTTTGTGAGCAACTCCTTAGTGAAACACCTCTCTGATGTGGTAAGTGGCCCAAATAACCAAGTTGCATTCAAGTTCCTAAACTGACTAGAATTTAGTGGTTGTGTACGTTCTTTAAACTGAAGTTTATTTGATTTTTTTTTTTCCTTCTTCCCCACTCTTGATCTCTCCTAGTTTCTTGTTTGAATAAAGAAACAGGAAGCCAGCTCTCTGGGTTTATAGTATCCTATCCTGTATATCTAGGAGATGACAGTTTACCAGGTGAGAAGAGCTGAAAAGAACTTACTAGGAGTGACTTACACTCTCCCATGCCAGGCCTCAGAAAGCTCACCTATTTCAACTTTTACAGGCAACTGGAGCCCTTCTCCAGACAGGCAAGGTAAACAAATGCATATTCTTTCAGGCACTATATGAAAGACAAACTTTGTTTATGTCTGCTCAGTCAGGAGAGCTACACCATGCTTTAAGGTGCTTCAGTAATTAGAAAAATTGCTGACAGACAGAACTGGAAAATAAATGACATGGGCATGTTTTTGTTACTACATTTAAAGCTTTTACCTTAACAAGGTGCCAGTTCCACTCAGACTTAAATGTGTCTTGCTTGCCTACACAGCAGAGCCAGATGCCTTGTGTTAGGGAAAGATTGTAGTTGTTACTGGTGAAAATAAGGATCAAACTAACTTTTCCGTGGTTTTATGAAGAGCTGGTAATTAGTTACTCTCTCCTGTGAGAAGATGAGCTTCATGGTGACTTTTAGTCCTGAGAAACTGTATTGCTGTTAGTTAGAAGAACATTGTCATCATAAAAGTTGCTGTTGCTCTTTCCAGTTGTTGCAATCCCTGGTGACTGAAGCAGATATCCTCCATCCTGCTTTTGGTTGCTTTTTTTTTCCCCAGACTTAACTTTTTTGAAGTGTTCATTCACAAATGCTGTATGTAGTGACATTGTCTCTTGGATCAGTATCTACATTATTGCAAGTGTTGTCTTGCCTGTTTATTCCACATTGCCCTAAGCTTTATTTACATGAGAGTTTTGAATTATTGGCTGGGGCTGGAACTCTGCCTGTAAACACTCCACCTGTAATGCAGCAGAAGAGGTTGGTTTGTGGCTTCTCTTTGATATAATGTTTTCCTTAAGTAAAAACATGGAGAAGGGTATTTTCAGAAGATGTTGGTGTGCTTGTTTTGGACCTAGCCCTTTTCCCCAGTGAATCAATCATTGCACAACTCAGCATGACTGGCATTCCCTGATTGAGAGGCAGAAGCTCCAGCTTCCAGATCAAAGTGAAGTAATCCATCAGAATTCAGGTGTCCCAGCCAAACCATGCAGTGGAAGCCTGTGGGTGATGTCAGTGCTAGGTAGGTTTTAGCAGTTGGAGATCTTTAACAATGGTTACTTAGGAAGAAAAGTCTGAGTGCTGTTTGTGTTACTAAACGACTGAAGCACAGATATGTTTATGAAAAATTAAAGACCTCACAAACTCACAGAAGCTTTAAAACTCAAAAGGGAAATGCTAATGGATTAGAAGTTAGTAACTTTTTAAGCAAAGCATTACTTCAAGATCTCAAAGCTTGCATGTGTCTATATAATAGGTAAAACTTTGGGTCTTTGAGTTGTTATTCAGATATTCCTAGAGAAGTACCTTTGGAAGTGCTTAAGCATACTGTTCAGTTTCAATTTACAAACACATAGGTGCACTTCCCCCCAAAAAAAACAACAATCACCTCAAAGAACCTGCTTATGAAATAATGCAAGTGGACAGACTGCAGAGAAGTTTTAGTCACCTTTTTTTTTAAACTAAGTAATTGTGTGACAGCATTTGGAAACAAAAGTAGTCACTGCAGTTTTGAAAACAAAGTTCTGATGAAAAGGCAAAAGGAAACCTTGTGTTTGGACTTCTAAGGAAAACACTGGTGTCTGCCTTAATTTTCAAGGACTTCTTCAGGCACTGCCTTCATTTGTGTGTGGAGTTACACGTGACAGGTACCAGTCCACATATTTCTGCTTTCTGATTTAATTCTGCCCTTTATTTCCCAAAGAAATCAATTCCATTCTACATTGTGATCAAATGCTTATAGCTCAAAATCTGTCCAGCATACTTCGTGCACCAGTTGTGTTCAGAATTCCTTACTATGTGGTATTTGTATCTCTGTTGTAAACAGCTTGTGGTGGGAGGAACAAGGGTTAGGTGCTGAGCATTCACTCCTCTGCCTTTGTTTCTCCTAGGTTCAGGTGTCCTTCACCCGTGATCCTTGAGGATGGGAGAGCTCTCTATTCCAAGGAGGCTTTAAAGCTAAACACACACCAAAAAAAGGAAGGAAAGAGCAGTCACGTAGCTCCTACGCTCAGGCAGGATAGCTGAGAGAGACAACCGTATGTTGTGTTCCTTGCTGTTGTGGCAGTGGCCACAGCAGCTCAGGAGGGCTGGCCAGAGGGGCTGTTCCTCAGCTCCTGACCATTTGGAAAGGAATTTGGCCCAAGAGTAGTGATATTTACTTGGATTGTGGACTTTCTGTTGTCCCAGCCTAATGCTGTGTGGTAAGAAATGAGCAGGCTTGGACTGCTTTTGCTGTAGCAGATTTAAGTTTGTGGGCTTTCTTTTAATACAATAATAATGGGAGAATCTCCTGTGGGTTGTCAGAGGGTTGCTGACAAAAACATTGAATGTGTGAATTTCTGTATCTGGCTTTTGTCCAAAATAATGACCTCTGGTATTAAGACATATCCATAAGATGCTATGGCTTTGGTTTCAGCAGACATTTGAGGGGGTGGAATAAAGCAAATTACATTTCCTTAGTAATTCCTTAGCAATTCTTATGTCATTTCATTGATTTTTCTTTTATTATATTCCCCCTCTTCATCATAAGGCTTTGTTCACAAAATGTTTTGTCTGTGGAGATTTACATTGGTTTTGAAATGAGGTGGAACATTAGTATAATGAGACTGTATCATAATGAAAGTAGGTTTAATTAACCGGTTATTTAAAATAGTAATGACTTCTGGAGTCATGTTTATGCTGCAGCTGCAATTGATTTTAATCTTTGAGAGAGCTGCCCTTAGTAGGATCTCTCTGATTAATGTAGAATATTTCTGATTAATAGTTAAGGTCCCCTGCGATATGGAAAGGGAAAAACTGGTTTTCTTCCTTTTGTATGTGTATTAAAGAAGCAAAAGAAAACCTGTACGATTCTAATCCATCTGAAAAAACTTGCTTTGAGAGAGCCAGAGAGATTGAAGCAGCTGATTTCCCACTTTAGGTGAATGCACTTAAGAGTGAGTTGTCAGCATCTTCAGATCAGTGTGTGAAATATCTCACAGCACTGTTCTCTTGTGAGGCTAGTTTTAATTATTTATGGCAGTCACTCTTGAAAATACTATCAAGATTTATGTAGTCTTGGATAAGACTACAGTATTATCTCTGGAAAAAGTGGGTAAACACAGTTTCATAAATCATGGCTCTATTGATAATTTTGTACCGAGGAGACAACCTTGATGATGAAATAGCTCAAAGCCTACAGTCTAAGGTGTATAATAGAGGCTACACATAATAGAGCTAAAAACCCAAATGTGTGTAGCATAATACTAGAAGAAAAAAGGCAATTTGGGGGAATATTTATTTTATTTTCAATTTCAGTCTCATCAGCTTTTGAAAAGCGGTAATAATAAAGCATAACACCCACATTGTAAGAGGAGCTTCTGATAAACTACAGCAGCTTCTTGCTGGCCACTGTCTGTCTGAGCAAGAGCTGAATGGCTTATTGATCATATTTCTTCCCCATATGGTTGCACATTTTTTCGGAGGTGAGGTAATTTTGGCTGGATGCTTGTTTTGTGGATTTGGCCATTTAGATAGTTACCGGGTGTCTTGAGGGCTTAAGTGTAATACCAGTGTGGGGGAAGATGGGAGATTTAAATCTTCATGATTATGCTGGTATAACTCAGCCGAGTGGCTTCTTATTACATATAAAAAGCCTTTTTTCCAGTTGTTTCATAAGTAATTTGAGAGTACATTAAAAAACTACCCCAACAAAACAAACCTTCCAAAAGCGAGAATGCTGTTCTAGAAGAAAAGAGTTACTTTGCAGTTATGCTTGTATTCTGAAATGGGTTTAATTACCCTGACTTGAACTGTTCTGTGTAAACAAATGGTTTGTGCCTTCACCACCTTGATCCTGATAGAAATAACAAAAAGCAGTTGCCGTGGATGGAGAGGTCTGTTCTGTGCTTCTGCATTTTGGCTCCTACTGATAATGATTTTTATCACGCGTGCAGCTCATTTTTGCCGTTGGACTGTGGGTTCGTTTAAATGAGGTACAAGAAAAATGGGCTTCCTTGCTGGTTTCAGTGATACTGTCAGTATAAAACAGTGATTCAGCAATATTCTGTATTTAAAGCTGTAAGTACAGTACAGGAATCAGTTCTGCCTGGTAATACAGTCACAAATAGCTGCCGTGTGGAATTCTCTGGGAAGAAATCATCCCGTGTCTTTTGTGGATCGTTTATATTTGCAGGGAGTCTTGTGACTCCCATTTATTTTTAACTCAGTGGACTGCTTGTTTACCTTTGCAAAGTGACAGTTTTAATGTCATTCTTTGTTAAACTTTCTTTTGAGGGAAGCCATAAATGATATAAGAAAAGCTGATTCATTGCTTTGTTTTATGAAATTAGAGTTTGACTTTTTTTTTTTCACAGAATGTGGGTTTTCATTGAGTTGTACCAAAGTCATTGAGCAAAAACACTGAATTGGTTTTGGGTACTAATCAAGTTAGAGTTTGCTGAACATACTGGCTTTGAAGTCAAATTAAATTCAATATTTTTAAGGTGACTTAGTGGAGCAGCAACAAAATTACGGTTTATGGTTGCTACTCTATCTCTAAGCCTAATATGCTTTTTTAATATCTTGGTTATTGAATCTGAGGAGGCTGACTTCTCTTGCCTGCTTGGTGCATATTTTAATTTGAAGGTTTAAACCTCCTCAAATATCATTTCTTAACTCGACTGTGCCAGTTATATTTTTCTTCTGGAAGAGAAGGTCATAGCATCATAGAGAAGCTGATTTTATGGCTTGAGATCTTCATTTCAGAGGGTGAGCCGCTTGAGGAACAATTTTTAATCTTCTGAGCGTGTTGAAGTTTAAAAAGGGCTCACTTTGGGGCCAGGAGTGGAAAATACAGAAAGAACATGAAATCTAGGAATCTGCATTGTATTCCAAAGGCAGAATTAATTGTTAGTGCATCTAAATTGTAGAGAATGATCTTGCTGAGTTCAGAAGGGCATTTTTGGCAGGCTGACTGGCAGGGTTGGCTTTGAGCCTTTTATTGAATGACTTGCCACAATTTGGCATATTGAAATGTATTTTATTGGAATTTAATTAGTTTTTTCTCATGTGTCCTGGCAGTAAGAAATATATGAACTGTAAGAATACTAATGCACTTCTGTACAACAGTATTGGCTGTTAATTTTCTTTATCTGTGGCATAAAATCGTCCTTCACATGGGGAGGGGAAACAAGAATGAGCCATTGTCTGCTGCCTTGATGTGTAAAGACCTGCAAGACAAGCTAAAGGTTTTTCTAGCTTAAAATTTAAGACCTGTCTTTGACTCTGACTGGAAAAGCAATTAAATGGTCTGTGAGCTAAGTGTGAAAATTGAGTAATGGAGGAAAGAAGGGTTTGTAGTCAGTTTTTTAATGTTCTACTATTGTTAAAATCTGTTTAACATCAGTGACTAGCATTTTTAAGAGGGTGCCTCTGATCAAAGATTCGGCATGAGTATTTGTAAGACTGAGACCTAACAATGGAGGTGCTAGAACATCATCACACAAAGCCAGAGAAAATTAGAGTTGGCAGTCTTTAATTACTTTTTTTTTTTTTAATATGAAAACTCTTTTGGGATGGTTGGGGACGGTTACACTATAAAGAACAAAAAATCCCCAGACGACCCAGTTTAAAAGGTCTTGGAGGTCACCTCTAATGATGAGGCAATGATGTAATTGGTTTGCATTACATTATTCAAGTCATCATCTTTCCTCCACGCTCAAGCTTTTAGCCTGTGTGGAGAAATCACTGGTGGGAATTGGGCAGTCGCTTTATGTTAGGCTGTGAACTCTCATTTCATTAGATGTGGAGCAGAATTCCACACCTGAATTCTGTAATTCTGAGGCTGTTTGGCCCTTTCTGAGTTGAGGAATCTGTCTGTGTCTATAGTGGCTTTTTTTGAAAAGCTTTTTACCATTTTTCTTACTGAGCTAACCCAGGTGGAGGTTAGAACAGGGTAAGAATCTGTCCAAGGGTAATGACAGCTGATGGAGTTTGTGTTCCTGACTGGCTTGTTTCTTTTGCAGATCCCTTGCAGTTGGCAGTAAATCAGGCTACAAATTCTTCTCTCTTTCTTCTGTGGACAAATTAGAGCAGATCTATGAATGCAGTGAGTATCTTCTTTTTTTTCTTCTTTTTTTTAATCCCTTCAGGTGGCTTAATGTGGGAAGAGTAAGACATGTTTTGTTTTTTCACAGACTGTGTAAAATTGACTTAAGAGCAAACTTAAGTGTAAATATCACACAAATACAATCTATTGCTGGTATGTTGTGAAATTGTAATGGCTGTGAGTACTCTGCTTTTTTAATTTTATGTCCATTAGCCAGGTTCTGTAGCAGCTGGGCATAAAAATAATAATGTACTCATGTGAGAGAGTGTGTCTTTTGGGTTTTCATGCTGGCTGTTGGGGCAGGCAAGCACTAATATACCCTTGTCAAATAAGACCACAAAGCCTTGACTGTCCTTTTTGTTTGTTTATTCCTAATGTTTGCTGTTAGAAAAATACTTTTTAACATATGGCAGCTGCAGGTTTGCTCATCCAGAAGGGTGAATAATTCAGATGCCTGAAACTTCTCAGTACTGACCACAGTTGAGTAGGATATGAGATGAAATAGATGGAGGCCTGGGAGAGAAGTGGTATCCCCTGTTTTGCCAGCAGTTCATAGACTTCCCTTTTCTGAGGTGCTAATAAGTAAACTATGAATACTATGTGTGAGTATCCTCACTTTCTTGTAAACTCCATGTGAGCAGGTGGTACCAATAACTATGATGTCAGCATTTATAGTGAGATCCCATGACAGAGTTGTCCTCAGACTCCATTCCCAGAGTGACCTGACCCTGTGGCATCTGACGTTTGGAAATGGTGTGTGATTCAGATCACCTATTACTGCAGTGACAGCCTGATTCTGTACACAGTCAATGGAGAGAAGTAATTGTGAGGTTCAAATTAGGTACCTGTGGTCAGGTTAAATTGTGCTGCAGCTACATCTTCCCATTTGAGTCATGGTCTGGTTTTACTGGTTAATAAGTGGCTTGAATTCCATTTTCTGCTGTTGAGTTTAGGTACCTGACCTCTGTAGTATGTCAGGCACTTACAGTATCTGGCCTGATAGCACCCCAGGAGACTCAGTGAAGATGACTCCTGTTACACAAGACACTGAATAAATATACTGAGAGGTCGACTGCACTTGGCAGAACTGCATCTTCTAGGTAGTGTTTGAAAGAAAAAGTACAGATTGGATAAAATGCCTTGCTCAAAATCCTGCAAAAAATTAATAAAGCAGCTGGAATTGGAATTTAGACCTCCCGATTCCAGTCCTCAGGCTGTTCTAGGTTGCCTGTGTTGATTTAACCTCTTTGATATTGTAAGTTTTCTGAGTGTTAGTTCCATAAAAACAGAGCACAGAATGTGAGGTAACGTTTAGTAGGATCATACAATGATTTGCGTTGGAAGGGACCTTAAAAATCATCTCGTTCCACCCCCCTGCCATGGGCAGGGACACCTTCCACTAGCCCAGGTTGTTCCAAGCCCCATCCAACCTGGCCTTGTACACTTCCAGGGATGGGGCAGCCACAACTTCTCTGGATAGCCTGTGCCACCGCCCTCACAGGGAAGAATTTCTTCCCCCTATCTAACCTAAATTACCCCTCTTTCAGTTTGAATCCATTATTCCTTGTTTGTCACAGGAAATGCGATACAGAAAATGTCATGGTTTGGCCTGTGTAAGCCAGCCAACCTTTGCTCAAAGCAGATCTAAATATTTAGAGATCATATTTTTTTTTGTATGAGTTAAATAATTCTCAGTCTTGGACTTGCAAACTGTGCCTGTTAAAACTTGATTATGGGGGTGGAGGGCTTCCTGTGTACTGAGTACCTCCTTTCCGAAAGGAAAGGTATCCCGAGGCCTCCCAGACACATGCCTCCTGCTTCCCAGTTCAGTTTAAGTGGTTCCAAAGACTTTGTGTTGTTTGGAGTGAGCACTGTTAAGGACCCCCTTCCTCTCTTCTGGATGATTGATCTGCCAGCTCTTGTGTAGGTGTTTAAACTAAACTGCAGAATATGCCCCAGCTGTCTCGTGTTTGAAAGAATGACTGAAGAGATGGAAGATTTGGCTGTTCCCATCACTGACTTCTCCTGTGACTGTACAAATCTCCTGGCTCCCTGCGCAGTTTGATCCCTCTGTAAAAACAAGCATTAGATTGGAGGGTGATTTAAGGCTTAATGAATCCTTCTAACATGCTTCATGTTCTTGGATTAAAAATGGAATAAAGGCACAGCTGATCATAATCTAGCTGGTTCTAACCAGCTCTTGTCTGTGATGCTACATGCTTGTGTTTATGAAACTAATCTTGTTATGTATTTGCTTGTTCTCCCCTCAGTGCTGGTACTTAATTTGTTTTGCAGTTCTTTTTGTTCTTAGAGTGTTTTGTATCTGAGTTTCTGGCAATGCTCGGGTGTGTAGAGTAAAGGAGATAATACTAATGGAAAAAAATCCCTGTGAGTAACAGCATTGCTATAGGGCTTTAGTGCTGCTAAACATATGATTAATTCAGGTCAGCTGAACATAGGATGGGCAGTATAGCCTGGTACTCACTTGAGCATTGCTATTGGGAAGCATAAATTACTTGGCAGCTGTGAAGAGATTTTATCTCTTCTTCCTGTTAAAGGAAGACAAAGGACCAGAGGTGCATCCTGTGTTTTTAAAGTGAATTTAATTAAAAGCCCATCACAAAGCCTTTCTACAAAAGTAACTATCTGTATTATAGTCTTTTTATGGTGAGGCTGAAGGATTATCAATACCTTTGAAGCATTTTGCTTGCTGAGAATTTTTTCTTCTGTCTGACTGCTTAGTTCTTGACAGTGCTCTTCTCTGTGTGCCTTCCCTGCTGCCCACCCTTCTCATCAGTACAGCAGAGGACAGCAGTTTTTCCAGCTGAATCTCTGATGATATTCATCTTCTGAAATACCAGTTCTCATGGCTGGGAGAGTAACAAATCCCAGAAGCTGTGTCTGAACACAGTTGTCCCTGCATGGGGAAAGAAGCTGTGCTTCTCTGGCAGCAGGGAGCAGTCAGACTGTGGTTTTGGGGTCTCTATGTGCTGGTCTTCTGACTCTTGTAAAAGGATGTCATCATTTTGAAGGACTCCAGGCTTAGATTGAAATCTGATAACCCATCCTCTAAACTATTTGAGAGTCTTTTATGTAACCAGTCTGATTCAAGTAACAAGGACCTCCACATTTCAAAGTCTGTGCATACATTTGCTGAAGCAGATTTTTGTGTTTCTTTTTCATGTGTTTTGTGTGGTATCAAGAAAGTAGAGAACAATTCCTTGAAAACAAAGTCATTACTAAAATGCATTATCCCTATTGCATGAGAAAATTGAATTTTCAAAGCCTCTGTGAGCTGTTTTTTCTTCTCTGGAAAAGTACCATATTAAATACAAGATGTAGATAAAAGTCAATTATGGTGCATAGAGTACTGAAAATGCATAGTACAAACCTCCTCCTTTTCCATAAGGAGCTGTTTCTCTCAAAGAATGTAGAACATTAAATATTTTGTGTTCTTTTTCTTGAAATAACTGCCCAGAAAAAGCACTTTGAAAGCAGACATGCCAACACAGTGATGGCAGCATCATATGCTGAGAATGCTGAACAGAACCTTTTTCATGGAATTTCTGCCACTGGTGATGAGAACAGTACAAGTTAATTATTTAATGTGTCTCTTGGCCTAAACAGAAGCCTTCAGAAATAAGGTCTTTTGGTTTGGGATTTTTTTTTTTTTTACTGGCAGTTTTATGGTTTGGAATGTGTTAAACATTGAGCTAATCCAGGAACTGACTCCTGAAAAATTTGTTTTGATGGATCAAGGCCAAAGGCTCAAGTCACTTGTCTTGACTCAGTTCTGTAATGAAAGGGCAGGTGTAGCTGGTGGCTGTGAAAGAGCTGCAGAACGTGGTAAAACTCTCTCCAGCTTTTTGCTGCTGCCAAAACTGTGTCCAGTGTGTCCCTGGGGCTTTTGGAAAGGAGCTTCAGGGGGTGGGAGTGGGAAGCACAGATGCCAGAGTAACTGGTGGTGGGACTTGGAGTCTTGCCAGCTCAGTCCAGTGCTGTGCTATAATCAAATGCCCTGAAAGTGCTTCATTGCCAGAAATCCTGGGCTCTCCTCCCTCCTGCTGTCTTCCCCACATTTTGAATAAGAACTTGTGTTCCTCCTTTGCCTCCAGTGCTTCCATAGTAGAACTCCTGGCAGTCCTGTCTTATGGCTCTGCATAAATGCTGGGCTTTGGTGATTCCTGCACAAATTGCTTTTGGGGACTGCCAGGTAAAAGGTGGTATGTGTGAAAATATTAATAGGTGGCTGCTGCAGTGTTGTAGTAAATGAATTTACCAGCTTCTGTCTTTGGGGGGGTTTTCTGTTGGATTCTGGGGGAGTAAATGCTATCTCCTGAAGTGTAAACTTTTGTGACACCTTGGGCTGGGGGAGGAAATCTTTGTAAATCAGTACTCACTGTGTAGATTTTCTGCTTTAAAAACCTGCCCTGCATCCCACCTTGACTCTGAGCTGTTGTGGCAGGATGTTTGTGGCGTGAGACTGTATTTTCACATAGACTGAATCTACGATTCTATGGTTTTCTTAGACAGTATTTCCTGTTGATGTGCATCATTCTTCTTCCCTGAAATCTCCCTCTGTGTTTTTCCCTCGTTCCTGTGGTTCCTCAGCTGACACAGAAGATGTGTGCATTGTGGAGAGGCTCTTCTCCAGTAGTCTGGTGGCCATAGTTAGCCTTAAAGCTCCGCGCAAGCTGAAAGTTTGTCACTTTAAGAAGGGGACAGAGATTTGCAACTACAGTTACTCCAACACCATCTTGGCTGTCAAACTCAACAGACAGGTGAGTAGTGATTTTTGCCTGGGTGAAAACGTGGGAAAGGGGTTGTGGATCTTATTCTGGCACTTCCTCTGCTGATTGGTATCTCTTCCTTTGCTCGCAGCATTGCTGTTTGAAATTTACTTGTACTTTTCCAGCTGTGGCTTCTGTGTGGCATCTCTGTACTCGTATTTATTGAAGTATTTTTGGTTCTGTGTTTATATATTTACTTAAGAAAATGCCCTGAGTAAGCTGGGCATGCTTTGAGTAGGAGGTTGGACTAGAGGACCTCCTGAAGTCCCTCCCAGTGTGAATCATCCTGTGATCCTTATCGTGAGAGTATGTGAGACTGACAATTTCTGTTCAGGCTTGAACATAGTAATATAGTCTTATGATTTTGAATACTTGTTTGCTAAATTCTTGCCAAAAAGTGCATTTTTAAAAATACCACTCAACTGGTGAAATAAATTGTAAGTACCTGAAAGTGTAGTTTGTTGCATTACTAAATCATCAGTAGGCTCTTCAGCAAATACAGCCTCTTCTGTCTTCAGCCAGTTCATTCAAAATAGAGAGAATAGCATTTGAGGCAGAAATTTTCTTAGTGTCCGACCTTGCCCCCAAAAACTGAGTGTGGGAGAATGGGATTCCTGTTTAAAATCATGAGGGAAACAGTGGCTAATTCGATTTCTGGCATAGGGAGGCAGTGTTAAAGAAGTAACATCTTGTTAGTCATCTAGATGATGTCAGCATTTTGTCCTTTTTCCCTTTTCTAGAGGCTGATAGTATGTCTGGAAGAGTCTCTTTATATACACAACATAAGAGACATGAAGGTATTACATACAATCAGGGAGACACCTCCCAATCCTGCAGGTATGTTGGTAGAATCCAGCATAGCTTAAAAGTGCATCCTGTGTCAGTGTGTGATGTTCCCTACAGGGTTCTGTATTGTTGTTAATTCCACCTTCAAATAAAAGTAACAGTTAAATACACGAGTGTTGTCTTAAAGCCTACGTGTTTGATCTAGGTGAGCTTTTTGAGAACAAATAGAGACTGCCTTAATCTGCATCTTCCCAGTATTTTGGTCTCCTGGAGTGGATGTGTTGAAATGTTAGAAAGAAGTAGTAGAGATAAAAACTGGGGTTTGACAGCACTTGGTATAGTTCAAGGCTTTGTCAGGGTAATTGAGGAATCGTGGCAGACATGGGAAATTCTACTGTTTAATCAGTTACTTTAACTCTATTGGTATTCTCCCCTTTCTGTTTTACATTAAATTTTAACTAGCAAAATAGTTGAATATGTCACAGGTTGACTATGAGATTATTCATCCTGGTTCTGTTCTGTTGAAAATTTGAATTATTGTTGTGACAGTAAGTTTTGCTGCTTGTCGTGGAATTTGCCTCTTTCTGTTTCTCCATCCCTTCTAGGGTTGTGTGCTTTATCAATAAACAATGATAATTGCTACCTGGCCTATCCAGGAAGTGCAACTATTGGAGAAGTACAGGTCTTTGACACCATCAATCTGGTAAGAATCTTTGAATGCTGTTTCCATCTTTAAAGGGGCGGGTTTTGGAAATTACTTAATTTGCTCAGAGAGGAATTAACTGCACCCTTAGGTTTCTGTGCATCAGTTTGCAGTATCTCTTACAGCCAGGCTTCATAGAATGTCAGAAAGAAAATACAGGTGCTAATACTAGATTTAATGAGTAGAATTGGGCAAATGGGTGGAACAAAGTAAAGTAATTTCTGTTTGAATTACCTTCCTACTGCTTGTACTTGCTATGCACAGGCTTCAGTGATAATTTTATGTACTTGGCAGTTACTGAAATAAATATTGAAGCTGTTGTCTATAAACTATGACCCATATTTGCCTTGAATGTGCTTAAATATGCAGTCTTAAACTGCACACATGTAGCTTTTAACCTGTACTGTGCTAAGCTTCTGTTTATTGATTCACTGCAGAGAGCTGCTAATATGATCCCAGCTCATGATAGTCCCTTGGCTGCTTTGGCGTTTGATGCAAGTGGTACTAAACTTGCCACTGCCTCAGAAAAGGTAAGAGGGCTTTTGATTGACTTGCCAACAGTGATAAAAATCAAATCTCTCACTGGGTATTTTAAGAAAGTTTATATGTGCACAGTTCCATGTGCAAGTGCCAGAAAAGAAAGCTTAGTTACAACGGGAAATCTAAGTTAAGGACTGTTAATGATATTTGACACAATTTCCATGCTGTGAAATATTGGATAATAAGGTTATTTAAATGAAACATTTTAATCGGGCTATAATTAGGGCAATCCTCGAAGTCTTTCTGCCTTCAGTGCAGGATGCTTATTAGAAATTAGTTGTCTTGTTTTGATGCTGTCTTCCTAATGAACACACACCAGTTAAAGTCAGGATAGAGAGAAGTGCCTTGCAAGTCTTTGGCATGTGATGACAAATCGTTCATGTAATATGTATAAATGAGACACTCTGAAGCCTCTACTCTTTGAGTAATAAGCTTAGACTATAAAGGTGTAACTGATTGCATCTGATAAAGGCATAAAGACATCCAAGTGACTGCATTCTGGTACTTGTCTAGTGTGGTCGTTTTCATGATCAAATATGATAAGAAGGGCTGGTTTTGATGCACAGCTTGTTCTCTGCATTAGTAGCTCCCTCCTCTTGTTTCTGTACTCTTCAAACACATCCTACAAACAAGCCCCATAAATATTTCATGCAGTATCTGGGGTGCATCACGGCAATAAGTTAACAGCAAAGTGGTTTGCTGCTTGTACTTGTACCCTGCTCACTAGAGCTAATACACAATGAATCATCTTGAAATGAAAAATGATTTATTTATTTTTTCTTTACAGGGGACAGTAATAAGAGTGTTTTCCATTCCAGAGGGACAGAAACTCTTTGAATTCCGAAGGGGAGTGAAGAGGTAAAGTTCAGCTGGGCTAATTACCTGAAGCTCATTCCTTATGGTTGATTTCCAGTATGTTCTGCAATTGAGCTGGCATCCTGATTTTTTGCCTCTTTTCATCTTCATTCATCCCTGCATCTATGCTTATAACAGTTTCAGCTTGAATGTCTTCCAATTTCATTCCTTTGGACTTGACTATTCTACAAATCAATCCTGTCAGAATTGTACTCCCTCTTGCCTTTTAAAAATTTATTGGTGAGGGAACTTGTTTAAAGTGGGTCACCTTCTGTAGGATATATCATATTCTTGTGGCAGTTGGAGACAGTACATTGCCTATTCTCACTCTCTTCTAAGCCCTTTTAGTGCTGTGGTCATTAATAGCCATTGTGAAATGTGTACTGTGGTTTGTGGTAGTAGTAACTCTGTAGCTCTACTGTACTTTATAGAGAGGTAAGACTGAGTTCAGATTGTTACTAATTGATCCCCATATCTGGTATGCCTCAGAGTTGAACATCATTAAAGAATTTTGTGTTTGAATGGCTTCAAGAAGATATCAGAGAATTCAGAATGCTTATTATGGAAGTTCTTGGTTTTTTTTTTTTCTTATTTGCAGAGTAGTGGTGACTGAGAAATCTGCTTAATAAAGCTGAATACTTTGGCTTCATTGTTTTTCTTCTCTTTTTTTTCACCCCCCCAGGTGTGTGAGCATCTGTTCGTTGGCCTTCAGCATGGATGGAATGTTTCTGTCTGCATCCAGTAATACAGAGACAGTGCATATCTTCAAACTTGAGACTGTGAAAGAAAAGTAGGTTTCAGATGTGCCTCAACTTTTTTGAAGGAAAAGGCTTTAAAATTGATTATACTCAGCGGGATGAGTTCTCCAAAGTGTGGACAGACTCTTTTGAACACTTCTGTAAAGTAAAGGGCATAAGAAGTCACTTATGAATCAGCAACTGCAGCTGAGCTGTGTACTGTTCTCCCACTGAGTAGAAAAGGTGTTTCTGCCAAAGAGAACTTGGCCATCCTTCACAAGAACATGGAGCAGTTTTAACATTTTCAGTAGCATTTGTTTCACCTCTTCTAGCATCCATACAGGAAGAACAATCTCAGCAATGCCTTCCAGCTGCATATAGGGCTTTAAAAGGCACCAAGTTGTAAAACATTCCTATTTACGATTTGAGAGGACAGTCTTATTAGATTTCTGTGGAAGTCGTTGGAAACAATGATTTGCTTAGTGATAAACAGTTTAATAAGATCTTGAAGCGTAGCACTTTCCAGTAGATTCTGCTCTTGTATAATGAACGTTATGAAATGCAGTCTTCTATGCAAAAATATCAGTTTACAATCAAATATGCTTAAATAACAGGCTGAGGGGATTGTAGGACACATTGTGCCCTGTAGCATAAATGAAGTGTGTTAGAGTTCTCAAGGGTGTCAGTTATTGCTGAAGAGAAACAAATAGCTGCTTGATAATCTTTAAAAATAGAATGTTTTCAAAGTGTTCACACACTTTTCTCTCTAAGGTGAAGACAAAGTCAGTCACTTTTCTCTTCTTACTTGCAGACCTCAGGAAGAGCCTACGACCTGGACAGGTTACTTTGGGAAAGTGCTGATGGCCTCAACAAGCTATCTGCCCTCTCAAGTGACAGAGATGTTCAACCAGGGTAGAGCCTTTGCTACAGTCCGTCTGCCCTTCTGTGGGCACAAAAACATCTGTGCACTTGCCACGTGAGTACTGAAATGGAACCTGCATTCCCCACCCTGCTGTGTTGTTTGGGCTCTGGAGACTGAACATAACCCATCTGCAGCAGATCAGTGGATCTCCTGTAGTCATTTCAAAGCCTCTTTCAGTTTAAGAGCAATGTGTCAGAGCTAACACCTCGCAGTCCTGTGAGGGGAGGAGGAAAAGGCATAGTATTTGTATGGGAATAGCCCATTTTCAAGTGTTGTTTAAAGATGTCTTTTAATTTTGAAAGGAGAATGTTGAGAACAGGCCCCTGGGCTCTTATGGCATTTGCTACCCTTAGTGCTATGGGGAGTGATACTGTGTGTTGTTAGCAAATTGCAAAATTAGGCAATCCAGCCTAACCATTAAAGAAGTCTTTGAAAGCAAGTTCATATAATTCTTGTCTCTAAAACAGCGTAGCATTCATTAAAGTTAATTTTTAGGACTAAATCTAATCTTTTATGCTGTCTTCCTCAAAGGCAGGTCCCATTTGGCACAGCTACCAAAGCAATAAGCTGAGCAGTAGTAAACTTACTTTGTGGGGGTTTTATAGTTTTTATGCTAAATTGACTTCATGTCTGTACTCTCACTCCACTGATCTCAAAGCACCCTTTAAGCAATAATTAAGCTTTGTAACATTTCTGAAATAAGTAAATCCTCTCCGTTAGAATATTTGTCTCTGGAGTTGCACAAACCTTGATAACAGAACGGTAACTTCTGAATCTGTTTTAATGAGTTATGTATAATTACTTGATTCCTGTGGCATCCTGCTAGCCCCAAAATGTGGTTATGCCATAATTTTTTAACATGCAGTTCTTTCCTGAGAGCTCTAACTGTTAACAACATTCCCTGTCTAGGAGCAGGAGTGTGGAAAATAATGCCTTAAAGTTTAGGTTGGAAAAAACCTCTAAGATTGAGTCCAACCATTAAATCACGGGAAGGGAGGCGAGTGTGATTTCTTGTCTTATTTAATAATCTGCTATTTGTTTGTTCTTATTAATCTCTTCCCTAAACCCTTCTAGAATCCAGAAGATCCCTCGTTTGTTGGTGGGAGCTGCTGATGGGTATCTCTACATGTACAACCTAGACCCCCAAGAAGGAGGCGAATGCACACTAATGAAGCAGCACAAGTAAGTCCACGTTAGCTGAGGATTGTTGTATTTTGTTTCTTCTCAAAATCCAGTTTGTTCTTAGACTTTTTCAGAACAGAACTAAATTTAACTTAGAACAGCTCATTTCTTTAAACTAATCTTTTTCCAGACCTCTGACATGAATGAGTAACTTCAGAATCCCCCGGAGCCTTCCTTCCAAGTATCCACTACACTAAGCTCCGCTTTACCATCAGAAACTTAACACTGTCTGAGTGCAGGGAGGGATCAATCGCTGTTTGCTGTGTGATCCTGTTTCCTCTTGGCAGTTTGAGTTGAGTTACTTAAACAAGAACTTGAAACTTCTGACATCATCCTCTTCATCAATAAATGAAGTGGTTACAAACATGAGAAAGAGATGCTACTCTGACTTCACAGAGGGGAATCTGGCCTATGAAATTATCTGTATTCTCTCTTTGTGGGTGTCCTTATTAAAATTCCTTGCATATAGGCCAGTCAGTCAATGTAGTGTGGCAGAACATACTATAGAACTACTGTGTAACTGTAGAACACTTACAGAAATATGACAGTGCACTGTATTTTTCCATAAGGTTTGGTAGGAGAAGAGTAATATAGTCAATTTATCAGTCATAGAGTTAGAGACAGTAACTCATTATGATAATTTAGGTTTGCAGCTTGGGTCAATCTATAATAATGATCAAAAATCATACATTTATCTGAACACTTTAAGGCATGACCTCTGGTTTAACTTACAGATGAAGTGAAGCCTGGTAGAGGGAAGCTTTTATCAAGTTCTTAATCTCTGAAATGCTCTAATACTTTCTCTAGAGGGTTTTATACTATCTGTGTATGAAGCAACCACTTTTGTGGTGGACAGAGACAAAGGCAATCTATAATATTGCTGATTGGAATGGGGATTTTTTTAATGGTGCACTCTTGTTTTGAATCTTTTTTTTTTTTTTTTCCTAATATGAGCTACTAGGATTTAGATCCTGATGCTGTGTCAGAGGGAAACATGGTGCTGATGAGTCCTTAGAGTTAAACACTAAGTGTTGTCAGGCCTCTGGAATGGAGGGACGAAGTTCCTCCTGTTGCCTTTCTGTCTGTATTATTCTCGCACATCTGGAGAGGTATTTTCCTGTAGCTGCCAACTTGAAGCTGCCTTGGACCCAGGTAGGTCACCTCCCCAGATAACCTCTCTCTGCTTGGCAGGCTCGATGGCAGCATGGAGCCAGCCAACGAAATTCTCGAGTCTGCATCCCACGACCGGCCGCTGGTAGCGCAGACGTACAGTGCCGCTGTGACTAAAGGTACATATGTGCCTTCCTCACCCACAAGGCATGGTAAGGAGAAGGCTGGGCGTGGGGCAGAGAGCACCTCTGCGTGTCGCTTCGTTCTAGATGGCTGCGTGAGCTGGTCCACGGCAGCACGGAGCTTTGCGTAACTGCGTGTGCGGTGTGGAGCCTTGGTGAGCAGTAGGAAAAGAACCCCCGTGGTGTGCAGTAGCCTGCTGTAGATGGATCGCTTGTCTTTGCTACTCTCTGGGTAGAGTTTTGTCCTGAGTTGTGGTTGATTACTGTAGTGATAGTTTTAGTACTTGCCAAATGATTCTGGAGGTGCCCTAACAGCGTTACTTCATACAGTTCTGCACCCAGACCTTGTGCAAAGCATCTGAATTATAGCCCCCCTCCCTTCTTTTTTTTTTTCTTAGCAAGGTTGATAAATGCTGCAGTTGTTCCTTATGGGAACAGTGACCTTATAGCCTGATTTGCTGCTCTGTTAAATCGAGAGGATGAGAACTTGGTTAATGCTGCAGCTCTCCAAGTCAGTGGAGCTTTTTTGCCAGCTCTGGCACTCAGGTTAGAGCCTCCCTGCAGAGGAAGGACAGTCGGCACATACTGCATCTGTACTGCACCTGCAGCTGTAATGCATCTGTGGAGACTGAAAAACATCAGCCTGTCCAAAGCACCAGTATGTATTGCACACACACAGAGGAGCTTGATTTTGATCATGAATTGTTCTTGGCTTGGAGAAACACAGTCATGAAGCAGAGTCATGATAAAAGCAAACATAGGGTGGCAGTGAAACTATTTCAAGTAATGCCTGGTACTTCAGCTCTACTCATTCACTCTGGATCCAAGCCTTAGTTTGTTGCTGCTGATTCCCCAACAACTTGTTCCTTTCTCTCCAGCCTATACGGATGACCTGGGTGCTGTGGGTGGAGCTTGCCTGGAAGATGAAACCAACTCACTTAGATTGGACGAAGACAGTGAACATCCCCCCATGATCCTTCGGACAGACTAAACTTGGACCTGTGAACTCACTCCTGAAGCAGAGAACACTGGCTTGATGTTTCTTGAGGAACCTCGTGTTATGCTGCTATGAACTTTGACATGAGTTGGGAGAGAGGATGACAGACTCTTACAGTTTTAAGTCGTAGCTGTAGTTCTAATTCTATACAATTGGAAAAATATATGGTTTTCAATTCAGTGGCTTTTAATCTTGCTTATCTATTTTAGCTGTGTCTATTTTTTTTTGTTGCCAAAACCTGCTGTTTGTGCAGCCCTCAGAGCCTACTAGCTTTGCATGCGTTCATGTGCCAAGCAAGCATAGGAGGGGGAGAGAGAGAGAGAAGCCACTTTATAACAAACTCAAGTTTGTATTTTTTTTATATATGTACATAATATTTAGCCTATATAAAGAAGGAGTAGAGAAGTGGTTCTGGAAGCTGAGACTGGTTCTGCACTGACAAAGGTCCAAATGGTTTCCTGTGCATGGGCTTGCAGGCATACCTAGTGACTGACATGCAACCTTTCAAATGCAATGGCCTGTTTTTTGGGTTCTCCCTTCCCTTTCCTGGACCATTTTGTTAATTAAAATTCCTTCTGAATGTTGTGTATTTGTGGGACTGTTCTGTTTGTTGGGATGGAAATCTGGAAGTGTTTCCCTGCGTAAGGATATAGAATATGGAAAGTGCCTTTACAGGGAAGGAAAGGAATTGCTGCTGAAAGAAAGCTAGAATGAAGGAAGAACTGTTAGAGAATCTTGTTTGTATACTTTTAGTACTTGGGTGTCTGTAGTAGTGGCTGATAAGCTTGTAGGGTTTTTGTAGAAAAGAATTCGAATGCACTTTCTTTCTCTCCTGTAGATTGTCCTATTTTCTTGGCAGAGTAGCAATAACCTTTTTTTATACTTTTTTAAATTATCCAAAGCAAGGATTCTGTCAGGCTGAAGGGAAGTCCCTGTAGAGTTTGGCAGCCCCACTCTATAAACAGCCTTAAGGTTTTCTGCTGGAAGGTATAGCTCTCAATTCTCCTCAGTCTGGGGCTGAGTGCACTGCTCTGACAGTGAAGGTTCATATTTTTTTTCCAGATACTGATGTAAATATAAATGATTTTGAAATACTAATTTTCTTCTGCTGGATAACAGTGCTTTTCTTTCTGTTTTGTTTTTTTTTTTTTCCATTTCCCCTCTCATCAGAGTACCTCTTGTGTTACACTCAAGGATTGGTTATCTCTGACAATTTGGGAATAAATCCCTAACAGCCCTGACCCTGGCTAGGGCTTTCCAAGGCTGAGCAGTGCTCCAGATATTTTTAGGGTTGTAATGTGCCTTCTCTTAAGTCTTGGATAACAGTGAGCAAGTGATTAGCAAAGTACTTGGTGAGCGTTACTTTCCTTTGCCAAAATGAGCAAACCTTGTCTTTTGTGTAGCAATGAGAGTTGCTTCCTTTCCCCCTACTGACTGCTTACAAAGAAGTAAAAATAAAAACAGACAAGGAAGTTGCAGATCTTGAGAGGAGGACAGAGGCTGAGTACTCCAGCTACCTGTGAGCTCCCTAATACCAACAGGCAGTGATGTGCTTTTAGGACTTTTGTACTGTTAACAAGCAGGCAGTTTTATCCCCAAAGCTGTGTGGGCAGGTGGGCTTCCCGTGCCTCTAAAGCACAGAAGAAGGTGGTAGCCCATGCCAAGAGAGCTCTGTGTCAGTGAGGCTGCTGTCAGTCCATGTAAGTGGAAGGTATTTGTATGCAACTGTGTGTGGGAGAGAAGGGATCAGGCTTGTTTATTCACCAGAACCCTCGACTGTCCTAAGTAGTTGGTTGGAGTGGCTTGTGGTGTCCTCTCCAGAACCCAGCACATTCACAGCAAACCCCTGAGTCATGCTGAAATCTCGCTTAGTCTCTTGACTTTAAGATCTGGCTGATAGCTCAGTTCCACAGTCTGAAATTATTTATTATTTTTCTTTTTTACTGCAAGTGCTCTCAGCTTTGCTGTGGAGCTCTGAGCTGCAGAGTAAAATACAAATCTCAAAGTAAACGTAAGCTCAGTGAGCTTTGGCAAACTGAAACCACCCAGGAGCTGTCATATGTCTGCTCATTCCAGACTAAAGCTGGTAACATTCCTGATAACATCCTTGGAGGCTTGGCATAGACTCCACAAGCACAGTTAGCAGTAAACATGCACCAGCAACACAGGTCTGCTAAGCACACAAGTTCTACAACTCTTGAGAGTAACAAAGACTGTTACGTGGATACACCCCTAAATGTAATTACTAACTTTACTGCTAAAAATGGGTAAAATTTGTTGTACTAATTTTACCCCCTTCTTAATTTTCACACCTTGCTTTCCACAGGTGAGTTTGAGATCCTGTATTCGCTGTATTTGTGTCTTCCATATGCTCCTGAGCCACACACTGTGGAATCGCTGTGCTCTACTCAGTTCACTCTTAAGTAGAAGATGGAAGCCAGTTAAAGTATCTTTTTGTTGCTGCAACTGGAGAAAGCTTTTTAGAGAGCAGAAGCATTAATATTTTGGGGTTTGTGACCAGCGGAGCTGGTAGGGTGGAGCAGGTGGTTTCTGGTCCCCATTCGCTGTGTCTTTAAGAGTGGTGACAGTAGTTTAAGTTCATTGCATGAGAATATAAACTTTTTCTCAGATAAAATATGACTAATATAATTTCTCTGTGATGGCCTTAGGCCCTCAGTAACCACCCTGTTGTGGTGTGCTACCAAAGTTAAAAGCCTTTCAGGTTGAGGGTTTGTCCCAGTGACACAAAGATGTATTTTTACTTTTTTTGTTTAAACATACCAGAAATGCTGTTTGCAGCTGCATCCTCACCTGAGTGTGGAGCATGTGATTGCACTGTTGTTCTCTGTGGATCAGGAGTTGTCTAAATATTTTTGTTCTGGTGGTCTGACAGGCCAGGGTAAGCCAAGGAGGCTCTAACGCTGTGCTGGGACCAAGGGCTTCTAGTTATAAGATATGGGAACTATGGCCCCTCTTGGTTTAGATTGACCTTCCTTGGAAGGACAGTGTTTGTTCTGTACAGCCTGTCTCTCTCTGGATTCAAGCTGCACTTCTTGATAGCTTTTAACTCAGTGGAGGGTTGGGGCAGAGATAACTGAAACAACCAAAGCTGGGGAGGGGGGAACACTGAAAAACTTGGAATCCTAAACTCAGGTCTTAGCTTGCAGTGGGATCAGTTCCCAGTGAGTACCGTAGGGAAGGAGCTGTTTCTCTTGATGTGCAAATAGGCAGCAAGTGCAGGTACTTGCTGCTGTCTCGACATCTGTCTGTTTACTCTGTATTTCAAGTTCTGAGGTAGAAAGCTTTTATCTGCTCTGGTCTCTTCTTATGTCGCTGTTTCCAAAATACAAGTGATAGATACAAATCTAGCAGTTAAAAGGCAGGGCCTGGCAAAGGAGGAGGAGGAAGTAGAAAGCATCAAGAGGTTAGTAAAAGCTGTTTGTTCTGATGCCCTGTTCAGCAAGGCACTGGCAGGAGTGCTCCCTCTGGGATCAGGTGTGTGCTTGTACCTCGCTGCTTCGGGTCCTGCACAACTCGTTTCTTGGCTCTGTGTTTTGCCAAGGGTGGGGGCAGAGGTGATGGCTTTTCAAGTCTGCCTGGATGCAAATAAATACCTGAGAAGACTTTTAGTGCAGTGACAGGTGTCTGCACAGAGGAAACTCCATCTGACCTATGTGTAATAGTAAGAAGGGAGGAGTGAGCTGAGGAGCCACAGGCTTGGTGAGCGGGTTAGCGCAGGGCCTCGAGCAGAGCGCTCTTTGTTACATCCCATGCTGTGCTTTCTTGGCTCCAATAATGGCATTAGCACCAAAGCAACATGCAGTAGGACAGTAGAATTTCTTTCACTGGGGGTTGCTGAGCTGCTCAGTATCCCACTGGTGTGTGCAGATGCTCTGCTGCTGTTTGCAGAGCAACAGGACTCTTTGTCCAAAGCATTGGTGGGGATTAATCACTACAGAGGTCTGGGAAGTTTTTATTCTGTGCTCCAGCTGTCCTGGCTAACAGTCAACTTTAGTTAACCTGTTAACATCTGAGAGCAAGGCTGAATGTCTTCTCCACATGTGCAGAGCAGGCCTTTCTTTTTCTGGAATCTGCTGTGCCGCGAAAGGCTTGCAATGAAGAAAGCATGGCTCTGACTGTAAATAAATCCTTTCAGATTCCAGTTGTACAACCAAAGGAATTCAGCAAATTCCTATTTTTCTAATCATGCCTTCATTTTAATGCTCTTCCGACTGGCAAATCTCATCTTACACCGCTTTGAAAATAACGGGCAAGACGTTTTAATTCCAGCTTGCAAACAGCTGCAGTTGTGCTCGTTGCAGGTGTCAGTGCTGTGGCTTTGGCCATGCGGCCACAGGGACCTGCGCTGGCTCCCCTGCATGTGTCCGACTCAGGAGTGGGGAGTTCGTCCTGAACCTGTAGCTCTGAGTTTCTGTGGGGTGTTGACTCAGCCCTATGTCTACCTGGACCTATTTGCTCTTGCATTTGCTTCCTTACCCAGAGAAAACCCTGCATCCTGCAGTGCTCACTGACTGTTCGGTATCTGTGTCGATAAGTGGAAAAATCTGTCTAACATTCCACCTCACCAAGTGTCTGGCTCTCACTGCTAGCCCGTCGCTCTTTGTAATTTTATAACTGCCTAAGAAATTAAATCTGTGTTGTGATAAGTATTCTGTGTCTTCTTCCTTTTTGTTTGCTGCTTGGAGATGGGGCCTGATAAGATCATGGTGAGGCTACGTGGCCCAAACCAAAACCCTAGCAGTAATAAGCCCTCAGTCCCAGCTGCGCTTTGTGTAGCCGCTCTCCACAGACAGTCGTCTTGGGCTTTGCAGGGACTGGGAAAGGGCTAGCAGAGTTTTTCCTGGCACATTTTGCTTGCAAATGTAATTTTCCCTCTTGTTCCTCCTTAAAGCTGCTCTTCCCAGGACTTGCATTAGTGTGTTTTTCTCCTGCTGCTCAGGTGAGTTTGATAACTGCCTTTATTCCTTCCTTTCGTGGGATGCATCTCAAGCAGTGCTTTCATACCCACCCTGTGCTGTCACTCCTGGCTTGTTGCTTCTCACCTTCAAGCCCTGGAGGAAAATCTGGCACAAGCCCGTGCAGGTGGAAGAGGAGGCACCTCCTGCTTCTCTGTGCATCCCTCCTTCTGCAAAGCAGCGACAAGCACTTTGATCGGGACAGACAAGAGGAGAAAACGCCTTTCTGCTCTTGCTGGCAGTGGCAGAGCACGCGAGGATGAGATGAGGATGAGACTCCCCCTGTTCTCCTGCGTGACTGTTTCATGGCAAGGCCTCGGCTGTGGAGCTGCAGGCGCCTCCTCTCCTGATCCAGCTCTGGAGGGCAATGCTGCCCTGTCGCTGCCGCTTTGTGCCTCCCGTCGCTTCAGGCGAAATAGGCTGTGTAAGCTCAGATGAGTGTCTCTAAACTGTTCATTCGGCTGCTGGTGACGTTTCTATCTCCTGCCTGGAGCAAACTGAAGATCTGAGAGAAGCTGCTGGTGGATTCAGCAGTGCCAGCGAGTTCCAGCTGCAGTGGAGATGCCAAAAACTCCTCTGTCCCCCACATCTCAAGTGGATGGGGTCATCCAGACTCACTGGTGTTTTGAGAGGTCCAACAGCCCCTCTGCTCCTGTCCAAGGGGAGCAAAGCAGAGTACTTTCCTGTAAGCCTGGGAAAAGTAATGGGTCAAACCCAGCTCTGAAGTAGGCAGCTGTGGCTGTGTTCACATTGGCAGTCTCACATCTGGTGGTACTGAGTCTGGCCCATTGAGCATGAACTCCCAGGGAAGGGACTGAGTGATCTCATCTCCAGTTATTTTTCTTACGACAAGGGTAAACACAGATTTGTGCCTGTGTTCCTTTCTGACATGCTTTGTCTTGGTAGTGACTAGGCCTTAGGGTTTAGCTGTGCTGTGATGATCTACCAAGTGATCAGGCACTGAGACCCTTTGCTGTGCAGGACTGGAGTCCAAGATGAAATAGCTGAGCAGAAGTACAGTCAGGGTGTGAACAGCCCCACTTCATGTGCTGTGGCTGAGCTGAACACATTGCTGGGAGTGAGGTCCTGGACAGAGTAGCTCTGGCTGGGCTCACGCTGACCCTGGCCTGGCTGCTTTGCAAGGTTCATGCAGCATCACTAGTTTTTAGAGCCAGTGGGCAGAAAGATGCTGGGGGAGCAGCAGGCAGAGGTGAGCACCAGCACAGCTCTGATCGTGCCTGTGCTTGGGAGGACCTTGTCCCTCCGCAGCACCCGCTCCCAGCTGGATGCTCCCCAGTGCCTGAGCACACACCTCTCCCCTGCCACATCTAACCCAGACAAGTCTCAGCTGGGCCCTTGGCAGGGGCTTTTTTGGCTAATTAATTATGTACTGTGAGCTAATGAGGGCATTGTGCCCGTCCTGCTGGAGCTGAGGACATGTGATGCCAACTCTTCCAGCACTGTGTTATGTTTTGGGTTGGGGTTTTTAGCAGTGAGTTTCACTGAGTGGCAGGTTATAAGAAAGGATTGGGAGATTGAGGTAAGCTAGAGGATTTGGGCAGTATTTTAATATTTTGGGTACTGTTTTGCAGGGGCAAGGAAGGCCCTAGGACAGAGAGAGAGACTTGTTTCTGCACAGGTCTGTTCCAGAGCTGGGGAGCACCAAGTGACATAAGCAGCACAGATCCACTTTATCCATGTGATCAGATGCACCTCATCCACACGGTGGGTACAGAGTCACCTTTGGGTGCCAGCCTGGCATGTGCCTGCTCAGCATCTCCCTTGTCACTGCTGTCCCCTCCTCCTTGCTCAGGACAAGCTGGTGACACTGGCAAAGCCCTTCTGGGTGCCTCACATGCTGCTCCTCAGCAGCTCCAGATGAGGGCTGATAACTCACTTTATCTGTGGAGAGCAGGCAGAGCGACAGCCCAGAGGAAGCCTGGGCCTTTGGCTGATGGAGGGGAGGGGGCTGCTCTGGGCTGAGGGAGCTGTGCTGTGCTGTGTGCAGCTGCTGGATGGAGTTGCAGGGCCCCAGGACCACAGAGAGTCCCTGTGTCTTCTCTAGAAGCATCCCAACCTTCTGTCTTCAGAGCATCCATGTTCTTTCTTCCGTTACCTGAGACCATCTAAACGTTTTCCTGGAAAACCCATGTTCTTTCCTTCCTTTCCTGGGTATATCCCAGCCTTTTCCCCTTCAGAGCATCCCTGCATCTTCCCTAGCAGCAACCCAGTCTTTGTCCTCCCACAACCTCCCTACTCTTGCTGGCAGCATCTCAGCCTTTTCCCTGCTGAAGCATCCCGTGGAACATCCCACCCTTTTCTCCTTGGTGCTTCCCTGCTCCTTCCCTTGTTTACTCCCTTAACATCCTTCCACCGCAGCAGTGCTCTGCAGCACCTTCCATTGTGTGCTGAGGGCATCTGCTCCTCACTGGTGCTCCAGGACTCAGAGCAAAACATGAGATGGGAAAAAACCTGGTCTGTGTGTCCTCACCCAGTCCCTGAGCCAAAGCTGCTCAAAGAGGTAGAGGGCTATTGGCCACAAGCTCCTGCCTGGGAAAGCTGCTGGGAGGCTGGAGAAGGAGTTTTATCCAGCCGTGCTTGCCTGAGGGGACCGTGGTAGGGCCAGAGCAGAGTGGGTCTGGCTTTGGCTGTGTGGTGTTTTGCTGTTCTACTGTGTTTTCCTGAGCAAATAGTACTGCAAGTTTTGGAGTTGGGCCCAAAAATTGAGTCCTGACAGGAGAAGGCAAAGGTCTGGGCTTCACCTGGCCCCACAACCTCTGCCGTTAGCTGAGCTTGGAGCAGGGCTGGTGTGTAGGGAAATACAGACCCTGGGCTCTGTCCCTTCCCTATGCATTATCAGAGTATGGGGGACTCTGCCCCAGGTGCCCTGTGGGACCCTCCTGCTCTGTATGGACACCAAGCACAGCGAAATCGAGCAGAGCATCTTCTCACCCGAAAACGATTTGAAATTGAAAGCAGGGAGAGGGAGCCAGGCGACGTTATCTCGCCCCTTTTTAACGGTTCAGATAGGAAACAGCCTTTCATCTCTCCCAGGGCGAAAGGCAATTTGCATTTCAAGAGGTCAGGACGAAGCGTTTTCTCTTTACCATCTGAAATTAGTTATTAAAAGTCTATTTGGAAACAAAACAACGCAGGCACGGAAAGATGGCCTCTGCAGGCTCAAATTAACTGCTCCTGTCATCCCTGATTTCCCTGGCTGCTGCTGGAGGATGCTGGATCGAGGAGGTACGGGCGCTGCTGGAGATGCAAAAGCAATGAAACCGTGAGCTCCTTGCTATGGCTGGAGCTGCTCCAGGGCTCACGGGACAGGTATCTCCCCTGGGAATCAGGGGGCTTACACCCCCTGCCCTGTCCTAGCTTGGCTGTACGCAGGTCACTGCAGTGAGGACAAATCCATCCCCGTCTCCCTGCAAACCCTGCTTTACTTCCAGCTCTCACGCTTGCCCTGGACTGGGACCTCAACCTGGCTCCAGCAATCCACTCCTGCCTAATAAAAAGCCTCTGGCAGAGCGGAGCTTGGCCAGGGTTTGCTGGGCACTGGTGCTTTGTTTTCTCAGCTGCTGCCTCTGCCCTCGCCGCTGCCGCTTATCGATACCAGAGTTTGCATTAGCAGGTGCACTCTGGGATATTCAATTACCTATAAAGAGCTGGAGCAGCACAAGATGTTGCTGGAGGGAGCGAGGCGGTTGGTTTGGGGTTTTATTTTTCCCCTTGGTTTCGGGTGTTTTGTTTTGGTTTTTAACTTGCTTTTAAAGGAGACTCAAGGATGGGTAAAACGGTGGCATTGAATAAATAAAAAAAACATAAGTAAAAAGTGGAGTGAAGAGGGGGAGAAATAAATAAATAATCCTGTTTATGAAATGAAACAGCTGGGTAGAAAAAAAAAAAAATCTCCGGGAAGAAAGCAGCTCCCAAGGCTATTTTTAGCTCTTTTGTTTCTTCCCCCCTGCCACCCCCACCCCGCACAGGCTGAGGGTTTGGTGTATGTCAGTCCTGCTGTTCTCCCTCACCTTCTGAGTGCCAGGTGATGTGCTTTTTTTAATTATGTCTTCTTTTTTTCTTTTTTTTTTGGTATCTTATTTATAGCAGGGAGATGGGGGGAAGGGCAGCAGCATAAGAGTAGGCTGTGCAGATATCACCCTCAGCCCTGGCTGGGGAAATAGTGGGGCAGCAGGGGCTGCACATTTCCTGCAGCTCCTGTCAGCAGTGGTGGTACCCCAAAGCTGGGCATGGGGGACCTGCTGTAACCCCCTCAAAATTCCCTTTCCCTTGATGCTGAGGGGATGCAGTTGCTTTGCTCCCAGCAGCTCTGGGGCAGAGAGCACCTTTGGTGCATTCTCTCCTTTGTGACCCCTATGCTGTTGCAGCAACAGGGCTGGAGGAGTCCCTGGAGATCCATCAGGGCCTTGTCCTCCCACTGGGCACCATCATCCCTCAACCCATCCCAGCAATGCTTTCCTCCACCACCCTCAAAAACAGTCAGTGCTGCAGCCTTCCCGTTCCCAGCCAGATCCTCCCTCAGCCCCAGATCTCCCATCCCATCCCTCCTGGATGCTGCTGCTGCCCCAGGGCCCCTCTCCCCACATCTCCCTTACCCCAGTCCCCGCCCTCAGTGAGCATCCGCGTGGGCCCCCATCTTTGTGCCTTTATGGAAGAAATACATAATTCTTTTATTATTCAATTAGGAATTAAACACACAATCAGGTGATCGCTTTAAGAGGATTTCCTATAAGGCAGGATTTGAATAACAGGGCTATGAGTAATATATTCCCTTAACTGGTTTATTCCTTTATCAGATTTTTTTTTCCCCCTAAGCACTTTAATGCATTTACTTTCCCATTGTCGACACTTTTCTCTGCACTCTTCCTCCCTCCCCAAGCTTATGCAAATCCCCCGTAAGGCGTTTAATGCACCGTGTGTGTCAATAGTGCCCAAATCTTCACGACAGCATTAGGCTTCATGCATGCCCCAGCTGATTAAGAGGGGTGGTGGGGCCAACCTGGCTGCCCAAACCCCCTTTCAGCCCCCGCCATGGGGCCAGGAAAGGGGCCCCTGCACTGGGAGCTGCATTTTTCTAGAGAAAAGGCTGGAGCTGAAAGTAGCTCTTTTCTTCTGCAGGGGGAGCGTGAATAGGCAGTGTGGGGCTGCCCTGTCTGCTGCTGTTTGCTGCCCTGTCGCTCAGCTTTCAGGGGGTGTGGAGGTGTTCAACTGGAGGAGGGGGGATGTCTGTGGGTGGGTTGTGAGTGGAAGGGAAACAGCAAAGTGGTAAAATAACCCCTGGGCCCATATCAGCATTGATTTGTGTGCACATTGCCTGCCCGAGTGGCAGCGGGTGGGTCACCCCTGGGTGCCCACCTGCCCCCAGGAGCCTTGTGGGAATGGCTTTGGCATCACTGGCAGGAAAAGCAGGGGGTTTTCCCACTTATTGCACCACCAAGGGCTGAGGTTGGCTCAGCTCATCACCATGCCCAGCTTCTCATGCGCTGCTGCTTTGCTTTCTGAGGTGGCCTGGCTTCTTATCCTCTGGGCCTTGTTTTTTGTGAGGGGAAGGGTTTTAACAACCTTCATGGCCATGGGGTCTGATGTACGTGGCGAGTGAGAGAGAAGTCTGGAGCCCCAGCTCTGGGGGATGTGTTTGGTGGAGTGTTCATTCTAAAAACCTACTGACATCCTCTTGAAAACTGGGGAAAGACAGGCATGGGGAGCAGGTCAGCATGTGGCAGCACAATGGGAATAGTGAAAAGGAGGCTGTCCTGTAATTCTTCATTTTCCCATTGCCTGGAGGGTTTGCGGCTGCTGGTGGGGCCCTTTTTGAGCCCAGCATGGGGGAAACCCCCCATCCGAAGGGTGACCATCACCATTTTCTCCTTCCAGTGAAAAATCTCTCTCAGCCTGGGTCTGTAAATAGCTGGTGAGTGGGAGCGAGCTGAACCGGCTCTTCCCGGCGTTGTTTCCTCTACACCCACCGCTGATTGTCTCCTTTTTTACCCTGTCCTGCTGCTCTGCCTGTGCGTGCAGCAATTATGCAAAGTTGCAATCAAGGAGCTGAATTAGGAGCTCATCTTGGATTAATTAGTGATGGATGCAAATCTGTTCCAACAAAGAGGAGCAAGGGGAATGTAAAGGCCATGGGTATCCTCCCAGGATTTCTCCAGCTCTCCCAGGCTGGTTTCAAGGCAGGAGGGATGCACAGAGTAATGCCTTGCAGGAGAATTGGGGCATCCACGTGGAAGAATTTGGTTATTGGCCTTGGAATGAGGGCTGGGTGCCCCAAAGCTGATGCTCAGCTCAGCCCCTGCATCTCCCTGGAGCTTTAAAACTCAGAGCTTTGGGCTTAGAGCGTCTCATCCCACCCCAGTTCTGCTGCAAAGCTTGGGGAAAAACCATTTAATCCCTGCGGCCTTCAGTGCTGAGCTCCTGCCAGCACCAGGGATTTCTGTTCGCCTGCAATCGGATTGTGACAAACCCCTCCACTTGCATTGAACAAATTCCCTGGCTACTCCCCACTCCTTGCAGGCCCCAATAATCCCCCAAGTGTGACTCTGGCCAAGAGGCAACATCCCTGATTAATCCCTACCGTCTCCGTGCAAAGCTGCTGCTGCCAAGGATGCTCCCAGTGCTGGCACGACACGCTCGGCCGGAGTTGGGAGCAGACCCTGGGGAAGGATGCGAAGGATGCAATGCTATTTAAAGGAGCTTTTCGAAGAGGGGATTGCAGGCTTGAGAACGGCCTGCTCTTCCCATGAAGCGGAAAAGATGGATGTGCTGTGCTCCCGGGAGCACTGAGCGCAGGGGTGTGCGAGGGGGAGTTCACATGTTCCATCCCTTTGCCTGGTCCCCTCTGCTCAGCAGTCACAGGAACAGTGTCACTCACCCTGGCTGGTGCAGAGGGGACACCCATTGGGCATGGAAGGCTCAGGGCACCCTGGCAAGGTGGGCACGGCTTTGGGTAAGGAGCTGCTTAACCAAGGGATGGCTCGTGGCTGTGCCACAGGGCTGTGGACTGCAGGGACAGGGTGTAAAGCTGTGGCTCAAGGTTTTTGGCAGTGTGGTGGGACCTTTCAGGTGTGCAGACGTCTGAAAGGTCTCTCCTTCCTCTCACCTCTGCGCCAGCAATGATTAATGACATTTGACTCCACTGAAAAGGCAAGAAAGAAAAAAAACAATACAGGGCATTTCTGGAGAGTGTCCTAATCCGACAGTCTCAGAGCCAAATGAATCAGCAGCCTCTTATTCTGCCGGTGGGATTAGTCAGTGTTCGTCCAGGCTCCAGGAACGTGAGGTGAGGCTCTGCATAGCAAGGAGCTGTGGCGAGGCAGCCACAGGGTGTTGGCTGGTTCATGGAGCCAAGCAAATCCCTCCTCACAGTCCTGCAAATGCTGTGGGGGTGCTCCTGCTCATGCTGGGAGCTGTGGGACAGCAGAGAGGGGCAGGACAAGGGGACCAGGCAAAAACACCTCTGAAAATCTGTGGTGTCAGTGAAAGTTGCCCTGTGGCTGTTGGATGTGGGGCACAGGGGGAGGCTCCGGGATGGGCCTGTGTGCATGGGATGTCCCTCCTGCCACAGGGACCAGGCAGCCCGGGCCCAGGAGCATCATGCCTGGCTGATTTTCCTGGCTGTTAAAGTGGGTCAAGCAGAAACCCAAGGAGCATCCAAGCTCACCAAACTCAAGCCAGCTATATGGAAGCTGAATTATTCAGAGCCAGTTTAAAAAATTGAAGAGCCCAGGCTGTGGGACTCCCCATACCCCTATTTGAGAGAGGCAGCTCAGCCCCATGCTCAGGGGCATCTTGTGCACTTTGGGATGGGAGAGAGTGTCATTTGGGTCTAACACAACACTATTCTTGGGACTGGCGAAGGCAGAGAGAAAGCACTCAGAAATTCAGATTAATTCCATGGTCCCCCACAGTCCTCCAAGCTGTAACAGTTTCCTCAGGTACCCCAGCATGGCTCTGTTGCACCCACAGGAGAAACAACTGAAAGGGAACCCCTTTGTCTGCCAAAAAGGGGTTCTCTTGATCATGTGATTTTAGACAGGATGTTAAAAGTCCGGGGCTTCTTCTTTGCCATGAAGTGTTTGTTCACAGCAACTCCCTACGGCTCAGAGAGCACCACATCCAGCTGGGAGCTGAGATGTCCCCTTAGCTC
Organism: Scytalopus superciliaris; assembly: GCA_013400415.1. Taxonomy (NCBI): domain Eukaryota; kingdom Metazoa; phylum Chordata; class Aves; order Passeriformes; family Rhinocryptidae; genus Scytalopus; species Scytalopus superciliaris. The sequence goes on along the minus strand of VXBX01001788.1, from coordinate 9,787 downwards.
CGTTGCTTTAAAAGGACCCCCTCCTGGTTCTATTCCTGGGGCTTTGGAAGGGGGAAAACCAGCTCATGGGGAGAATCCCTGTGGTGAGTAATGCTGCCTGGCGAGCACCGGGAAAAGGCGGGTGCACATATGCTGCAGCTCATCCTGCTCTTTTCATGGAGCATTCACACTGTCTGGGTGCCAACCAGCAGCAGCCACGGCCAGGGAACCCCCATCACAGTTACTCCCTTTTCTTATGTTTCCAAGGCACCTGGAAGAGGATGATGGAGTCTGGCATAGGGCAAGGGGGGCTACCCCAAGAGGGGTGAGGTGCTTTGAGGTTTTACAGCAACACTATGAAATTAGAGCTGAGCAAGCCCAGCCAAAGCAAGCAGCCCCACAAATCCCCCCGTTTCACCACTGTGCCGAGCAGGGCAGGTGCTCAGCCCAGAGGGGAGTGGGGAAGGCTGAGCCCCGGCTCCGGGCAGAGCTTGGCACAGCAGTTGGGTGTGCTCCGAGCCAAACTCAGGCTATTTCAGCCAAGGAGAAAAGATGGAAATTTCCACCTGGCCTGCTTTCCTCCCTGAGATGGATTTGCAGGAGACCCTTTGCTCAGCTCCACTCCCGGCAGAAGGGCTGAGGCGGCACAGGCGGTTTTGTCTCTAATTTCCTCTGCCGTGAGCAGCAGCAGCAGCAGCACATCTCACCGGCCCTGCGCTGATTTACACAACGCAGCATTTATTGACTGCGAGGAGATTGTAATTCACAGCCCGGCACGGTGCGGTCACAGTGTGGGAGCAGGGAAGGCTCCTCTGCTCCTTCCTCCCGTGCTCCAGGTGGGGAGAGCCCCGCAGGGGCTGGTGCCCCAGGGCTCTCACCCAGTTCAGTGTGAGGGAGAGCACCTCCTGTGTCCCTCTGTGCCTTGCTGCTCCTGCAAGAAAACAAGATAGCATCAAATCCCGTGACGGCTCCTGCAGCCTTGGCCAGCTCACCCAGCCCAGGAGAGGTGGGGACACCCGCGGGGTGCCTGCCTGGAGCACCCGCCTTTAGGACACATATCCTTTCCCTGCACAGATATCCCCACCGCCCCATGCTGCTGGTTCCCTTCCTCCTCTGCTTCCACTCTCTGGTTATGGTGGGGAGCAGAGACCCCCCAGTTGCTTCCTCAGTAAGCGGGGGGGGAGGGGGTTATTGTGTTCTGCTGTCCGGAGCTGCAATCCATCCATCCTGCTGACCCATCCAGCCCCTCTTACGCCAAAACCCTTTGCAGGGAAGGGATGACCCTGTTCCTGCAAAGCTCCTGCCCTGAATGTAATTACTGGGGCTTTCTTCCTAATTAATCTCTCTTGGCAATTAGCTCCAGGGCTCCGCAGTCCCCCTGAGGCCCCTACAGGCAGTACCTATAGGCGGTACCTACACAAACGTTACCTACAGGCGGTGCCAACAGCCAGGGGGACGGGCGTGCTCGG
>VXBX01001787.1:722977-797028 GCA_013400415.1 Scytalopus superciliaris | reverse complement strand
GGGCTCAGAGGACCGGCTGCATTTGCATGTCGGCTGGAGCGGAGCCTCCCCCCTTCTCCGCCCCCCAGCCGGCCCGAGTCGCAGGGGAACAGAAAACATACTCGTGTTAGTAGCCGATGGCTTTTATTTTCACTCTTTGCGGAGATCTGACACATATACAGAGGTGCTTTCACCGTACAAAGGACTGCAAAGAAACGCACCTTGCCCCAGCCAGTCCCCTTCGCTGCTGGGACTGGACTGGTGTTGGAGGTGGAGGGGGGAGTGCGAGGAGTAAGAAAAAAAATTAAATTCTCGTCTGATCTCATTTATTTAAATAAATATAAATATAATTTTTATATAAAACTATTCACAGACAAACAGTCGTCCCAAACTTAAACGACCGATCTTTATGTCTTTTCTTATTTGTGTTAAGAAGTCCGTCCAGAAGGTTCTCTACAGGTTTTAGTTTGCTTTTCAGTTCTTTATGTCTCGCCTTTCCATTCCAAATGCGTTTGTTTTTTTCCTTTAAATTGCCTGGGAGTAGACGGGGGGAGGCACCCTGGGCCGTGCGAGTCTTATCCCATGTTACGTGTTAGGAAGAGCAGGTGCTCTCTGCCGGGGTTACATAAATAACGTTTTAGTTGAACTCTCACGGCTAAACCATTTACATTCCGAAAATATATTTATATATTTCTCTTTCTATTACTGCAAAGGGATGACAATTAACGTTCCCGGCGGCGAAGGCCAGCCCGCTGCAGTTTAGCGGGCTCTGTCCCTGGGCAGAGGTGCCAGGTGAGCCGCCGTGCCGCCACCCCGCTCCGGACTGGGACCCGGCGGCGGGAGCGGAGCTCCGAGCCGGGCTCATAGCGGGGAGACCTCTTTATCCTCTGTAGCCGATGAGGGGGACAGAGACTCTTCGTCCTCCGACCGGGGGTAATGCCCCTGGCTGGTGCTGCACTTGCAGCCTCCGTGCGAGTTTCGCTGTGTGCCCTTGCCTTCTTTCTTGTGCTTCACCCTCCTGTTTTGGAACCAGATTTTCACTTGCTTCTCGGACAGGTTCAGGTACGTGGCTATCTCGATCCTCCGCAGCCGGGACAGGTACATGTTGGAGGAGAATTCCCTCTCCAGCTCCAAGAGCTGGGTGCTGGTGAAAGCTGTTCTCATACGTTTCCCGTTTTGAATTTGGCTGGATTCAGACCCTCCTGAATGGAAGAGAAGAGCGAACTTCAGCGTGACGGGAGAAAGAGAGAGAGAATGGGAGAGAAAGAGAGAGAGAGAGAAAAGACATTCCCCCTCAGCTTTCCGATCCGGGGCAGCCACTTTCCCTCAGGGGAACCCCTTCTCCCGCTGCCCCCCACCTTCCCAGCGGCCGCAGGGCTCCTACCCATGCCGAGGCAGTGAAACCTCCGGGGGTCGCTGACGCTGTAGGTGGTGGCGGCGCAGGCAGGTGGGTGATGCGCAGGGTGTCCCAGGGCAGCGGCGGCGGGCACCGAGGCGGCGGGCGGAGGGTGCTGCGGCGGGTGATGAGCGTGGCCGTTCCGCGGGCAGCACTGGGCCTCGCCTGCGGGGACGGGGAACTGGCTCTTGAGCAGAGGGATGGCCCCGCCGCCGCCGCCGCCGCCGCGGGAGGAGTGCAGGTGCGAGGTGACACAGAGCGGGCAGACGCAGAAGGCGCCGCTCTTTCGGGACGGGCAGCCCGGGCCCGACACCGACATGACGAGGGGGGAAGGCATGCTGAGAGGGATGAAGAAGTCCTGGCCGTGATGGTGCTCAGGCAGAGAAGGAGCTGGCCTCGAGGAGTCTTTGATGATTAAGGAGTCGACATAGAAGGAGCGGGACATTGCGGAGGGCTGCGAGGCCGGGGGTGGCTCTCCCAAAGTCGGGGTTTTCCGGCTTGGCCAAGTTGCCACTGAAGTCCTGGCGAGTCGAGAAGGTGCTTATGTTTGAGAGCTGAACAAAAGGGTCCCTGGAGAGGGCTGGTCTTAAAGTTCCCCCGCCTGGATCCCCTGCGCCGGGGTTTTATATCAACTATTTAAACACGTGATAGCTGAAAGCCTCGCAGATCTAAATCTCCCCGGCTTCCCAGGCCGGCAGGAGAAGCTGCCGGGGGGGACGAAAGCGGGGTAGGGGGGCGGCAAAGTGTGCGTGTTTGCTCGTTGCCCGATGACTTCACTCCCTCGTCTCCGCCTCAGATAAATTATAGGAGCAGAGAAAGCGAGGAGGGGGCGGCTACCCCGCGGCCCCGTCACACGGAGCGCTCGCAGGCATATCCCCCTGTGTCAACAAACCCGGGGCGATGAGGGTAAAATTAATCGGAGAAAGTTTCTGCTCGGGGGTTTTCCCCGAGAAGAATGCTCCTCTTCCCCTCAGAGAGGGAACGAGAGGTGAGAACAGGTGTGAACATTGAAACAAGCAGGTCAACGCCGCCCCACTCACTCCCATTAAAATAACGTCCAAGGGGTCGTGGATCCCACGGAAACCTGGGACCGACACCTTTCCGCAGTCCGGCCCACTCTCCTCAGGCAGGACTCCGTCATGAGACCCTTTCCGCAATAGATAAACCAGGGACACAGATGCAGACACAGATATAAAGTTAGGGATGGCGCGCGTTTGGGTGTCTGCGCATACATAGGCATGTCGGGTGGGTTGGGTGTTTTTTTTTCCTCGCCCTTTTCACCCCGAGTGAATCTTGCCAAATTGGCAATTACTGCAGCGGACAAAGCCTTCAAATATCTGGACACTTCTCAGCCAAATGGTATCAAAACGGAAAACTTCCAAGTGAACTTCCCCGCCCGCTCCAGGACCGCAGTGCGCTGCGCTAATGAAAAGCGAACATGTCAGGGAGGGATTCTTTGATCTCCACCAAGTTTGCTGAAGCAATCACTCAAAGTAAAATTGGATAAACAGCTAAATACGGTCGGTGGGTCCGAAGCATTTCAGTGTGCATTAAAAAGCCAAGGTATGCGCAGTATATTACGCGATTTTCCAGTGACCTGTTTTATGGGAGTTTAAGAAGAGACTTATCATTAATAGAAGGGTGATCGTGTTGTTCTTTGGCAGATGCGAAGCGGCCGTTAAAACCGAGTACGGATCCCATCCCACTTGACACGGGAAAGGGAATCGACAATTATGCTCTAAAGCAGAAAACAGAGACTACGCCTGATTACCGGAGACTGAGCAGAGACTCGGAAGTGCAGCAAGAGCCGAAACGTGTTCAGAAGCGGTTATCGTGTGCAAGGGCCGGGCCGGGCCACGGGCATCCTATCAGCCCTCTCGCACACCCACTCTCCTGATGTTAAAACCCAGCAAAATAAAACCGCCTTCTCATGGAAAGGACATTTCCGCGCTCCTGGGACCAGCGAGGCTCGGCGGTGCAACTCGAGCCTTGCTAAGAGAAGGGCCAGGTCTCGCCCTGCTGTGCTGTGCTGTCCCCATCCCCAATCTGCCGCGGGCAGTGCTACTGTGCGAGCCCCCCTAAGCAGGGGCTAACTCTCTTCCAGCCCTACTCGTCTTTCCCCCCGCACCTCCCCAGACAGGCACGATGCAACAGCTTTTTTAGGGACACTCCGCACTCAGCAATCTGAGGATTTATGGATGGCAATTAAAGTTTTATGAATTGCAGCTGAGGCTGGTTATGGAGCTATTTGAATGTGATTAGAATTCAATTAGAAAGTGTTTACCGGCCGGCGGGGGCTCCGGAGTGTAAACAGACAGCTATTCCAGCAATGTGCTAATCCCGCGTCTTGTGACAACAATTAGGGGCTCGTGGGGTTTAGGCCGGTCGGCTCCGACCTCACCTACTTTTCCCCAAACCGCTGCCGAGGGCTCAGCCGAGGTCCCGGAGCCGTCAGAGCCCGGAGCCCCAAGGACTGTTGCCGATGCCGAGGCCCTGGAGTCTGCGGCCCCGGGGACACTCGGCCTCCTGAGCTCCGGTGGGGCCGGTGAGATTCTAGCCCCGTCACCGTGCGCAGACATGGGATACTTTTCGTCCGGTTCTTCCCGTTTAAAACACAACTTATCTGAAGAATATTTGAACTAATATCTACATTTTATTTTTATGTATTTATGATTTTCGGTAACGAGAAGCTATTTTGGAAAATCATAATAATAACAATAATGCTAATACAACCCTAAACCTCAGTGGAAAAAAGCCGTCTGCAGTGATGGAGTGGATCTGGGAAAGGGGCTGTCGTAAGGGAAGGCAGGCAGAGCAAGAGTCAGATCAAAACTGCAATTTGTAATTGTTATAATAAACCAAGTGCAGTGAAAAAAGGGAGAGAGAGAGAGAGAGAAAAAAAAAACACTGAAAAAAACCCACCCCTGAAAGCTAGAGCAAGAAAAGAAGTCATTTGAAAGCAAAGACATCCCAAACCAGGCGGAATGATGCAAGGCGTGCGCCCACATCACATCGGCCTCGTTACAATTTTATTTTTCAATAATTCTGTCCGATAAAATTTCATTGTCCATTAAGTAATCCCCGAAATGAGAGCTCTTATGAGCCTATAATGAGCTCTAATTGCTACGACTGGGAGAGCCACGTGGAAGGATTTAGAAGGTATTAAGCAGTTGGGTACAGAGCACAGGCTGTTACCTAGCCATTACTTTCATAATTCAAGGAGAAAATTAGTCCTTTTAAGGGAAAATCCTTTGATTCCCTTCATTCTGCTCGGGGTGACAGAGTATAGCTTTGTCTGCCTTTAGTTCAAGACAGTGTAACAAATGAGAATGTAACGAAATTGCCCCCTTTTGAAAGTGGAGCAGTTCAAAAAGAACATCAGAGCCGCTCCCCTGGTCCGCCGAGCTCAGGACTGGGTGCTGGTCCCTCTTTTCTTCCAGATGTCTCTAACACCTTTATGTAGAAGAGATTCACGGCTTAAATGACAAAAGCGACTCTTTCCCTTCCCTCCCCCAACCCCCGCGGCTCCCGGCAGAAAAAAGCCATGCCCGCCCGGCGAAAGCGCCGGCTTTCAGGCGCGCATCTCCGCTGAGTTCACGGGAGGAGCTGCCTCAGTGGCGAGCGCCGCAGCCCGGGAACATGTTTGGACCAGGAAAAAAAAAAAAAAAAGACAAAACAGCAACCCCAAAACAACCCCTGAAGAGTGGCCCTGGTCGCAAACATCACGGCGGGGTGACATGCGGTGACGCTGGGCAGGATGTGCCCCAGACTGGGGCAGTTCCCATACGGGAAAGCCCTGCTCAAAATAAAGCCGTGCGTGGGTAAGCGAAGGGCCGCGGGCTGCTGTGCTATAATCGCATTTATTCGCTACTCTAACATTGATTTCCTATTACTTTCCAAACTGATCGGCGATCTCGACGCCGGCTTTTCTGAAGTGAACGCAAGCAAAAGACAGGACTTGCCCTCAGCTCCCATTAAGGAGGTCATTATAAAAGCGTGAACAAGTCTATTAATGTTTTATTGAAAGCGCATCGTTAACTTGTATCCATCCTTTTCTGAAAGTGGCATTGTGATATTGCTGTCTGTGGCACATCTTACCCAATATAGCCCGAGATTTCTCCATTATCTGTAACCAAGCAACACTTTCTGAATACCAAAAATTGAAAAGAACCGCTTAGTCTTCAAGAAAGTCCTCAATAATAGTGGAAAAGAACAAAGATCCAGGAGACAACAAAATGCCACAGGGGTGACTTTTCATGAGCAATTATCTCTCATTAATCAGAAGAACAGCTGCAATATTAATTTTCTCTCTTTCTTCCTCTCTTTTCACAGTCCCCAACATTTGAATAATCATAAATTTTGATTTCATGGAGCAGCAACATTGCCAGCGACTTCGAGACACAAGCTACCTAGGCAGGGCGCACGCTTTGCACACAGCACTTATTTTAAGGCTGCCAAAGAATAAAGTGAAGAAAAGAAAAGAGAGGAAAAGTTTGGGCTGAGTTGCTTTCCCCCCTCTCTTTGCCTCGGAGCACGGATTAAACCAGCAGCCCCTTCCCTTCACCCCTGCGGCTTTCACTCATGGAAAGTAACGGGCGAAAGTACCGAGTGTCTGCGCCAGCTTCAAGCGTGGGAGTTTCAACAACCACGCTGTCCATTTAACTTCCAAACATGAAGCCAAGCGTTGTAGATCTGTCCAAAGAGACAATCTTTGGGCGTAACACGCATTGTGAGACATCAAAAGGCTCTGGCGTTATGTGCACTGAGAAGCGCATTCAGCACGAAGGGTGCAATGCCTCTCTTTTCAGGGGCTCAGTCGCGGATTGTTTAACAAGTGACGTCTCTGCGGCAAGAAAACCGCACTCCTCCAAAGATAAGGATGTAACATTAAATCTCGCTTTTTTCGAATTTAAAGAGTCCCATTAAGAGCAGGGGCTGACGGCCGCCACGCCGGGGATGGCAGCCGTGCCCCGGGGATTTGAGTGTGCAGTGCCGCCTGCCCAGCTCCTCGCTGCCAGGGGAAGAGGGCAGAGCCGAGGCCGAGACCTCATCACCCCTCAAACTCTGCCCATCTCCGGACATCCTCCTTTCTCTCCTCGGCCCCGGAGGGCAGAGGCGCGGAGCCTCTCCCGGGAGACCAGCTCGCAGCCCGGCAGCGGCCAGTGGGCTCACCCAGGAGTTTGGGAGCTGCCTGCAGGCCGAGTAGCGCGGAGACCACTTCTTGCCCTTCCTCACAGGTGCAGATCCCCTGTTCCCTTCCCTTCCGTGGGAGATTTCCTTTGCTTCCATCCCCGGCCATAAATTCCCCCATCTCGACTTGGCTCGGCAGCCCCTCCGTGACTTGGGCCGTTTTCGAGGAAATGAAGGGGCGCCCCTGCACTCAGGAAGGACAGGCTCCTGGCTGCCCTTGCCAGGACTGCCTAAATACACTTGATCCAGTGCCCTCCCAGAACCAGGAGTGGTGGTGTGTGGCGGGACACAGAGCTCCAGCTGGAGCAGGAAAGGCCACTTCTCTCTAGAAAGAAACCTGCTCCCTCCTCCATTCCCCCTCGCACCCCTGGCAGACATGACACTGCTCCCACTCCACATTGTTGGTCCTCTTCACAGAGTTACTCTTCCATTGGATTAACAACAAATTTCCACGTGAGTATTTCAGGGTGACTATGATCACTTGCATATGAGCAAGTGCTTCAAAAAAGCTCTAGCAGAAGTCTTCAGCCCTCTCTCCTTTCACAGCCGAAATCTGTGCCTTTTGCTTTCACCTGGGGGCCTATAGTGGCAATTGTCTTTCATGTAATGACCAGCCAGCAGGCCTAATTCTGCTATCCCTTTTATCTGGAGTGGAAACTTTAATTTTTCAATTTGTGAGGTTCTCCCTAAGTCAATCAAGTCTGCACTTAAATACATGGGTGTAAACCTTAATTCTCTCCTTCTTCAACCCTCTTAAAAAGAGTGTTAGCTTTTTGTTGCATTCCTTTCAGGGTCTGGAAGCAAAAAAACTCTTGTTTGCAACTGCTCACCATAGTGAAGTCTACAGTGTTGTTTCTGCACTGTCCTCCTACAAGAGATCTTGCGGAGCAGGCAAAGTGGGAAATGCCCAGTGAGATTGTTATCCACAGTCTTGTCTGATATTTTTCTGAGCCTGTCCCTAGGACTCCTCAGACATGGGGCAATATCAGGCCAGACACTTGAGGCAGTCTGCGCCCTGTTTCCATTAATGGCCTGTGTTTAGAACTCTAACAGGTAAAATTGTTAGCTGCTATAGATGACATGTATAAGGGAAAGCTGTAATGGTGTATCTTTAAAGGGGATAAAGTTAAACCCCTGCACAGCCTCAGTGGAGGTTTATGTTGGGAGCTGGAGCTGAAACCCCAAGGTCATGTGAGTTAGAACAAGGATTCAAAACACTTCTATGGACTCTGGAACAACCATGACCAGGTTTGGTTTTACAGTCATGTACCACAAATCAACATGAGATTGAAACTTCGTGGTAATACAGGTCCCAATACAACAAAGAACATCACATTCTGTATAGTACTAAACATCCTCCTCCATTTCTGTCATTGAAATTCAGCCCTCATGCATTTTGATCCTTAAGTGTCATGCTTAGATTGAAGCATTCTGCTTGTCAGTGATCAAAAAGCAGTCTTTTGAATTTGCTACAAGAGGAAGTGCCACATTTCTAAAGCCAGGTTAACAGATACTGACATTAAATGCTGCTTGTGAGAAAAAAAGATTTCATCAAACATATCATGCTATTGGAGCTATTTCACAGTCAGAAGACTGCAGGAATTTTGAGTTTGCTTCTTGCAATCTAAACAAATGAAATGGTTGTAATTGCTTTATTTTTCCTGTAACGAAAGTATGAAGGTGGGCTAGTTCAAGAACTGCAGACTGAGGAAGGAATTACCTAAGGAGAGATGATACCACTCCTGAAGACTCAGAAAGCAGAGAGAAATACAGTCATGATGGAGTTCCTAAAAAATAATTCTCAGAAATAGTTGAACTACTACTTTTACTTAATTTGTTTTCTTGCCACAGCCAATAGGATTTCACTATTCATAGGAAAGAGGCGAAGTCAGTACCTATGTAGGCTGGACTACCATACTGGAAGAAGTGCAATGACAAAACCTGTGTAAGCCAGGAGCTATATGGCTGAACTTGACATTGTGACTGAGGAACCCGGACATATTCATCCATGTTTACGAATCATGATTGTGGTATGGTCAGGTGACAGGTATCACATTGCATAACAGGCAAGGGTATTTCACTAAGGATACAGAAATATGGTGCATGTGGACTCTGGAACATGCCAATAATGCATGAGGAAACCCAAGAAGCTAGTCAGAGCCCATGACATGGTGCATGGAGAAACCTTGTCTGAGGTAGCAGACAGTTTTCCATGACCATCTCAGAAAAGACTAAATCAGAGCATGTGCAATGAATAGCTTTAGGAGTATATTATATATATATTAGAGGAACATGGAACCTCATCAGAAGAGAAGACAAGACTCAGAGAGAGGAAGATTGTTGATTATACCAGTGAGGTAAACATCCACAAGAGAGAAGAGCTACCTTATGTAAAGAAGAGCATCACAACAAGAACAGATGGATACACACTGGCCATGTAGAAATTTAGCGTGATAAAAAAGCAAACGAACCCTTCTAAGTATGAGAGAAATTAAGTTCTGGAATTAATTATGGGATTTACCAATGGAAGAAAGAAAGAGAAATAGTTTTATGAGAAAACTTGACATATTTCTGACTGATATATAACAGTGTCTGAAGTTATGGAATTTTTTTCTGAAGACACACACAAACACTACTTAACATCCATTTTGACATAGTACTGACTTAATTTTTAATTGTTGATTGACGGAATGTGTTTTATAAGAAATATGCTGGGTTTGTGTTCCTGGAAACTAGGTGTCACAGAGCACTCAGAACATGTCTGGAAGCAGCACTCTACTGCATCCTCCCTGTCCTCTATCCTGTACCAGCTATGTTGATAGCCTGATTAGTGTTCTGGACACTGCCTCTGTTCCAACAGGAATGGGTAGGGTTTTTTGTGGTTTTCCCCCTCTCTTTACATTCACCGGCAAGATGTGTAACAAAAGCCCTATGTGCCAAAATGGTCAGATTTTTCATAGGTCAGAATAAACATTGGTCCAATGTTGAGCAATCTGTAAAGCTGTACAAGAAACAAACCTATCCTCTCATTTCTTCAGTTACCTTTTCACAATATAATCTTAGCTTTGCCCAAGCAGATGTTATGTGAAAACAAATAGTAGCTGGAAACAGCCCTTTACCACATTCATCCTTTTATAAGTATTTGTATCCTCAATTTAAAATAAATTCAAAAGTTTCAGGGAGCAGGGTCTCAGTGAAGTATAGGCTAGAGGTAACCTACCTCTTGCTTTTCTATGAAGAAAATAACATATTGAAGAAAGACACAATATGAGCAAATCAAAACAAAAGCAAAATAAAAGTCTTTATTAAATCAATAAAAAAAGATCTGCATAGCCTACCTTTTCTTATTTATCATTAAACCATTGTCCAAGCTTGTATTTGAAGTTTTGTCTTTGAAAAATCATCGAAACAAAGTAATTTCACATGTTTTATGATCTTGTGTAAGTATATTAGTTTGAAGGATTTTTAGCCTGCTATAATGTTGAGGCTTTGCCAAAATCTAATGGAAAGAGAATGACAGAAGTCTTGAAAAGCATTTTACAAAGTTCAGAGCACTATTGTAGAAAAACCAATAATACATTAAAATGAAAAAAACCCCAAAACCTAAAATAGTATGAAGTATCTGAAGAAAGAAGTAGTATTGTATTGGAATCTAAATTGCCAAAAGATGTAACCAGGAGGGTATAAGTCATGATTTTAGTGTGCAAACAAAATAGAATTACTACTATACATTGACCAGATGAAAAAGCATCAGCCAAAAAGGAGTCCAAAGTTTGAAGAGCAGTTCAGACACAACTATCTCCACTTTAGCAGTCTAGATTCTCTCTGTTACACTTCAGCTGAGCCAAAGAACTAATATTCCTATTAAAACACCTATGCATCTAGAATACAATTAGCGCTACAGTGCATAAGAAGTATGACTGACTACACTCTCAGACATACTAAGACAGACCTGTTACAAGGTGGAAAGGTTTGGGTAAAATAATACTTTCAGTTGAGAGTTGTAAGAATAACTCTGCAGCTCTTCTGAATGGTGCAGTGGGAGTAGAATTTGGCGTGGTGTTTTCAAAGGTTAGTTAAACAAAATATGACCTTTTTCAGCCTAGGGGAACAAAAGAGGTCAGCTCATTCTCCAGAGCTACAAAAGGTCTTTCAAGGATACCAAAGAAATAAAAATAAAAGCCATGATCACACTTCCTAGATGCACACATAGAAACACTTGTATGTTAAGATATTACCCAGTGGAAAAAGCCCTGGAAGCTTCCCAATAGATGAAGAGTCCTGTCAGTAATTTACCCACTCTGGGAAAGGTATACAGATTCAAACAATCAATTTTATCTAAGATCCCACCCAGTGTAAGACTGTGGAACTAGAATTTAAACCAAAGCCTCCTATTTTTCAGCATCTTGCAGAACAGTGCTTCATAAGGTACTTTGAAAAATTACAAAGTGTCTGTTGAATCTGACTTGACTTTAATAACTCCTTGGGCAAAAGTAAGCCTAACACAGGTTCCCCATTCCTTTGTGGGTAAGAATTTACATAGGTTATTATCCTGCTTCCAAAGATATTCTGATACAAGCTGGCCATTGTGCACAAGCAGATCAATTACCCAAACTTCACTGATTTAATTCTCTGCTGCAGGTTGGAATTGATACTCTAGTCTCTTTGAGGGGAGCAAACAACTCTACTCCACTGTCTTAAACAAGTTGCAATGAATCTGATCACAAGGTGCCTTTGAATCAGGTGTGCAATTCTTTCCTCTTCTGCTTCTTCCCATGCACATCAAGAAACTGTAGCACTCATATGGTGATGGGATAAAGTACAGATTTTCACTCTGCTATGTCAGACCTATGCAAAGGATGAGACTGCTAGCAGCCAAAAATTAACTCAAAGAAGGAAATCAATCCTGAAGAAAGGTAATTTCTTTCCAATGTCTTTCTTGCTTTGAAAGGAAAGTAAGTTTATTTTCGTTGCAGATTATTCCCCTTTCTCATGCAAGAAGGGTTCCCATGGAGGTTGGAACTGTTATTTTTTTCTTTACCTTCCTTAAGGACTTCATGCTCTAGGAATGCAGTATATTCCACTATAAGTGATTTTTTCACCCTTTAAGCAACTTCTCATAATAAGAACAGCTATTTTTTCATGCTTTGAGGATCATGCCTCATACTATCAGAGAGAAAAATATCTACTTTGAAGCAGAAAAGATGCTATTTGAGAAGTGTTCAAAAGAAAATAAAATTGACGTATCTGAAGGAGACTAGCGCTAGAAATCTCTCTGCTTGTATGCAATAGGAATGAACATGTTAGCATGCCCAGATATTAATGAACATGAAAGTGTTCAGAGGAAATCTCAATTGTTCATGATCTGATGATTTTAAATGAAAGACATCCTTCCCTGTTCCCTTTAGATCACCATTTGTCACAGTAACTAATGAGGAAGTAATTATAATGTAATTGGTCAGAATAATCTGACAGGAAAAGAATTATGTTCTCAATCCTAAAGGACTACATTGCTCTAGTTTTCCAACAGATTTGGTGCATGTGGGTGGCATAGCAGAGGGTATTTGCCTCTAAGCAGGATAAAAACTTTTGCACTTTCTATTCTCAAGAAAATATGGACAGAGGCATTGTCTAATTCTCTAAAATATGTCACATGAAGGCATTTCACCATAATACAGATCCTTAAATCATATTTTAAAAATTTAATCATATAAAAGCTACTTTTTTTCACAGTGACTTTGAGCTTTGCAGTTCAGTTGCAGTAGTTAAGTAGTCACTCACTGTTTCTTTTAGATGGTAAGTAAACAACTTAGTCATTCAGTCATATTTATGAAGAGGAAAATAACTGTCCTCACAATAAAATATAAACTACAAGATGAGGCATTGAAGGATAGAAAAACAAAGAAACTAAGAAAAATACATTAATTTAAAAGCCCTGCTGATGTTCAGGGAGGTGTGACTGTTCACTCCAATAGCAGCTAGAGGAGGCTCACATTTGTTATTGGCTTTTTTGGTTTGGGGTTTGTTTTGTTGGGTTTTTTTTAGAATAGAAGTTGACTGCAGCTTTACCCAAGTAAGGGCTTCTGTACCTCTAGCATATAGAGCTGAGGACTCAGCCCATAGTACTCCTTGGTAGTTGTTTTCAGTACTTCTAACAGATACTATTCTTAAAGATGATCTTCTGAAGAAAGGATTGATAATGTGCATTCACTGTTTTAAAAAGGTCTTTAAAACCTAGAACTTGCTGTTCCATTTGTATGTTTAGATGAATTTGTTTACATTTTGTTTTAGTGAACTTTATGCTTTTGTACTCCCAGCACTGAAAAAAAATCCCATTGATTTCAATGCTAGATTTACCTCAAACAAAATCAAAAACTTTTTTGCGTATTTCTGCTTAACTGATGTGATTATAGAAAAACACCAAAACAGACCACAAAAACCAAGCAGCAAGAATTCTGCTATTTTAGATTCTAGTATTGACAGGAAGGGAAGAAACAAGTGGCCATACATATTTCATATGTCAGTGAGTCCTAGAAGAAAACCAAACCCCAATGTCATGCCTGAAAGCAGCCAAGAGTTTATCTTGCCTGTAGGTTATCTGAAACACAAGTAGGTCTTTAAGTCAACCATATCACAAATTCCTTATGGATTTGGAGATTCGGCCTTCAGTATCATGTTGTTGTATGGTATTTGAAAGAGCAGGAATATCCAACTGCACCCATCCACAGTTTTAACAGACTTGAAACTACAAGGACCGTATTCTTCATTTTGTTATATGTTCAGGGAATTCTGAAAAAGAAGTATCTGCTTTTCTCTTTACAAGAAATCTATGCCTTCTGTACTTATGACTTATAAAGGGTGTCTTTCAGAAATACTGTTTTCTATATGGAGGTATCTCTTGAGCTCTTTTCATTAATCTCATGTAATATAGGAAGCTGGGCCAAAAGGAAAACAAAATAAATTGTTTGACAAAAGGAAAAAAGCTAATAAAAATGACATGAATTGGAGCTATCCAACATATCTTTTTACTCAATTCTCCATCATAAGGTCAGCAACACAACTCTGACTTACTGTAATGATTTGGTGTTAAGAATTCCCTTTGCTTTTTGCACAGAAAAATATTGGTTAGTTTACCCATGGTGTGCTGGTTTAAATGTAAACCGGCAGGAGAAATGAACCCAACTCACAAAAGACTGCAAGTCAGAACTACAATTTATTAAAAAGATCACAATAAGTACAAGGGTACAGAGGAAAAAGCCCGTTTGACCCACAGAAACAGGTGTGTAACCCAGCACTCTGGGGCACAAACAGAATGGAGCTCGCCAGCCCTTGTGCTGAGCACCACCCAGCCCCCTTGAGTACACAGTAAAAGGAAAAAGGAAAACCTGTTCCTGAGGATGATGGTCCTGGTCTGGTCAAGAGTGGCAGTCACAGTCCTGCTGAGGCTCTGGTCCTCCTCTGGATCCAGCGAGGGAGTGAGTTCAGTCCCAAAACCCCCAGTATATATATGCTTAGGTTCAGGTGGGAGTGCCCAGTACCTCTCCCAGGGTGGGAAGTTTCACAATGGGTGAGTCATGGCATATTTTTGGAAACCCTAATGGCCCATTAGCAGACATGACCCCTCAGGCTGGATGTGGAGGTGCTAACAGCTCTCCAGAGGGGCTTTACCACACCCGAGTCATTGGTGTGAAGACAGGAAACCTTTCTTATCTCACAGAAGTTCCCAAGCACCCACCCTGTAGCCTGAGGGGTCAGGTGTGCCCCAGGAAGCTGCTGCAAATGATCCATTGTTAACAGATCATGAGAAAATACATAGAGGGTGTAGAATACACAGTCTTAGCCACACCCACACAGTGACAAACTAGTCCTGGTCACTATAACCAGGACACATGGTTTTACAGAGATTTTGCAAAATAATATGTTAATCAGCAAGAAATGAGAAAATGAAACAGATCAGACAAACAAACGCAATCCTGTGACTCTAAAAGTAAGGTCCACTTTGTTGTTTGTAGCTACCTACCTGTTCCTGACTTCGCCTTTCCACATTTCTGCAAGATTGTAGTTAAAATCTCATTTTTATTTGGTTTTAATTTAATTTAATTTTATTTTTTATTTTGTTAAAACTCAAGGAGTGGTGGTGTCTAATACCATTGGCAGGAATGTTTACCCAGATTTATTGAGGGCAATGGGACATTGAAGTAGGACAGAAGAGCCAACCCAGAGGTGAGTGGCTCTGTGCCAAGGGAAGAGACTGATGTGGGAGGAGGTCTCAGGGCAGACCAAGAAAAGCGCAGCCTGATGTGAGTATCCTTGGAGGTTTGCTACAGTCTTGTAGCTTTGCTGAACTCCCTCTGTGGTGCCTATTATTTCTATCTTCCTTTCTCTGGCTGCTGTACCATCCTATCCTCCCCCACTTGCCCCCCTTGCTATCACCACCCACTCTTGTTTTCCTTCTGGCTACCTCTCTTCTCTTAATTAATCAGGGAAAGTGTAGTGGTACGAGTTCAAAGAACAAGGTTACTCCTGCACCTGCTGCTTATTCTTTGATGCCCTGTTGCATGAAACAGTTTCCTTCAGAAGTCCAAAAATGTACTAATTAATACAGGAAAAGACAGGGAGGAGCAAGAAAAAGACAACAGAAAAGATGTTAGAGGGAAGTAGGGGAAAGGGGGAGCTGGGAAAGGAGCACACAGAAAAAGGAGAGGGACAAACAATAAAGGAGAGGCAAATAAAGCAGACATCAAAAGAGAGAGGGAACTGGGATAAAGAGCTACATAAAAAGAAATGTGACAAGGATTTAAAGTTCCATTTAGATTACAGTATGCAGTTCTTACAGAGCAACTCTGAGGACAGTGAGTACCTCAGTCAGAGAGACTGCATGGCACCAGTTACAGGAGGGAGGGTATTGCTGCCTGGAACAACAGCACAGTGCTCCTCAAGCTGGACTGTAGGCCTACATGCTTTATTTAACTATAAAGAGAATAAATGGCTTAAAAAATGCAATCAGTACGAGCCTGGCACTACTCTCACTGTTATGAGAGAAAGGACAATGCACTATAAATGGGAGAGATGTCCCACCATTTTGAGTCAGTAGGCACCAAAACAGTCAAAAGCAAACACTGTGATGTGAAGATACTCGGGAGTGCATGGCTGGTGACAGGGCCAGTGCATGGCAGGGATGTGTCAGCAGCAGAGAAAATGATGACTCATATGATACTTCTTGAAACAGAGGAGAGGCCCACCTTCTTTGGTGTGTGGCAGAACACCAGCTGCACCAAACGAGTTTATTTGCTGCCTCTAAGAGTGGTGCTGCTGCTAACAGTGATGAAGACTTTGAGCATAGCAGGAGCTGCAGAACACGTGCTGAAACATCCTGGTCACCTCAGCCTAGAAACTTAGCACTTTCATGTCACACCTGCCACACCTCCTTATCTGTTAAAGGCTACCACATCCTGAACAGCTGGAAACCGCAGACCGTGGAACTGGCATTTGTTAGGCAAGTAATGTACACCTAATGTGATAAACTAATCAAGGGTTGTGGGACTTTGTCTTATCTCCAATCCATCAAGTGAGCTAACCCAGCTTGTCATGCCATGCAACATGGGGATCTTGAACCTCAAACAGCTGCTGGTCCCTGCAGCACTGCTCCAAGGGTTCAAGCGTAATGTAGGTAAGTCTATCCCTTCAATGTAATTTCCAAGATTTCCAGCATGGTGCTGCACAGTATTACCTCTGATTACCTGGCTGCTACTGTGAAATAGGCATCTGAAAACAAACTGGTTACCAAATTAATCTGTAGAGTAAGCTAGCACAAGGAGGCATAGATTCACTGAAACCAGTGGGTTTTCTCTTTCTTTTGCCAGTATTAAGTTTCAGGACTGTTAGACAGAACCAGTAAGCTATCAGTCCTGTTAAGTGTCCAAATTCTATGCGTGAGACACAGATGTAAGAAGAGTAGCTAGCTAAGATAAAACACAGGTAAGCATACTAGTATGAAAGCACGCTACTACTTAGGGGAATGTTATGTTATTCTGTAGAATTCTGTTATCTGGGCAATGAAACCTGTTACAAATAACTCATAATAGAAATACTGTCACACTTTTTCAGGGTGACACCAAAAGATGCTACAGTAAAGCCAGTGTCATGGACTCTCTCACAGCCACACTGCTTCTACTCTGATTTTACTCAGAGTAATAAGCACCATCACATCTTTGTATACACTCTATTTCTGAGAAATACACCATGAGAATCTTTATGAGTAGTGGAGAGTAAGTGGTATCATAGTCTTTCAGAAAATAAGCTGATCAGTATATACAAATCCAGAGGAGGGTCATGAAGATGACTGGTGGGATGAGCACCTCTCCATTGAAGGCAGGTTGAGAGATTTGTGATTGTTCAGCCTGGAGAAGGCTCCAGGGAGACTTTGCAGCAGCCTTGCACTAGCTAAAGAGACCCTACAAGAAGGCTTTTTACAGGGGCCTGTCATGATAGGAGAAGGAGGAATGGCCCTAAACTGAAATAAGGTAGGTTTAGTTTAGATGTTAAGAAGAAATTCTTTACTGTGAAGGTGGTGAGGCACTGGAACAAGTTGCCCAGAGAACTTGTGGATACCCCATCCTTGCAAGTGTTCAGGGCTGGGTTTGATGGGTGTTTGAACAACCTGGTCTCACAGAAGGCTCCCTGCTCGTGGCAGAGGAACTGGAACTAGATGATCTTCAAGGTCCCTTCCAATCCAACCATTCTATGATTCTATGACAGACTATAACAAGACAGGAAAAAAGAAGTGTAGATTTCAGAAGAAAAATGGTCTAATGTAAGAAAGAGGCTACTGTAATTAAGATATATGAGTAAAGTACTAGGAAAGAAAAGGGGCATGTAGAATTCCCTTCACACTCACGAAAGTGGACAAGGGGAGGGCTACATATGTCATTTATCTGAACTTCTAAAGCCTTTGACATGGTCACCCACGACATCCTTTTCTCTAAATTGGAGAGAAATTAATTTAAGAACTGGACTGTTAGATGTATAAGAAAGTGGTTGGATGATCACATCCAGATGATAGTGGTCAATGGCTCAGTGTCCTGATGGACATCAAGGACAAGTGGTGGCCCTCAGGGGTCCGTACTGGAACAAGTGTTATTTAGTATCTTCATTAATGACATAAATGAAGTGTTCAAGTGCACCCTCAGCATACCTGCAGGTGACACCAAGTTGAGTGGTGCAGTTGACACCCCTGGAGGATGGAATGCCACCCAGAGGGACCCGATCAAGCTTGAGACGTGCGCCCATGGGAATCTCATGCAGTTTTGCAAGACCGAGTGCAAGGTGCTGCACCCGAATCAGGACAACCCCCCATAACAACGCAGGCTGGGGGATGAATGGATTGAGAGCAGCCCTGCCAAGAAGAACTTGAGGGTACTGGTGAATGAGAGGCTGGACATGACCTGGCAATGTGCACTTGCAGCCCAGAAAGCCAAGTATCTTGGACTGCATCCAAAGCAGCATGGCCAGCAGGTCAAGGGAGGTGATTCTCCCCCTCTGCTCTGCTCTGGTGAGCTGCAGTGCTGCATCCAGCTCTGGGGTCTCCAGTACAGGAAGAACATTGAGGTGTTGGAGTGAGTCCAGAGGAGGCCACCAGGTTGACTAGAGGGATGGAGTACCTCTGCTGTGAGGAAACAATGAGAGAATTTGGATTGTTCAGGCTGGAGAAGAGAAGGCTTAGAAATGACCCAACTGTGACCTTCCAATACCTGAAGGAGGACTACAGGAAAGATGAAGAGGGACTTTCTACAAGGACATGTAGCGACAGGACAAGGGGACAAGGCTTTAATCTGAAAGAGGGTAGGTTTATATTAGATATTAGATACTAGATATTAAGATGAAATTCTTTATTGTGAGGTTGGTGAGACATTGGAACAGGTTGCCCAAAGAAATTATGGATGCCTCATCAAGGCCATATTGGATAAGGTCTTGAACAACCTGGTGTAGTGGAAGGTGTCCCTACCCATGGCAGCGGGAATGGAACTAGATGATCTTTGAGGTCCCTTTCAACTCAGGCAATTCCATGATTCTATGAAAAACATATTTGCCTGTTTTTCTGACTGTTTGGGGCTGAACCCTCTGACATTATACATTAAATACTGCTGCAAGCACATGATCCACTAGTTAACTCTGTCAAACAAAAAAGATCTGCTCTCTCTTTTCAAAATGTCATCCTGCTACTGCTAAATCCCCCATCAGCACTGCCTCTTGCTCTTATTACAACAGCTGATGGCCTACATGTTGCTAAGGCCATTCTGCTCACCCTGGCATTCTCCAGCCTTTGTTTTAAGTTTTTGTTATGACAAATAACAAAACTGGACAAGAGTCCACACTATCTTTAGGGTTTTCTGGTTAGCTTTCATCTATGTAGTCCTAAAGAGGCTGTTCATCTGCAATTTCATTGTTCCTCTGTTCTGTACTCCATGCAAACAGGTGCCTACCATGTAGGGCTGCAAGGCTGCTGTGGGAATGGCAGAGCCACGCACTCACAGCACCAAGGGACATTCATCAAGGTCCCAGCCTTTGTGTGAGCAGACTGGCCTTGGCAAGGGCCACTTCTGTCACATCCCCCTGCGCCAGGTCCCAACAGGCAACCCCTCCACTCACAGCAGGTGCCCAAAACCCTTCGTTCACTTCATGGATGCCCAAAAAGGGGCTAAACCTGTTGTGCCCAAGAAGGCCAATGATGTGCTGGGGTGCATTAGGAAGAGCACTGCCAGCAGGTTGAGGGAGTTGGTCCCACGCCTCTGCTCAGCCCTCGGGAGGCCACATGTGTGTGCTGTGTCCAGTGCTGGGCTCCTCAGGATGAGAGAGACATGGAGCTCCTGCAGTGAGTCCAGCGGAGGGTGACAAAGATGATTAAGGGACTGGAGCATCTCTCTTACGAGAAAAGGCTGAGGGAGCTGGGCCTGTTCAGCCTTGAGAAGAGGTGACTGAGAGGGGAACTTATCAATGGCTTTAAGTGTCTGAAGGGAGGGTGTCAAGAGTCTGTTCAGTGTTGCTGAGCAATGGGACAAGACACAACAGGAAGAACTGGACGCACAGGAAGTTCCACCTGAATACGAGGAAGAGCTCCTTTACTGTTCGGGTGACCGAGCAGTGGAACAGGCTGCCCAGAGAGGTCGTGGAGTCTCCTTTACTGGAGATTCAACAACCACCTCGACGCAAACCGGTGCAGCGTGCTCTGGGATGACTCTGCTTGAGCAGGGGTTGGACCCCATGACCCACTGGGGTCCCTTCCACTCCGACCCGCTCTGCGGGGCTGCCCAGGGCCGGGCCGTGTCCGCCGCCCCTCACAGACACCCCCTTGTCCCGGACCCACCGCCCCTCAGGGATGCCCCGGTGTGCCGGACCCACCGCCCCTCACAGACACCCTTGTATCCCATGCCCCATGTCCGCCATCCCTCACTNTACGAGGAGGAGGAGGACGAGGAGCGGGCGCTGGAGGAGCAGCTCCTGAAGTACTCCCCCGACCCGGTGGTGGTGCGCGGCTCCGGCCATGTCACCGTGTAAGGGCCTGCGTGGCCGGGGCGGGCGGTGGAGGAGGCGGAGGAGGCCCGGGCGGCGGGACGGGAGCGCCGAGCCAGCGGGGCGAGGCGCGGGGAGGCGGGGGAAGCGCCGGGCCGGGCCTGCCGCCCCTCCCCGGCGGCCCTGGCGCTGCGAGGGGGCTCCTCCTGGGCAGCGAGCGGGGGCCAACCCCGGCAGGGCACTGAGGAGACGAGGCTGGCATGGGCTGTGACTGGCAGAGGAATGTGAAGTATTTGTCCAAAATGATGAGCTGTCAGGAAGTCAGGTGCCGGTGTTCCTGTGTATAACAGGTACGTGCCAGCACATGACCGGCTGCACTATTGCTTAGGATTGTTTATGTACCTGTTACCCGCTCCCCTTTATCATGTGGCCGCTAACATAGCTCTGAGGGTTTTAACAAACAAAGGCATCGGTTAGTCAGATAGGTACATGTAAAATTGTGTTACGTTGTGAGTGATACGTGTTGTTTCATTGTGTTTAACATGGGAGCAACTTTAGTTCTGTTTTGTGAAGGTTTGGTATCGCTGACAGTCAAGCAGCAAGTGACCACTGGCTTATGTAGTACTTCTCCATAACGTAAGAGATGAGGGTATCGTTCCTTCAGTCAGTTACAATGTCAGTTACGGTGTACACTGTCACAAGCTGAAATACCAAGCTGGAGACCAGACTCAGTAGTGCAAACTGGTTTGTTTGTGTTGGTTTTTTTATTCAGAGTTCAGCAGGACTAGTCTTGCAACAGAGACATAAAAGTTGAAGATACTGTGGTCTGTTGCTCTGAGTCCCATAAACTTCACTGATATTCAGATACTGACCTGTCCAGAAATCCAGGGTTAAATTTAGAGTAGTTTTGTGGCACTTGAGTACATTGCTGCTTTAATATCTGGTTGACATGAATACTAATATCCAGGCAATGCAGTTAGCTGTCTGATTAAAAGAGGAAGACATGGATAGACTGTGAGAGATTTGGAGAGCTGGAAGGACATAGATAGGACAGGAGGCCGAGGAGACCCTGTGAAAGAACAGAAGCATCTAGTCAGTGTGTTCAGCTGATGACACTGTTAACTGTGAACAGAAGTTGTACCAGTGATTCATTGAACATAAGTCAGTAGCCTTAGCCTGTTTCTGAAAAACAGATCAAAACCACAATTAGTTTTCGTATTAGCAAATGAAGAATATAAAGAACTAAAACAGAAAACATTGTTTAGTCTCCAATACTGGAATGTAAGTGGTGCAAGACAAGGTGCAGGCCCGCTAGTGGAATGTTGAGGAAGCTTGTAAAGTGTTGACTGTGACTAGTTAAGGGCATTGTGGTTGAAGGATGGCTACCTTGTTAATTGTTCATTAATGGTTACTAGCTCATTATTACTTTAAGTTCTTCCTTAAAGTACTTGTTCTCTAGGTTCTGGATGAGCAGTGAAATATGAATGTGTGCCTCCAAACTGGCAATTGATCTTCATCTACTTTCTTTACTGTGCCAAGGGTGAACAGTTTGCTAAGTAGCATCAGTCACTTTTACCTTTGTACAGCCTATAACTTCTTGTCATTGATCCAGCAGCTTATTATTAGAAGTTAGATCCCTGTTAGGACATTCACTTGGTGGATAGGTCAAGTCCTATGTATGTGATGAATTAGTCTTGCCAGTATAAAAGCACATACATGTTTTGAAGGTCTGACAAAAATTATCACCAGTTAAGCAAATACTGGATTGATCTGTTCCTGGCTCTGCAGTTGCTGACTGCTTCTGCTGTGTGCATATTTAAACAGAAGCTCTCTTTTCATAGTCTGTTGTCATAAACTCTCTGATCTTGCATAGGAGTCATAATGTTGAGTTTGAAATATGTCAATTCCGTGACTACAGATTAACATCAGAAAGACATTTACCATCACTTGATTTCATCCAACAGAGTATGGAAGTGTGTCAGAGTCTTTTCTAAGCTGAGTTGTTAAAAGCAGTTAAAGGAAAGCAGAGAAATATTATCCAAATAAAACACACAAAGGCCTTGCCTTTCCAGGATGTGGGGCTTTTGGTTAGCACTAAGAGTTTTCTCTTTAAACTCACTGCTTGGAGCATGCTGCAGACAATGCTAATTTCTTTTTAGCATTATTTTAAAAATACTCAGTTAAATTTCTCACACCAGCAGAGTTTGGATAGCTTGGTAAACAGTAGTAACATTTCACTTGGTTTCTGATAATTTGAGGTGATCTCTTCTAATGGCAAGAAACTTGAAAGCCGAGAAAATATAGATCCTTACTAATAACTGAATGTCCAAGGTATTTTGTACTTGTTTCTAAAATCATATTATGGTAGGAAGGGAGGTACATGATGAGTTTGAAATCATGAAGAGAATATTTATGATAGGTGTCTGATTGTGCTTTTCAGTGATTGCTTTCCTATTCCTTGACCAATTGAGACATACATGCCATATATTTAGCAGACTGTATTAATTAGTACTGTATTAACTGGATTTATTAGTCTCTTGCAGTGCTGGAATGATGGAGAGCTGTTGTGATGTGCTGATGAATACCTTTCCTGTTACAGCACCTTGTGTTTTGATGCAAGATAACTTTTTGTAGAGGGATAAAAACCTCACAGATTATGTTTTCACCCAAGTCAGTTTCTTTAATATTAAACTGAAATCTGCAAATATATTTTTCAACCTTAGTTTGTATTGAGGACATATGAGTTAAAGCAGGAGAATGTGAGAATTATGGACTGTGTTAACATTTTAGAATATAAATCTATTTTGTAAGAGTTGGAAACATGTGAATATAGGGTTGAGGGCAATGAAGAAAATGTTTTAGTGTCCTCATAAGAGAGTTCAAAGAGGAAGAGAATAGCACGGATTGGGGTTTTTTTGTTAGGAAGGTCTGAGTTGCAAGCTGACGAAAGCTTACAAATTGGCTGCATCCTGTCTGTACTTTGAAGTTTCCACCTCTCACCAGTTCTTTCTCCACTGTACACAAGGGCAGGAACTCATCTGAACCTTTCAAGCAGGGTCATGTTCAAGAAACACTTTTTCAGGTCCTGGAAGATTAAAGGAAGTACTCATGCATGAGATGAGCATGGATCTGTTGAAGGCATGATGTAGAATGGGAAAGGCGTAGAGCAAGCAGAGAAGAGTGTGTGTTGCTGGAGATGCAGTATTGTACAGAAGAAATCTAGTGCTATAATAGGACAGCTGTCTGAGGAAATGTGTCTCCAAAATATTGATTTCCAGTGTTTGATTTTAAGGCTTTTTTTTTTTGCTGCTTTTTTGTCAGAGTTGTTATGTCTTTACACTGAACATGTAGTAGTGGTCTGTGGAGTTTCTAATATTTTTATTTCCAAATTACAGCTTACAGTCAATAGTGACAATGCTACGATCACATAAGTACTTACGATGTATGGTATGGTATATTTTTAATGTATGGAATCACCTGTTTTTTACTACCTGTGTATGGTAACAAACTGTAATGCGGAAGGCTTAGAATAATGTTGGTAGCTGGTTGAGTTAGCTTCAGTTTCACTACCCCACCATGGATTAAACATTTCCACAAGCCTGGAGTACTGACTCTAGGTTTATTTTATTTATTCAACCAAGTGTAACAGGATTGGTTGGAAGTTTCTGTGCTTTACTCTGCCTCAGAGTGTTTGCAGTTTCAGGTTTTCAGTGTTGCAGATACCTCTAGAGCTTTTCCAGTAGGCGTGTCTTTGTTAGTCATGACTTTTGGAATCTTCATGAATATTTGTGTGTGTTTGATGAATCTGTCAATATTTGAACACTTTTGGATCATAAATGCACTAAAACCCCCCAAACAAACCAGGTTTGTTTCTATCCTACTGATTTCCCAGCAAATCTTCAGCATGAAACTGAGGAGGGTTTTCCCTGTGGCTGCATCATCTCTTCATGACTTAACTGAGAGTAGGGATACTTTCTTATGTCTGTGACTTACCTGTTCATGCCTCAGAGTAAAGGGCTTCCTTAGTATTCTGGGTAGAGGGACAGCTGAAATTCTGTTGCATCTTTTGGTCAGGGGATCAGCTTCATTTTAGTTCTTACAACAGCAGCTGCTTTGACTGCTTCTGAAATATATGTGGGTCCAAGGGATGTTTTTTCAGACTTTGGTTTCCACTTCAGTTTACTGGCAATTTTAAGTAGCTTAATTGATAGGGCATGACACTTTCTGATGTTTACGTAACTTTTGACTCACTACTTAGTTTCACTCAGCAGTTTGGGGAGAGGGTGGACAGTCCTTCTGTGTTGGAGTATATTCAGCCTGATTTTCAGTGGTAGAGATATGTTTCCAATAAGTATGGGCTTTCTTTCTGTGTTGAAGTAGTAAACTTGCTGTATGTGTCTCTGGTTAGCAGTTTTGATTTGTTATTTCACCAATTTCAAGAGATTTATAGAAGTTGCAGAGCTACTATTCTGGTTGCAAATACTGAAATATGGTAGATAACTTACATGCAAGTTATATGGGGAGATCTTGCTGTGGCCTTTCAATATACAAATGAGGCTTATAAGAAAGATAGAGACTTTACCAGGACCTATAGTAATAGGACAATGGGCAATGGTTTTAAACAGATAAAACATAGATTTAGTTAAGATATAAGAAAGACAGTTTTTGTGATGAGAGTGGTGAGACACTGGAACAGGTTGCTCAGGAAGATATGGATGTGCCATCATTGCAAGTGTTCAAAGTTCAGGTGGATGCAGCTTTGAGCAACCTGATCTAGTGACAGGAAGGTTGGACTAGATGATCATTCTTCCCTTTCAACACAAATCATTCTGTGTTTCTATGACTGAGCTGCCAGTATTCAAGTCTTGAGCAGTTTAGTTTCTGATTTGCGTTGTTCATAGTATCTGATAGTAAGACTGTTTAATTTGTATTCAGATGTTTGTTAATTACAACTTAAATTATCCACTAACTGCTGTTTACCAAATCAGTAGCCAGTCATACAGTTTTATTAATAAAGTTTTAGTCTGTGTAGTCCTATTAGAAATTACTGCCCAGCCCAGATGCCAGAGATTTTGAGGTTCATCCTTTTGTGAATCAACCAGACAACTGTAAGGTAGAAAACATTTTTTTAATAGGCAAGCTGAAACTCTTCTGATCTTTAGATCTTGTGAAACCCAGAAGATTCAATAACTGGCTCATTTCAAACTGCTTCATAGCTCTATGTTCATAGTTAGTATGTTTCTTTAAAATTAGTTATTATTTAACCCATGTTTTGTTACACAGAATTTTGTGTTTTGAAACTTACTATGTATTTCTTTTCTGAACAACAACCTGGTATTGATTCCATTTTTTATGCTTAGAACTGTTATTTATCACTGGATGAGCTTTTCTTCAGGATGCATCTGTACTGGTGCAAGAAGGAGGTAATTCAGACTGTGGCCTTAACTTACTTCCCCTTAAGTACTTCACTTTCCTCACTTTCCACTATTGCTTATAGGTTTTGCTGAGTTTAGAGAAGGGTCAACAGTATCAAGAAAACTATGAGAAGAGACTATAGGCAAGACGTATTTCAGTCTGTGTACAATGGTGTTCTTTTGTCTGTTAGGATAATTTTAGGAATTACTTTTAGTCACAAGTATTGTTTTCCTGAAATTAATGCTGTTGCTGGTTTAGACCCTGAGAGTATAATGAGGTGCTTGTAATTTGTGGCATGAATTAGGGTTATTTATAATTTTGGTGCAATCTTAATTTTGTTTTTGCAGGTTTGGACTAAGCAACAAATTTGAAGCAGAATTTCCTTCATCTTTAACTGGAAAGGTGAGTATCTTTGAATGGGAGTTTGGAATTGGAGTTAAGATTTTGTTACCAAAACAAGTGTTCCAAGTGTAGACTACTGTAAAAGTAATAAATTATACTGCTAGAGTGCTAGTTTGTTTTTTGTTTATTTCTTTCCCTTGTAGGTGGCACCTGAAGAATTTAAAGCCAGCATCAGTAGAGTTAACAGTTGTCTTAAGAAGAATCTTCCGGTTAATGTACGATGGCTACTATGTGGATGCCTTTGCTGCTGCTGCACTTTAGGTTGTAGTATGTGGCCAGTTATCTGCCTCAGTAAAAGAGTAAGTTGAATTATTCATATAATTTTTGATAGTTAGAATTGCACTGGTTTTGTTCTCATTTTGGTTTTCTATTTTTTTTCTCCCTCACTATTAAAAGCTTTGTGCTAGAACTTACTTAAATCAGTTTTATTTCATACATTTTGATATCAATTGTCTGCCCTACTGGTTAAAGTTACAAGAGACACCAGTCAGGACTTGTAACTGAATGAGAGGTAGTATAGCTGAATATCTCTCCTGGAACTATCTACTGTACAACTCTTGTTATTATTGAACTAACTTTCAACATATTTTTAATAGCTGCATCTTTTCTATAATACACTGAGATGTTCAGAATTTTGCAGTGCTTGAGTGACAGACTGTTTTTGGGGAGCTTCTGATTACACTTCAGCCCAAGTTAACCATATGTTTTTGTTTAAAAAGGCTATTTTGAAAAAGGATTTTTGTTTTTGGACTTTCCTTCCAAGCTGTAGATGAGTAAGATTCTCTTTTTAACATTAAGAACTTGAAAGTAGCCTTTTGTCTGTGTATACTTGTCACTTACCGTATTGTTTATAACAGAAGCTCATTACACGTGCCAGGTTTTCACTTCCTTTCCCTCAGTGCAGTTAATTAGGCTACCCTCCACCTCTTCTGTTTTCATGTGTGTAAAAATTGCCTTTGACTAGTTCTATTTCACTACTGTGCAAGAAGTCTTACTTACTATAACAAAATCTTTGGTTTTTTCTATCATTTAACTTTCTGTGTTAAGATCTTAATGCTTAGTCCATTTAAGATGTTAATGCTAGTTTTAATTGTATACACAATAAGGTAGAAAAGCCTCTTGGTAATGTTGGGGTCTGTGGAGAAAAATAACCAAAACAAAAATACTGACATCAGTGTGAATTATATCAAACTTGAGGTTTTCTGTGTTCAAGCTGTCACAAATCAGTAAGTCTCCTGTAGCATGATTTTATATCAGTAGTCCAAAAATATGCTAGAAGAAATTAGAATCTGGTGATTGCTTCAGCAGTGAAGTTGGTGACTTACCTAGCTTCCTTACCATTTTAGGCCTAGTTCTGTTCTTTACAAACACAAAGGAAGCTTGCATTGCTACTGTCCATGGTTAACTTCTAAATGAGGATGCTTCTGGTGCTCTGCAGTTTGACCCATTTTTCTCATCTAATCAGTTGCAGCAGGAAATGATAACAGGATATAGCTTGATAGGGACCAATGTTGCAAACTCTCATCTTCTAAACTGAGTCCTCTTAATCCATTATCAGAAGTAACAAATAATCAACATTTTATACATTGTTAAACAGTCAGAAAAAATACAAGGCCTTCTAGCATCTGGGGTCAGAAAAGAGCATTTGAAGCTAAGAAAAGAGGTTCTGTGTGGGAATCAGTTGAAGGAACAGTTAGAGAAGTTCTGTTGAAGTTTGTGTGGGATAAGGATAAATCTGAAAAAAAGCCAAAAACCAACCATGGATACTTTGTTCAGAGGAGGCTGGAAAGAGGATAGTCGTGTCATTGCTGCTGTCATATACAGAGATTTGTATAAAGACAGAAGAGTCTTGGAAAGAGAATGGACACAGACTTGAAGTTGAAGTTTTGTGAGTCATCCTAGAGCGTGACCCAGAATGTCAGTAAATGTTGGTTTTCTCCTGTTAAGGCGGGTGCCAGAAGACATTTAAGGACCCTTGCACCTCTTTCTGCACTTGGATGTCCAGCATTAGTGAAAGTGAGCTTTGGACCCTGCTGCCTAAACCCAGTATCCTGTGCCACTGTAGATGCCACAATGGCACTAGACAACAATGGCACTCAATACCTGTGTTTATGTAGTTTGTTTATTCCTCCAGAGTAAAAGTATTTGAAGTTAATCTGGAGATTTCCAGTGGACACCAGTTGTCTATGTCAACAGTTCAGCAAATGGATGTGTGCTTAGGGGGTTTTCTCTTGGACAGAGAACTCAGAATTTCATCTGTTGGGCAGACATATAGAAGAATTAATTAACTTGTGTTCTTAAAGTGAAAGGGAAAAGAGTGCTTTCCCAAACTTCGAACTCTTAATCCTGGAAATGGTTGGGAAAGAATTTTTCTTTTTTCTGGTGTAGGAGGTAAGGAGGAAAGCTGTGGAATATATTTCGAGGGCAATATTTGGAAATTTCTGGTGTAAGAAACAAGCAGAAATTTTTAAAATTATTCTAGTCAGGGCTACTACTCACAGAAAAATAGTGAAAAATTACTGCCACTTGAGTTGCTTGTATAGGTAGATTCAACCATGTCTTTTATAGATAGACCCAGAACAGGAAAAGATAAAGTGATATAAATCCTTTAAATCTCTCTTACCTGCAAACTACAGGTTTCATACCCTTTAAGATCTCAGTACTGAATTGCATCCACAAGCTTGTAAGATTTTTCTTTTATGCGAGATTTTTCATCAGTTTATGTCAAAGTGCTGTGACAAGTGCAGGAAACTAATGATAGGTGTTTTCCTAGAAGTGAGGAAAATGAGAGACAGTGCATTACCTGGAGTTGCTCAGCAAACTGACGGCAGTTGTAAATACCGCCTGGTTCATCTAGGTTCCAATCTGTTACTTGGTCAGTAGATTCCAGTAGAACTGTGACAAGGAGCAACTTCATAATCTTTCATTAAAAAAAAAAATAATTCCTAGATGATTTTGGTTTGCTGCTAGTGCCACAGTTCTGCTGATACTTAAGACTATTTTATTCAGTATGAATCACTTACATTTGAGCTCTTGTACTGCTTGTGTCTGACTTGAACTGAGTCTTGGAAAAGGTTGTGTTGATCAAATGATATTCCATGCTTTGACTTCTTCAGATAGCCTTTCACTGGCCAGAGTCAGCCACAGGTATAGTCACAACAGCCAGGATTCACTTCTTGAAGAAAAACAGGGTTCCAGGATGACACGTGCTTGTTTCTTCCCTTTAACTTAGATACAATGAATTATTTCCCACTGGTACTCATATTGTAAAACAAGTATAACAAATTATGAATAAATGAAACATTGCTTATTTTACAATGCCTGCACTTGTCTGATAAGTGTCACCCAGAGAGCTTTCCTAATTTAGCCCTGTCCTAAGTGATTCCTAGTGAAAGGCCAGTTACTTGGAACTGATCTGTGCTATATCCTTTGCTGCAGCAGTCACAGAAGACTCCCAAGGCCATACAATTAGAGTTTGATTTCTGAAAGCAGGATGGGAGTGTTCCCATCATGAAGTTTGTGTAGATCATGTTTTAATTGCACAATAAAAATACACAAGACTTCATCTTTGCCCTTTTCTGCTGAAATAGAAGACTAAAATTGGTTTTGTTGAATTACATACACAGTGAGCTAGGAAGTGGGAGTGTTTCTCAAGGATTTTATTAAATAAAGCAACAGTTTCAACTATACAGTTGCTTACTTTTAATATAGAAGAGTAATTTTTCTCAGAATGACCAATTAAGAAATGTCTGGTTTAAAGTCTGAATCAATATACCATGCTCTTAAATTGCTGGTACACTTTGCAGCTCTTTCTCCGAAATGTTTTTTATGGTTCATGTAGACAAAGTGAAAAATGCAGCTTCAGAGTTTGCAAAGTTACAATAATTCTTTTAGTCTGTCTCTGTATTCTGTATTTTTACTGCCTTTCATTGATTTTTTTAATTCTAACGTGGAAATGTTATCACAAATGTAAGTAAGATTTTTGAAATTGCTGACAGTTATTTAAGGTTTGTGCTTAATGGGAATGAATGCTTATTTTTGTGCAGTGAAAAATAAGGTAATGGTTTCTATCCTTAAATCAGCAGATGCTTCAGACTAGGTTAAGTCACAGACGTTTGTAAGCTTAATTGTTAATTATATCACTTTAGTGCATTTCCATGCAATGAAAGCCTTCCCTTCACTGAATTTTTCTTTTCAGTGCTTTGTTCAGTGCTAGTTTTGGAAGTCTTTGTACAGTGTTGTTTCCTTTCTTCATTTGCATTGAGGTATTTGAGAAAAAGCCTCCTACTCTTTACCAGTAAAATAAGTGTTTTATTTGATTCAGTATCTTATTGCCTTTCCTTTTATGTGGTCTTGATTCAATTTTAATGAATAAAAGCTGCAAGAAAGTTGCAGGAGGCACAGTACCTCATTTGCAGATCTAGATCATCAGTGATCTTCAGCGGTTTTACTCATAGATTGCACCATCGTTTCTGGGACAAGGTCCAGATTGTACAAATGAACATTAAGTCTTGAAGTTATTGTTCTTTAAGTAAAAAGAATGTGAATTATAATTCAAAAAGTGCTGCAGGCTGAGGTGCCCATTTGAAGCCACTTTTTCAAATGAATTGGCACTCATTTTCAGTATTAACTAAATGCTGTAGTTCCTGATGTGTAAATAGGATAAATAATTTCAACAGAAACAGTAACAATGAAAGCTATGACAGAATTGCAGTACCACTAGATTTTTAAAAGCTGGTATTGTACAAGCAAATTGCATGTTTCAAAAGCTTTATGGGCAATCTCTTAAAATGAATGGAATTAGATATTTAATAGTGATCTGTACTAATACTTTCAAGAGCTACTTGTTTGTTTGTGAATTCACACAAAGCTGATGAATGCTGCTTAAGCCTCATCATTAGTTGTCACTTAAGTAGCAGTTCACATCTTCAGAGTGCTGTATAAACATAAGCTAATTACAACTTCCCAAGTATTGATTAAATTAAGTATGTGGTGGAGTAGCTGGAATGAATTTTCTTAAATACAGTGGTCTTGATTGTCAGTGGATGACATATTAGCTCAGTTTATTGACACTATAAATACATTGCATTTATTTTCAAAACTGAATAAAATGTATATTTTTCTCTTATGCCTATCTGCTAGTGACTTTGAACTAGAAATACTCTTAACAGCATAATGCTTTTCTGAGGAGTTCCACAAGGCAATTGCATTGGACAGAAGGTGCCTTGTTTTGGAAGTCTCTGCTATGACAATTTACACTGGAATTCAGTTTGAAAGAATCTTTCAAATTGTAATGTACTATGTTTATCCTAACCAGAGCATGTTGACTCTACTCAATTTAGTAAAACTTTACCTAAAGTAGAACTTGTATGTATCAAATATGCATCCTTTGCCATTGTCTTCAAGTGTATTCAGAGGTCCTTTTTAAACAATTTTATTTATTCACTATGAAATGAAAACTTTAAAAGAATCAGAAGATTCAGACCTGGTATATTTTGCTTTAAAAATTCACTGTAATTTTGGTCAGAAGAGTCACTAGGGCCTCCAAATACTAAACATCAAGTGACAAAGCTTGTAGAACAATCTAAAAGTGAAATCATCCTGTGTATAGCTATGTGGTAATCTTTTTTCTATATCTGAAATCAGATTTTATTCCCTTCAGAGGACCCTGCAAAAGCTCATCAGGTTTTCATGTGCTTTCCTAAAGGGTGTAGTAGTGCATAATTAGGTGTTGGAGCAGCTAGTTTTACCATGTCTTTTAATTTGCAGACCTGCTTAGTGGATGACATAAAGAATACTTAAAAATATAAAGTAGGTCACAAAATACTAGTTTGTTTCTTTATAAGTCAAATGTAAACCTTCTAGTATTTCAAAAATATGTATTCTGTAGTTAAATTTGTAATTTGATTTATTCTTAGTAATGGGTTTTATATAAATCCTAAATGTATCATATTTCTGGTATCTATTCTGGTAAATATCTATCTATTCTGGTAAATATTCTAAATGTTATGTAAAATTTAATTGTGTTTGTAATCAGAATTATGTATCTGAATATTTTAATATCAAATATTATCAAATATTAATATTAATCAAAATAATGTATGTAAAATGAACATTTCCATTTTGTCATGGCTAAGGTATATAAAAGGGTCATGCAATGGTTTGGGTTTAATATTGGTTTTTATGTTCTTCCTGTCCAGTTTGATGTGTTTCTGAAAATACAAACATGATCTAGCTGAAACTTACATAGAGCTATTTTGAAAGAGCATGCTAAAAATGGTCTAGTTAGTTGTTAGATTTCGAAATCAGTTTAGGAAGAGCATTTTTAGGATTCTGTCTTTAGCAACTTATAGGTGGTGCCAAATAGGGAGCATATACAAACACTGTTGAGGAAAGAATTGAAAGGCAAAACTACTTGAAATTTATATAGTTCATTCATTCATTCATGGCTGGGCTTCGCGAACGAAGATTTGAGAAGGGCTCTCCCCTCGCTTGCTACAAGCGCGCTGGTGGCTAAAAAGGCCAATGCGCGATAGGCAAGTCCGGTCACAAAAGGCACAGTGGAAAGTCTCCACAGGCTGTACTGGCGAGGCACGGTTCTTTCTGTGCTGTCTTTTTTCTTCCAGACTGATCCTGTGTGCGCTCTCAAAGGAAGCAGCAGCGTTATAGATGGTGTGCCTCCATGCCTCCCGATTGGAGGCCAGAGCGGACCATTGATGGTGGTCAATATGGCCAAGGCTGAGGTGTTGTTTGAGGGAGTCCTTGTATCTCCTCTTCGGGGCTCCTCTCTTGCGGCAGCCAGTAATGAGTAGAAAGCACTTGACTGATTAATAGCTTGTTAGACTATGTTACTGTAAAACAAACATAAAAGTAGAATGGAGTTCTGGCGAGTGTGAGGTAGTGGCACACTTTTGTGCCTCTTCTCTTGACTTTTCTCAAAGTAGCCTAGGTCTGGAAAGTATTCACTTTTCCACTTTATTAAACACATCAGAGTAAAATGTTATTTTCTGCCTAGGTGTTGCATTCTCAGTACCTCAAGCACTATGTAGAAAGAAGCTAACTTGTTATTAAAAAAAAAAAAAAAAAAAAGCTCTAAGAAACATTGTTACTGACAAAACAGTTGGGAGGATGAGCGGGACAGTTCTACAAAACAGAAGGTGAAAGGAGTTAATAGATATTCCTCTACCATACTAAACATACATGTAAAGTGACTTGGTACTTCTAATTTTGTAGTTCATAAAAATCATAAATTGCTAAATCAGGAACAATAATGATGGAAAATGTTTTTTTAAGTAGCCAGATATTTGCTAAATTGGTTTGGTATCTACAGGATCAACCTACTTTGGACTCTGTATTTTTCTGATTCAGTCCCACATGGACAAAGTGCTGTAGAGGCTGTCCCTTTTGGAGGCATCATTCTCTTCAGCATGCACACTAGTGAAATGTTGGATTTTACAAGGTCTTCTAGGGAGTTATTTTGTTAAGCTGTGCTGCCTTTCAGTCTTTCTGGCCATGTAGCTTCTCTTCCTTTCTTGGTCCCTGCCCTTAGATACTCTAAACAGCAAGAGTCAGAGGAGTGTTCCCGGGAACTGGTGCTTTATAATTTGTACTTTTAGAGAGGTCCCTGGCAGGCTCTGGGTCTGTATTGTGTAACACTTTGTAGGCATTACCAGAATGCTCCAGGCACTATGAGTGGTTCGAAGGTTATGAAAACTTGCTGATATGGATGTAAGCTGTTCCCTGCCAGCTGGCTTGAAGTGAATGGGAATATTTCTGGGCACAGTTTCATTTCTTAATAGAGATGTAACCTGAGATCCTTTAGTTTCTCCACCTACACTGAGTTTGAACTATGTTCCATAGCATACTACTGGATATTTTGGAAATAAATGACAGAGACTGACGGTTACATCTCTGTAACCTTAGAAGAGAAGATGGAGGTAGAATTTTCACTCATGTTCCATTTAATTTCTCAGAGAGAATGACATTAGATAAAATATTTGATGAAGATTTGGTCCTATTTTCATCCATTTTATATGTTCATTTTCTATGGCCTTTTTTGTGAGAATGTCTTTCAGCATGAGGTGGATGCTTTAGGTCATCATGGCCATATTTGAATAATTTGTTTGGAAGGACTGGAGCTTCATGATTTTTGTTTCCTTATAATGACAGAGAACCAGAGCTAGAATTTAATCCTAGAATAGTGGAGTTACAAATATTTATTTACAAGTTCAAGTAACAACATTAATTGTAGTCCTGATATTTCATGGATCAGTGCAACATCTGTCTGCCTGTGAAATGTTTTTCCACATCTCAGTTAGGCCTTCTTGAAGGAAGTGTGTTAATTTTGCCAAGGTCAAGACTATTTCTTCTGCGAGGCTTTTCTGTAGGATGAAGTCTTCACAAAGGTTGGCTCTAGTCACTGTTATTTCATTACAGAGAGTAACTAGCAACATTTACTTGGTGACTTAGCTCTTATAAGACAGCTAAAATACCAAGTTAACATCTTGAGTCTTTTGGACTTTTTATATTTGAGAGGAAATTTATGTAAGACTTGTAATCGGCATCTGGGAACTTGCCTTGATAGTTTCTCTCTGGTGTTTTTCTACTGCAGACCAAGATGACTTTGGAAAATACTCATTCTGTCAGTACATCGGTGATAATAAAATATCCTCTCCATTTTACTTCTGGATAATACATATGGGCTGTATGTTTCTTTACACCTTCTCCAGTCTCCATATATTTCATGGCTTTAGTGCTTTCTTAAACAGTCTAGGAATTTGAGAATCAAGGCAAACAATCTCTGAGGAATCGTCTTTGGCTAAGATATTAAAAAAATGTTACCTGTCAGTTACACTGTACTTTATATCAGCAAGCAATGTGGTGGAAGAGACCTTTCCAGGAAGTAATTGGTCTGATTTGGTTCATTAAGCTTTAAATTCATCTCTCTGTGATGTACCAACCCAGGGTTGAGACCCGTAAAAATTAGGTCAGTTTATGGATCATGTGAGAGTGTGGGACAATATCCTCAGGGCTGTCTTTCAGAATAGAAAGTTTCATGAGATCAGTTTGATGTTGTCAGTTCTCCTGCCCCAGAATTCTGCTGATTATATTTCTCTTTGCTTCATCAGTAGCTGTGAGCTGTGCTTTAGGTGGGACTAACTTTCTGCACAAAATAATCTATATGGTAAGGCAGGATGCAGCAATTTTAATGTTGTTGGATAGGGCAGTTATTTCAATATCATACAGAAAGCACCAGACTGTTGCATTTTTCCCCAGATATTCTTCAATCTGTTTAGTATAGGTTTCACTCTCTTTCTTGCATGGATGCTGCAGTGGCATCTGGGATGAGCACCCTTACAGTAGTCCATAAAATAAGAGATATCTTAGCTACTAATAGAAGAGATGTTGCAAGATCTACATTTTCACCTATGTAGCTGTTCGGACACCTTTTCAAATTACTGTGCGTGATGAAGCAGGTATTCCAGGATGTCAGGATGTGAAATCAACTCAGGTTTCACCTTCATCCTCTTTGCCCTTCACAAATAGTGAAGATGGTAATCTTTCAAATTTACAGTTCATAAAGGGTTTGTGATAGAGTGTTCAAGATGAGGATTTTATTAGCTGTATTACATACATTTACAGATGTATGTAATTCAGTTATGTGTGTTCTGAGTACAGCTCTGGTATTTTTGTGTTACCAATATGGACCTCGAAAGTGGCTTGGGAGATGTTCTGACTTGTTGGAAGTGAGCATAGAGTTCTGTGACTCAGTTGTCTTCTAACTTTATATTTAATTGTTTGTGCTGATAACTAAATTACTTGGCTATAAATTTTGTAGTCAGAATGAATAGACATTCCTGCTTCTGTTATTTCTCTCTTTGAATGAGTGGAGATGGTATGGTTCAGAAGGATCCTTTGGCTTTTTTCTTGTGGTATATAATACTAATTCTGGCCATGTGAAAATCAACAAAAGTTTGCCTAAAGTGATCTCTTTTTGAAATCTGAGCATAAAGTTTATTTGTTCAGGGCAATATTCAAAACTAATAATACTTGATTGTGGTGAAGTTTTGTATGAAGGTATTTGAAAATCTCATGCTATTTATTGGACTAATGTTGTGCTGTATTTACATATGTTTTCAGATGAGAAGTCAAAGATCAAATGCATGTAATAGGAGATTCCTGTTTTTCTCAGACAACTATGATCAAAATTGTTAGATTACATTGTTACTATCCATGTTGTTTCTCCACTTAATAAAGACAAAGTGAGGTACTCAGATTAGCAAGGTTTTGGGAGTCATGTAAGATCCTTTTGTTTAATATTGTACCGGTCATTTATTGATTTACAGCAGGAATTGAGGGGGCTTTGGCCCGTTCACTAGTATGGTTTAGTGTAGTGTGTGTGTTCCAGGTCATGCACGGCAACGGCGGTGCCTGTTGCTTCATCTGGAATGGTAAGCTAACTGCACTAGACACTGCAAAGACATAAAAGAAAGGCCTTGAATTTGATAACATGTTCAGTACTACCTCATTTCTGCATGAAAAGTTCATATTTAGGCTTGGAGTTTTTGTTTCTTCCACATTTAAGGGAAAAAATTTATTTTTCTGAATCAAAAGCAATAAGGATTGGTGAAAGTGTATTCTGACTTGGGCGTTTTTGGTAGTCTGATTTTTCAAAAGATAATGTTAGACACTAATATCTCTATAGAATCAGTTTTTATAGGAATGTTTCATTAAACATTACATCTAGACATTTGAAGGGGTCTGTTTCACAAAATTCTGTGGATAGCATTAAAGACTACCTGCTTTTCTCATGAAGTATTTTACAAAATATACTTTCTTATTGGTACGCTGAAAAGTACTTGAATTGCAATTTTTGCTTTGCTCAAATATTGGACTGGGTTTTTAACGAAAATAAAATTTAAAAGCTGGATAGTATTAAATCTTCCTAATAAGCAAGTCTCTCTTCCACTTAATTTGTGCTTTTGTTGTGGCTAACAAATAATTTGTTGTATGGGTTTTTCTGAACACCATTGATAGAATATATAAGCTTGTCATCCTAGTGTGCTGGAAATGCTACACTCAAATCAAGTGTTCCTTTCTGGTTTTGTATATCCTCACCTGCTCCTCACTGTAAATCATTGAGATGTCAAGAGCAGTGATTAATTAAGCTGCACGTGCAAGTGCTTTTTTTCACCTGTCAAGTAGGAAGAAAACTTACTATAGTGAATTGTGTGATGCTGTTTAATTAATTTCTTTTTATTCCAAGCTCTGAGGTTTGCAGTAATATTTTACAGTTTAATTTTCATTAACATTTCAGTATTGATAACATGGTGTGATTTGGGAACTATGACTGTCCCAGACTGTTCTATAAGAAGGATAATATTTAAGGCTCTGGAAAGATAAATAATCATGGTCTTGAGGATGCATGTATTATTTTTATCACATGCTAGTCTAATTATTTAAAACTGTGCAATTTAAATAAACCACTTAATAGGACATAACTGCCTATCAATTTCTTATTTATATGTATTGTAATACAGATGTAATTTTATTGGAATTTGAAAAGCTTGGCTGTTTTTCACAGTCTTTGGGGCAAACAAATTAAACTGTATAGTGATCTTAATCTATTATTAAAAGGTCCTGGAAAGGAAGATTACAAGGCAGATTCAGGTTTTGAATCAGTTTTGCCATTGGTTTAGCAGCGGGTGGGCAGGCAGATGCCTGCTCAGAGTAGAACCTATTGCCATTTTTCACCATTGATAGAGTAGCCTTTCAGAGTCAATGAGCTCTGTCAATGTGAGCTTGTCAAGGCTACAACTTCATAGACCTGAGAGGCGGTTTGAGAGGTCAGCCCTTTTCAGGTTTGCTGTGATGCAAATGAACTTTAATGCTTAAACAACTATTGGAATTTTTATGTCTGCTCCTTGTTCTTTTTTCTTCACAAAGTCATTGACGAGACATTCAGTGCTTTTTAAATTGGAAGTTGCATTGTGCTAAAGACCTAGTACAGATTTACGGAGGGCTGAAAGCAGTTAGATCATGTTCTTTTCATGGTGCGATTAGAATCAAATCGATTTCCCTACAGCCTTCAGCATTCAGATGGCAATTTTAACAAAGCTTGGGGGCTAGACAAGGGACAAAACGACTGAACTGAATGTTAATTACACTCTGCAGCCTTATTTTCTTTTGATTTGGAGCTGACTGGCAACTAAATTAACAAAAGTGTGACCATAACTGCTGCCCTATTTTCATTTAAAAGGAGAGCAGACTCTAAAAGGCTATCTTTACAAAGAAACAAGTGAGGTCTACTGATTATTGTTAAAGGGCACTGTCTTTAAAAACATAATAATAAGAGTAACCCCAAAAATACTCAATTTCCAATTGATGTGATAAATTAGTCACTGGCACATCCACCTTCTGATAATTCCTTGACTTGTGCTTTTTAAAATAAAACATAATAAAAAATGTAATGAATACTCATAGATAGCAATGATCTAATTTTTAATCATGTGACCACGGTACATGCTTAGATGTGTTTCCCCACAACCACTTCAGTATTAAACTAGAGACAAACTGGTGTTTGAAAACCAAGGTGTTAATATGTGAGAGAAAATTAATAACTTTTTGTATAATTTTTATTTTACTCATTCTTGTTTCTCATGACAACATTTAGTTTGATTTGTTAAGGTTCATTTACAGTACAGTATTTGGTAGTAATAACAGCAAGATGCTTTCTTATCCTTTCCCCTCACCCCTCTCTGCCCTGTAAGGAAGCTGCAGCTGCACTAAGTTGTCATTGCTCCCTCCTTTTGCACCTGCAGCTCTGTTGGTCTCATCTTAACACCTGGCACCATGAATTATCCTCTTTTTATTCACAGTCTGTAGCAAATCCCATTTAGAGCTAAGCAATATATATTCCGGCAGTCAAATGACTGTAAATGTCAGTATGTATTTCTCAAATGTAAATACAACTGAATAATTATACTCGAAATGCTGCAAAACTTTACATCACAGTGTGTCCTTTAAATCTAGCATACATAATCTTAAAAAGCTGTGCAGAACAACTTTCAGGATTCTCTGTCTGAAGTGTCAAGTGTAGATAGTACTTGCAGTACTGTCAGGCAGTAAACCTTTCCTTTAGAATCCTAAATGCTGGGTTTGCTCTTTATACAAATCACATCCATTTGTGCAATTTACTGTCAATTCTGCGTTTGGTTTTTCAGTCTCTAAAATCTGGATGAAAATGTAACAAATTTCTCATTTATTTAAGGTATTGTGTATTTTTACTTAACCAACAGCATTGCAAAATAGTTCGCAACTTTTGTGAGTTTAGCTGCTGACACTAGAAGCAGTGCATTTAGACCACTGATACTGAGGCAGCAGTGTTCCTGCTTTTTATACTTAAATCACTTGGAAATTTCTGTGATTTTAAAGTTATAACTGCCGTAAGAACCAGAGAGCATATACCTCAACAGTTTTTATTCCAGAGTGGTTGAAGATCATTATTTGGCTGTCATAAAAAGTTGTTTCCCTTCTAGATACTATTTAATACTGGAGGAGTTCTGATAGTACTATGGACCACCCTGTACTCAGTCACTGTCCTGTACCTCTCTCCTTTTCACACAAAAGCAGCTGCAAAACAAAGTTTTTCTAAAACCAGTCAAGAGTAAAATTCTTTCTCATTTGTCTTCCAGACACGAAGATCGATTGAGAAGTTATTAGAATGGGAAAACAATAGGTTATACCACAAGGTGAGTGCCGCAGGGAGCAGCTTCGTACTGATGGAGTTTGAATTGCACAGTATGGAAACAGATGCTTTTGTTGAACGAAAAATATGAAAGGTGGACAAATGGGCTAGTCTGTGTGCTGCAATAAAATACAGCTCATTTTTCTTCTTTTTCTTTCCTCCTTGTCTAGCTGTGCTTGCATTGGAGACTAAGCAAAAGGAAATGTGAAACGAATAACATGATGGAATATGTAAGTTAAAGGGCTGTTTTGTGAGTTTCTCTATTAAATGATCATTTATTTTGCTTCTGATCTTATTCTTTTCATGATTATTAATCAGTAAAGGTGTCAGGAGCTTAATCGCCTGAGTGCAAGGATTTTCTACGGTTCACAGATGCATGGTTTCATGTGCAGGACTGATTTATAAAGTTATGAATGACTTGAAAACAAGGCTTCACTGTGTTCTGAAAAATAATAAATTAATTGCCAAGATAAAATAGCTTGAACATGTGCTGATGGAGTGTGAAATTTTAGATGCTGTATAAAGAATAATCACAACTTTGGTTACGCAGCAAGTCAGATATGGCTATTTTATATAATGCTAATCAAGTCTAAAAGTATGGAAGAAGACCTTTCAACTAAGCTGTTGGAGCTTAAGAAACCTTTAGCCTTTTTAGATTTTAACTGCCCCTTACCTCAACTATCCTGAAAGTATCTTTATCGTCAATCAGTCCCTGGAGTTTTAATTTACTTCACTCTTTGATTGAGACTCTGCAAGCCCTTCTTGGAAATATACAGTGAGAAGTTTAAATGTGGTTTAAAACAAGTGATGTCCAGTGTAGGATTTCAGTTTGTTTAGCTTGCAACCTTCTTGTTCTTTTTTGGTACTTTTCTTATTTTCATTTTCGAAGTATCTTGGAAGGACATAGGATAGGATGAAATTAAGTTGCTAAAATGTGAGAAACGTTAGAATTTCCATAATTTCTTTTAATGGATTAGAAAGTAGACAATAGGAAGGTTAACTTTTTAATAATAAAGATTAGCTTTTGAGAAATAGCTACAGTATTAGTTGTAACTGATCTTCCATTACATGTCTATTCTTTGAAATAACAAAGCTATAATGCATATGATAATTTTAAACATAATTAAAGTGTTCAAAATTATATTAAAGTTATCTTTTAGTCTTCCCCTTTTCTCTGTTTCTGCATTAGATTTTATTTCTGGCCTGAAATACAAGGTCTTCAAAGTGCTTTTTTAACAGAATCACTCTATTTAATTCATGGACTAAGTACTTTTTGTGACATCTATTCTACAAAATTTTTTGGGTGAGATGTGTGAGTGTGACTGAAGATGTAATAAATCCTATTTCAGATAGGAGATTTAAGTTTTACCTAAATGGAGTAGTTCTTATTTTGCTAAAAACTTTGTTTTTCTACAGGAAACATTATCAAACCTGATATTCTCAGATTCAATTGAAAAAAAACCACAGTACAAGCTTGTAAATAACTGTGGCCCAAAAACATTTACAGATGACTACGTTCATTCTATTAAATATAATTTAAAATCAGTTGACCTGCTTACATTAATTATATATATATGCATGGACGTACAGTTTTACAGGATAAAGGTCAAAGATTTTATTTTCAGTTTATGAAACATCTGGTATTGTCTCTGGATATACTTAGTGAGAAAATCTTTACAAGATCTCACTGTACCATTTTCTCATTTTCAGTCAACTGATTTGCTAGTCTCTTTAAAAACTGCCCTTAATGTGTTCATTATTTAATTTTAAATAATACACACTTAGCGTCAAGGTTTTTTTTTCAAAACAGGTGACTTAGATTCTTGTACCCAAAACTTGGTGCTTTGCTGAACTGAGGTTTGAAATCCACTGTTGTAGATGCTAAATTAAATAAATAATTACAGAAATTAAGAAAGATAAGATAGTCTTATACCTTTGGCATAAACAGTGTTCCACCTTTGCTTCTTGCTCCCTTTTTGAAATCTTGCTTGAGTGTCAGAAGCCCTGGTATCTCTGCAGAATCCAGTGATTGACTCATGTCAGTGATCAGTAGATTTTGCGCAGTTTGCATTACTTCTGAAAATAAGGCCCTTCTGAATATCTCAAAAAATAAATTTGTACACGTGATTTCAGTACTCATTACTTCAAAAGTGTTTGCCTTAGAAATAAAACCAGAGACTCATTTATTTTCTGATGTTTGATACACTATCGGAGATAGAAGTGTTTACTTGCCAAGTAGCTAAGTTGTATTCTCCTTTACAATCAAAAACATTCAGAAATAGTTTTTAACTTCTTAGAAAGGTGAGTCTGCCTTACAAGCAAATGAAATCTCTAGTTATGTTACCAGATGCATTTATTTGCTCATGAATTGGATCATGCTGCTGTATTATGACTCTCTGAAGAAAGAAAATGCACAAGTGAACATTTTCATTAAGCTTCCTATTTGAAGGAGGATAAATACTTGGATTGTGTTCTGGAGCAGACTGTATCATGTACTTGGCTCAGAGACATGCAGTTTAAATTTGAATCGAGACCATAAGAATAATCATGCAAAAGCATTAGTCAAATTCTTGTTAACTACTTGAACATTTGCAGATATGGGAGCTTTGCAAAAGTTGGCACACTTTCCTATGCAAGTGCGAAACTATTAACGTAACTTAAAATCCTATATTAAGTGGAAACAATTCTGAAGTAAATGGAATTGCACGTGTAATTGAAAATTAAGTTTTCATGCA
Source organism: Scytalopus superciliaris (assembly GCA_013400415.1). NCBI lineage: Eukaryota > Metazoa > Chordata > Aves > Passeriformes > Rhinocryptidae > Scytalopus > Scytalopus superciliaris. The sequence continues at coordinate 754,655 of VXBX01001787.1, read as the reverse complement.
TTCTGCCCTCTGGATTTTTTTTAAACTTATTTTAATTTATTTTTTTAAATGAATGCAGTTACTGATTTCGTATTTTTTTCCTAATAGAGGAAATTAATCATTTTAAGGAATTTTTATGTAGTAGCTTACTTCAGTTTGTTTACATATGTTACATATCAGTAGGCAAACTTTTCCAATTGAATTTAATTCTATAAGAGTATAGGGTTTCTACCCTAAAACAATTATCATACGTGACTTTTCTAATGGTCTCCTACCTAAGACAAGTGCTGTGATCTTCATCACAACTTGATGTACTAAAAAAAAAAAAGGCATGTGAATTATCATTATCATTGTGATAGATAATAGGATTGCTGCCATCTTTAATATATATTTGTTTTCTTTTTATACAGGTCATCCTTATAGAATTTTTACCAAAGACACCAATTTTTCGACCAGATTAGCATTTGATTTATTTATAGAGACTTATTCAAGTATGTTGTCTTTCCAATGGTGCCTTGCTTGGTGCTCTCCTGGTAGTGACATAGCATTGGTTCTACAGAATCTTGTGGTGTTTCCATTCTTTTGTTTGTTTGTTCGGTTGTTTGTTTTTATTTGTTGGGTTTTTTTAATAAGACCATGTTCTAAGTGCATTTAGTCAAACTCTGCAAAGTAATTTCACACAATTGTTAATTACTACTTAAGTTATTTTTACTTTTGCTACTTCTGTTTATTAATGTATCTTGATTTTCAAAGAGTCTTTTATATGTGTGCGCGCGTGTGTACATATATATATTACTATAAATACACAGCTGAAAATTATATACAAGTGAACAGGTATTTTTTTATCCCGATATGACGCAACCAATTGACTGTACATTGCGTAAGTCCTTTTAGTTATTCATTTACATGCTGAAGTTCCTTCTAAGATATTCCTAAACTTCTGTCAGTGACAGTCAATTGTAAATATTTTTATTTCTTTTTGGCATATGGGCTAGTCTCTTCCAGCAAAAGAAGGAGATAAAGTTCTTTTTGAAACTGTGCTTTTTGGAACCCAAATGTCATTGCATTAGTAGAAAACCCTGCTTTAAAAGTTAAAAAGAAGCAGCAAAATGGAATTATTTTACTTGGATTAGAAGACTCACTGAGAGAATTGCATGCATCTGGTTAGTAGAACTCAAGATCACAAAACTGTATTAATACTGCATTTTATAATGCAGCTGTTTTAATTCAGTCTAATGCCATGCCTCAGCTTTATTCCTGCTGTTTACCAGATCCTATACACAGGGGTGCAGAAGGACTTGTTTTACTAAAACTTATTGTCCAAGAGGACCTTTCAGGGGTTTTTAGTTTATTTCAAAACTACATAAACAGAAGAAGTTATTGAAGTATTCATGAACAATATAGTTCCAGATGCAAATGCCATTTATTGCAAATAATCAAAGCAGGGTACACTGGACAACAGTGTAAGTTTAAATGTATTAGACAGTTATTTATTGCACCCTTTCTTTTGCTCATTTTGGTTTACAAAGCTTATTTTCTGTGCAAGTATGAGACTTTTTTTAAGTGGATATATGATGTATGTTTGGGTCAGGCCAGTTGTATTTTGTTTCTTCTGCTTATACCTTGGTTGTACATATCTTCACACGTAGGTTTTGAGTTTTTTTAATTGCAACTCTCATATTTTAAAATTTGCTTTAGGTATCTAAAATTACTGTACATGAACACTGATGTAAGCTAAGAACATGTTCCTTGTACAGTTGTGGTAGCAAGCAATAATGTGAATATATGAAAAAACAGATATACTCTGCTTAATATTTGTATGAATGAAAAGTTGATACCACTACAAGAATAGTATTCTCTTTTTAATCTTTTAAATACAAGTTTTATTTCAAGGTAATGTATTGCAGGTACCTTGATGCTGTGAACTATTTTTCTATGTCTTCAAAATATTTATTCTCTGTAAAATATTCTCTAGTGAGTATTATATTCCTGATTTATTCATAGTAGGAGTGGTCTAGGAAGTTTTAAGTTTTCTTAAATCTAAGCCTTCTGTATCTGTTCCCCAAACTTGTCCTTTGCTCAGCTTTAGTCTGTGGATTCCTGCTGTTCACTTTGAAAATAGCTCAGCTATGCTTTTCATACAAGCCTAGTGTTTCTCTGACTTGACAGAACATGATTTTTAATTAACAAATCCCAGTTTTGTGCTTCGTCAGTCTTCTGGGGGCCACAGTCGTTTCTCTCCAAAGTAACTGTTTATCATTTTCTAAAAATCAATTTCAGCCTCTTCTGTAGTACAAATCTGGGTCTGCAGCACTCCTCCTCTCACCCAGAAGTATCAATTTTAACCTCAAAATAGTTTTCAGGCTGCAGTGGAGGCCAGAAACCTAATGTTGAAGGCAGCTGAGACTGCGGAGGTTGGAGGTCCAGAGGAGACGTTGAAACTGAACAGAAGTCATAACTGATGATAAATACTGATGACCGGATATATATATTGATTGCTTTAAGTTTTGGTTTTCAATTAAATGAATAATGAATCATATGAGTTCTAGATTTTATCCAAATTTTCCACTGACTGCACAGAAAATTTGTGTCATGGATGCAGTTTTCCAGTGGTGCAGAAACCTATCCCTTCACACTAGTGTGGAGGATAGGTTGGATAAGGCTTGTGATGTGTTCATAATAGCACCACATGCAGTGTGAGCTATTTGCCTTAGTTTACTACCCAAACTTTCTGTGCTACATTCTGTGACACCACAGCTACTTTGCCAGCAGCACCCAAATCCACTGACAGTAAAGCTACTTTGGGCACAACATGTGCTGAAACCAGAGCAGTGAATAGAGTGTGGCTTATGGGTTTACAAAGAGTATCTCATTAGTAAAGCTCCCACATAAGCGGTAGTGCTGGTTAAGATCTTGTCTACTTTTACATGCATTGGCCGTCATGGGCTTGGTTAGCAGGCACTTCTGTATTTTAACTATGAGTTTCTCTTTAAGAACTCTAGTATAAAGGTCCAGAGTAGAGCTCTGAGCAATTAAAAAGTTAAATCCCTTAGTAAGGAGGTCAGACTAATTCCCTCTAAAAGTATTTCTCATATTTTATTGAAACAACGTCTCTGACTTAAAATACAATCAGGAAACTTGAGAAACTGCATATACAGAGAGATGAATTTTGTCTCAAAAGTGTTATTCTCTTGAAGAGGTAGTATACTCACCTAGTAAGAATGTTATAAAACATTTTCCTACAATCCCTTTCAATTCAATAATTACAATGATGGAAATTGAACATGGCAGGAACTTTAATCAACTGTTTAATGCCTGCGGCAGTTGTCAGGATTTTCCTTTGATGTTGCTTCTGAAATACTAAATCTATTTGTTTTGTGTGCTAGTGAGAAGACACACATTTACCTTTTTTTTCCACTTGGCAAAGAATGACATTGCACAGTTTGAACAGACCAGAAGCTATAGCAGGACTTTCAGGACACAGCCTACTCTTTACTAAAATAAATATGACAGTGTAATAACTTGTTCAGCTTCTTGCAAGTCAGCAATTCCTACAAATAATCTTATCTATTTCAAGTTTCCTTAAACAATATGAATTAGGTACTGAGTTGATATTAATCATTTAGCAAATGATGCTCATTATGCCTGTTTCACCTTTAGCCTGAAAAACTAATGGTGAAGACATCAATGACTCCCTGTGAAAGCTAATAATTCTTTTTAGATGTAGAGGCCTTCAACTGGTGGGTAAAGATTTCTTTCTGTAGTAAAACAGAAATAAATTCCTTTTAGTCTTTTGATGATAGGTAGAAATAAGTCCTGAAGGAGAACAGCTTTCTGTCTGACCTACAGGAAGAATTCTGTAGAGCTCATCTGTTGTTAAATAGCTGTGATTTGAAGTTTATACTGGGATTGGCAAACTTTACCAGAAGTTAAAATGCTTATGGATATACTTTATAGGAAGTCAAGTAATTTTTTTTTAATAGCTCAGTAAGAGTAATTTTAATAAACTATTTATGCAAATCCAAAATTTCCCATGGTACTTAAACCCAAGTAGAATAGATTATAAAAACTTTTTACAGTACTTAGATGTAAATTATAATCTCTAAATCAATTTGTGATACTTTTTTGGAACTCTCAAGGCCATGGTATTTAAATGTAATGCTCTGTCTCTCAGATACAGGATTACTTAAAAGTCAGTTAGTTGTTTTTTTTCCTAAAAGTGATTATTTAACCCCTGAAGATTGTAGGGAGAGCTTTAGAATGCAATTTCTAACTGTTTAGAAGCCAGAAGGCAAGGAAAGAGAAGTTTTCTTTATTCCCTTCCCTCCACCCCCACCCCAAAGTCTTAATTTTAAATTGGTCTTCTTGTTTTGGAGCCAAAGCTTATGGTTTTTGAGCAGCTGGCAATAATGCAAATTTTCCACCAAAAAAAACCCATTTGAATTCTGAACAATTTAAAGAGATCATTTTAATTGAAGAGGCAAAAGACATTTTAAGCAAAGAAAATCCCTGATTCTTTTAAGTTCTCCCAGCACTGCTGTTGCGTAATTAAAAGAAGGATCATGATGACCCTACATTAGGTCAAAATCCAGATGAATTTTTGTAAAGGAAATGCTCAATTAGGGAGGTCTCAGAGCCCCAAAGGTCTTGAATTCATAGTAGCAACTTATTAAGGGTAAGTGGTGCTGGCTAGTTTTGTATCCGTGACTAAAATCATTTATGTTGCTCTTCAGAAACCTTGCTTACAAAAAGAAAGCAGTTCAGAAATAAGATCTGTATTCATCACTGCTAATTTGTCGTAATTTCTGTGCTTTTCCCTAAAGCCACATTGCATTTCCATCACAAACAGCTAAGTGTATGATCGTTATAATGCCTTTAATAGCCATATTGTAGGTAGAAATATTAACTTCTCAGGGACTAATAGGAAATAGGAAATATGAAAATGGAGTTAATGAGCTGAATGCCTGTCTGCATGAAGGCTTACTTTGCAAACATCACCCTAGAAACCTGATTGTAATATGCATGACCATTATGAATGTTATCAATATACAGTTATGAGAGCTTCTTTTACCCTGTATTATTAGGATGCTGAATGTCAAAGTATGTTGGATAAGGATAAATGAAGGGTTTTTTCTGATTTCAATGGAGTGATTATTTCTAATGGTGCTACCTTCTTAATTCCTGTGTTTATTCTTTGTAAAGTTCTCTCTGAATAGGCTGGGTGAATCAGGGGATACTGATGTAATGAGAAAACAGTATCATTCTTCTTAAGGAAGAGGAAAAATTTGAAGGGGATAAGTACTCTGGAAGCGAAAAAATTTCACGGCTGTAAACACGCATTTATTCTTCATTAGTTACAGATATCCATTTGTGTTGTTTTGTTGGTAACAGTATTTTGCAATTCATTAATTTTTGAACTTTCATCTTTTTGCACACTGATGTTTCTGTCAGTGTGAGCTTAATTAGAGACTATTTTTGAAAATTTAAACCCCCCCTGAATCCTTGCATGAAACTTCATATGTTGACACTTGCGCTGGTGTATGTATCTCTACCACATGGCACCTGGGTAATATATATCCCTTACAAATTCCATTTTACTGTTTTCATGGAAGTTGTCATATTAAAAGAGTCTTCTGCTATGTTTAGCTCATTGATATTTTATTAAGATTTATTTTCTTGAAAAAAGATTCATAAATGCTTGACTTCTCAGAATATAACATACTATTAGGAACAATGTGGGCAAAAGATGAAACATAGGAATTAGGAGAAGCAACACCCAAAAGCTTGAGTTTGGATATTAGGTTTGGAGTTCTCTGAGTATCATGGAAAATAGTTTTGAACTGAATGAAATGGTATTGAACAATGCAAATTAAGTAAAAGCTAGCAGTCCATTTCAGTAATTATGTAGACTGTGTAAACTTCTTTTTTTCTTTCAATTTTAAGAATTGTGTTATTAATTTATTTTGGTTATGCTGTAGTTGATAGACAATTCTGCTATTATACACAAGAATAACGTGGAAGGTAAGCTTCCTTCTAAACTCAGTGTCTCGTCATTTAAAATAACCAGACCAAAATGGAATTGCTGATGAGAGCTGCACAGTGAGTGCAGAACAGTCTTTTCCTAAGCTGGAGCCTGTAATCCAGGGCTAATTGTTTCCAAAGAAAAGTCTTGACTTGTCCAGATAGCTCCTGTCAAGTGACAGTGTATCTAAGGCCCACAAGTAGGATCCAGATAGTACAATTTAAGTTCAGGTAAGTAAGAGAGACTTCTGTTGTTAGTTGTAGCTTTTATGGAGAAGGGAATCATTGACAAATGCTCACTTTTGGATGGCAAATAGTAGATATTTTAATGTTTATTGAAACATGCTTTTTTGTTACTGTTTTCTCCTTATTTATAACTTCATCACTGAAAGTTACTTTGCCTCGTGTTAAAACTAGACTTAGTAGTCAGCTGAAGATTTTTTTTTTTTTGTTACAGTGTTTTAGGTCTGTAAATCCTTTTTTTTAAGTTACAGTTAGAATTTTTTCAAAACGTCATACATCCTGATGCAATATAACTGATATTTTTTGTGGCTCTATGTTTAAGCTGATTTCATTGTATTGGTATAAATATCTTAACTCATCCACTCCAAGTGTTTATCTCTGATCCTTCTGTGCTTGCAACAGGCTTTCTAACTTGTTAGGGTATGCACTGTACCTACTGGTTAATATTGTCAATGAACAGTTTGGTTCAGTGAGATAGCAAGGAATGCAGAGTAGTTCCTGATTTGAAAACTGTCAGTCAGATTCTTGTTGTCATAAAAGATGGAGTATGGCAATCAGAATAGCAAACTGATTCCAAACATAAATTTGAAAGAGAATAGTAAGCTGCAAAACAGTGCCTAAATGTTGTGTGCTAAATTAGACCTCTGTAATTCATGTTGCTTTAAAATATTTGCAGAGAATTGCATCAGATTGTGTGTGCTTAGGAAAAACCTCTTAAACATATAAAACCATAATGGTAAATAAGTCACTGAAAGGATGTTGCCTTTCAAGAGGGCAAACTTAAAACCCAGTATTTTGGAGCTAAACATCCAGTTGTATTAAAAATCCATTTCAGGCAGAAAATGCATAAGCAATAATTTAACCTAGAACTGGATATTAAAGAAGCTGCTATTTACAGAGATGTTAATTTTGCCTGTTGAGCATCTCTCCTCTCATAAAGAGTTTAGAAAGATCGGGTTGCTGTGATTTCCACTGTTGTCACATTCCTCTTCAAATATTTTAAGTCTGGGTGAGAGACTGAAAAGCTTACAAGCCAGTACTGTGTTCACAGGGTGCATGGCTTTGGGACGAGAAGATGGGAAGAAAAGGACTTTTTTTTAAGGCTGCACAATTGTATATATGCATATTTAAGAGTATTTAACCATGTCTGCTAAATTACTGAAGTTATTGTTGAATTATAGAATATTATTTAATGCATCAACATTGTTTTTTCCTGACCTGACCCAGAATTGGAATGGACTCCAGTATAAATTTTTTAAAGCATTTCTTAAGTTGTATGTATTATAAACTAATAAAATAATTGTTAACGTATCTACTAAGCCTTGACGTTTTTTGTCTGTGTTGGGGGAAAGGAGATGGTGGGGAGAGGAAGAAAAAGATGGGAAAACTTGAGAAACTCTGCCATATCATGCAGTGGTCTCCTCTTTTTTCCAGTTGATACTTTTAGTCTAAACTGTGGGGGTTGCTGAGGGGGGAAAGGAGGGGAGGAGGAGGTTTGGGCGAGGAGTAAGAGAAAATTATTTGGATAGTTTAGGTGATAATTTAGGTGACTCTAGGACTGAGTTACCAAATTACAGGCATCTTCTGCCTTAAGTGTTTCAAACTGGGTTTTCGTTAAGTCTGCGTTTGGAGTTCTTCAAGCTTTTCAAGCCCTACTGATAGTAGGATTTATTACATGTACTATCATCATGGCTGAATGGTGATATTGAAACTGTTTGTACGCTTGGTTTTTTTAAATATACTAGTGCTCTCAAACAAGATATGCTTTTCATCTAATTAAGGCAGACACCACCTATTCCGAAAGGAATCATTCCTGTCTATGCAGTTCACTTATTTTCAAGATGGTCTGCTATGAAATGCTGGTTAACATGATGAACAAAAACTAACTGCGCTCTCCGCTGTGCTGAGGACGGCCTTGGTTCCCATCAGTCAGCCGCTTTTCCTTGCATGAAACATTTTACAGCTCTTTGGTTACTCTAGTATGGAAATCCTGACAGCCTCTTTATAATGTGCATGTGTATAATGTCTATAACATATATGGGGGGTGTTAGACGCGCACATGTCCCCGGAGCGCGGGTGGGGAGGGGCGCTCCCGCCGGCGCTGTGAAGCATTCCGGGCGCTGTAATGTGGGCTTGCAAAGCGGTATGATACAATGTTGCTGAGCAGAAAAGCGCACGATAGATTTAATGTAGCCAATTGTGTACTTTTGAAAAAAAGAGTAACTGTTCAGTGTGAGTTAATTTTGGATTTTTTCAGCATCTCTCTTTTAGGCTTTGTGCTGCATTCTTCTAGACAAATGCGTATTCCATGTGGGCCACTGTTCTGCTAAATGCTCTCAGTTCTCCTTTTGCAATCAAGATTATGTTGCTAAGGAGATTTTGCTTTTATTGGTGCCATTGATTTGTGTTAATACGTTTTGAATACCTCTCGGTATTCTTCCGTAGACAAGGCCAAAAGAAAAACTTCCCTGAGTTTCCCGATTTACATCACNCGGCGGGCACAAAGGGGCAGCGGGACCCGCTCTGCGGCCGGGCTGTGCGAGAGTCTGCGCTGGGCCGCGCTGGGCACTGCTTCATCCATCCCTCCGAGTGCCTCCCCTTGGAAACAAACAGACAAACAACACAGCCCAAAAAAAGCAACCTCATCAGACAAACACAAGAACACTCCCAGTTTGGTTTGCTAAACCAAGCTGAACCCAACAGTTTAAAATAAAAAGATTGATATAAACACACCCAAATCCATTTAACCTCGTGTTCATAGATGGCTCTACTGAAGACAAGCCCCAGGAGGACATCAGGCCTTCTGACCTCATGTAACAGGACAAGGACCTCCATTGCCTGCTCTGGCTCTTCCACATTAAAAGGATGAGCTTGTGAAGGATTCAAAGACCTAGTACTTTTTTTTATATGAAAAGATTATCCAGAGAACATTCACACCAAACAGCCAAAGAACATTCCAGTATTCCAGGGCTTGCTGTCACAGAGATCTGCCTGTGGTGTTCTAAACTCCTGCCCCCCGCATTGCACTGGGAGGGCACCAAGAAGGCCTGTGTCTGTGTCCACACACAAGGTAAAGGAGTAGCGTCTGTACTGGCAAAGCACAGTGGTGGTTGCTCTGCAGATATTCAGAGATGGGGACTTTTGTTCTGCAGCCGGCCAGGAGCCATAGGAAGCAGTGTGAGCCCTGTGCCATGTCCTGGGGAATGAGCTGAGATGGTCACTGGTTTCAGGCACCTTATTTAGGTTTTGGTTTTCCCCAAGGTAGAAGTGACCCAAAGTCACAGCATCACACAACTTCTGATCCAAAGGAATAAATGTGATTTATATGTAGAAAGGGTTGCTCTACCTTTTGCATCAGAGCCAGCAGTCTGCTTTATGTTGTATATTGCTTACTGCAAGAATGCCCCATTGCATTATGTAGGCTCAGCTTGCTGCTTTGTGTTGGTCAAGCTAGAGGTCTTCCTTCTTAGGCAAAGGATCATATAATATGTGCTCTTGCTCTCTGCAGTATTAAGCCCCTGCCAGGAGGATGGGAATCCAGGCTTGCTGAATGGATGGGAGGAATGGAAGAACTCAACCTCTACTCATTTTTGAGGGAACCTTTTGAGGACTCCAGGTGTTAAGTGACTTCTTCCTATTTGTTGCCTTTGAAGATCTGTGTAATAAAATGAGAGAAATACATAAGGATAGCTATTTTGCCTGAATGATGGGAAGATCATTTTAGCACTGGGTCTTACTCAGGATTTTGTGTCATTCTGTTTTAATTTCACAGTTCTAAGTGAAATACTTCACTGTGTTTCAAGAGTATGTGCCAAAACACATCTTTAATTTGTTTTTTCATACCTTTTCCAATACACTCTGTGGAAAGGGTCTGTTTTTACATGAGATAATGAGTTTTGAGGTTAATGAGGATAAGGCCCAGAATTCCTACTGTATTGTGTGCCATTGAGTATACAGTAGAAATAAATTGAGAAGCAGTGTTTTAAAATCCTGTTTAATTTAGGCATTTTGTTTAGCATTCAACACACAACCACATTACATGATTAGCTGATTTTAATGACTGTCCTATAATCAGTTAAATGGAAGTATGTGGAAAACCTAAAAGGATTACTTTATATTTGTGGAGACAGTCTGTTTACATTGTTACACCTCAGCTAAGAGGATACTTGGCACGTATGATGCAGCTAAGAGAAAAATGTGGAAGGCCAAAGAAACCTTGACGACAATTGGATCCAGCCCATTCTTTCTCTCCCCACAATGCAAGCTCTGATGACTTGGTATTTTAATTAATGTCAACCCTTACCATCAGTGCTCATGGGAACAATCATTAAACCAACACAAAAACATTTTAAATGGCTGGCAACCTACCAGATACTGAGCTAAGCATTCCCATGGTAGAGTGGATGGTTTCATAGCCAATTCTGCACTGGATTAAATAAGTACTCTAATGGTACTGGCTAGAAAGGCTGTTATTTTCATACTAAACAATGCAGTATGGTTTCTAAGTTCTTCTATTTTAAAATGTTTTTATATTTACTCCTAACACTAGTACAAATGTAATTTATAGGAATGTGGTTGAATTTTACTCTTTGTTGTTACTAAAACTTGATTTTTTTTTTCTTTTTCTTCCTGTTCCTTTCTTTTTTGGTTTCCCTGCTGCTAAACCAAAACCATATATACATATATTATTTTTTTCTCCCAGATAGTGCACGTGATCAGACACTGTCTAAATCAACAATTGGTTTCCAATGTAGCTTAAAAAACTGCTGGCCAAGTGAATTTTAAAACTGGACAAATAATGCATTTTTGGTTTTGTATTATGTTACTTTTTCTTGGTGGGATCTGGGTCATGTCTCTGACTACCTAATAGGTACTCTGTTGTCCTCACCGCTTCAATATTTGCTTGCCAAGTGTACTAAGTAGCCTGATCTTTCTTATTCCTCGAAGGTCTTTTTCCCTCCTCCCATCTTCTGTGTTTGCTGTTTGCTCAAATTGTTTAAACATGGAGCTCAATGACAGGCTATTAGCGCTGACTGGAGCCACACATAATGTGGCCACATGTTGTGTAAGCTTCACAACTTGTCTGCTAATTCGCCTCAGGCCTGACCTGAAGTACCCTTGCTATTCTAGCTCTTAGCCCTTCCCCATCGGAGACAGACACTCATGCTAACTCGTATGACACATTGGTGAGGTCTTTGATTTGGGGCCAAATCCTGCCCCGCTTTCTGCCGAAGGTTGTGCCATGACAGTCAGTGAACCTGCCTTAGGAAGAGAAGACAACAGAGCCAGCTGTGCTGTAAGGATGGGTATGAGGATGAGAACTCTTCCTCTTCTGGTGCAATCCATCAGGAGTGAAAGCCTGTGGTTGAAGCACGTTGGACAGAGTGCAAGAGGGGCTGCCCTCCTCTGCCTGTCGCTGCGGGAATCCCACTGGTGGATCCCTAGGGAAAATACAATTTCCATAGATAGTCCACAAGCTACGAGGAAGAAACATGGTAGGGAAAGCCTAGACTGGCAAACAGAGAGTGCATTCAGTTTCATTCTTGTCATTAGGCTTTCTGATGTGATGGGTACAAAAAAAGGGAGATATTTCAGTCAAGTGGGAAAACAAGAAGAGCAGCCTGTTTAGGAAGAAAATGAGGATAACAAAATACATACTGCGAAGCTCAGAGAATGTACTTTTATAGATGAACCTGGAAGGATCCAAGTCATGAAAAGTGAAAAGATCAATGCAGATGTGTGGCACTGGCATCCAAAAAGGAAATTAGTTGGAGAGATGGATTTCAGATGATGAGGTACATTAATTAGGAAGAGGGGTGCATAATAGATTAGGCTATAGGATTGATAGGTTGATACAGCTGATTAAGAGAATGGAAATAAATAGAGGAAACCTTTAAAACACAATGGGAGCCCCAGCAATAGTCTATCAATAGTGTTTTAAAAGAATATAAAGCCAAGAACAGACTAGAAAAGGGCATATGAAAATTTTGGGAGGGTGGCATTTAGGAGAACATGAAATAGTAAAGTTTAATGAAAATGAGCAAATTCTGAGCAAGGGAAGACAAATAGCACAGAAAGAAAAAGAGGAAATTCAAAAGACCAGGAGGGAAAGGTGTTAGAGGTGAAAAGAGGAGAGTTATGTGAATTAAAATCATGGGGGAAAAATCAAAATGGTACAGAGAAATGGGGGGCTAGAGGGGGAAGGAGTAGGAGAAGTGTATATGCAGTGTACAGTCTATGCTGATCTCATTAGAAATACCTTTAAACCTTCTAAAATGTGGACAGCTTGTGAAACTTCAAACCCCAGGATCACCACGTCTGTTTCAGTACATCCATTCCATCCTACAAGATGAAAAATTGGGAAGATCCTTACCATTCCCATGATTTTTAAGTCAGAGGAAGAACTCTTGCCCCATTTTATTCTTCTGTCCGTATCCTGTCACCCTGAGACACTTCCAGTATTAAGTCCCACACGTATCTCAGAGATCGAGACCCACAACATGCTGTTTTAAGATCCTTGAGCTTTTCCTCATTCACAACTTGAGTTCCCTGACACCGAGAGATATGAGTAGCAGGGGAGGCTGCATTTTACTCTTAATAAGCTGCTGCAAACATCTTTTCCCATTAAGCTGTGATTTTTTTTTCCCCCCTCCTGAAGATGAAGAGTTGTTTTGAAAAGCATTGTCATGATCTAAGGGGTTTCCCCCCCACCCTTCAATTCAGTTTATGACCCATATTATGAATGTAGGCTGTAAAACCTTCAGTTGTTACAATATCCAGAAAGTTTCTGGCAAAGTCATCATCTGTTTCGTAAAGGTGAAGTTTGCTGCAGACAGATGAATAGAGTTTTTCTAGCTGAGGCATATAATTAGACCAGCAGAATTTTAATGCAAATTTCTCCCCTAGGAATAATGAACAAATACACAGAATTTAGCATGCCATGCCAGACCACGGGCTAAGGACAGATGTTCAAAGGATCTATAAAAAAAATTGAAGCCAGGCATCTAAAAACAATTTAAAGTTGATGTAGCCAAGTCTGTGACAAAGATCTTCTCTTTCCTTGAAATGCATGTACAGAGTGTATAGTGCTCTAATTTACATAGCAAATAGGTGTTCTTGTTTATATAATAAAGCTTAAAAGTTTGAATTAGGAAAGTAAGCTTGTTTCCCTATGTGCTGTACAAATGTGTATGCTAGAGATGGACCTTATTTCAAAGAATACGCAAGTAGTTAAACAAAAGAGGCAAACAGAAAAGCTGAATACAAGCAAAGTATCTTGTTAGTTCCCTCAGAAATAATGGTGCTTCCTCATAATTCCCCCGTACTCATTTCAACCGTGCCAAAGCTAGCCCTGCCTGTCACTGCTAACGCATACCAAGCATCCTCTGTCACCCACACAGCAAGGATTTAGTTGGGGGGAGGTGTGTGTTAATCAACAGGATTCTTCTGTGGTTTTTTTTTGGTTTTTTTTTTTTTTTTTTTTTTCTGAGAAGCAATTGTCTTTCTCAGGTCTGGTATGAATGAAAAGAGTAAAACCAGCATAGCTGACACAAAAAATACTTGGGACACTTTGGTGTTCTTTCCAAAATGCACAACATCTCACTCCTGAAAACTTTTGCTTCTGTCTAGTAGCAAATAGATGTCTTGCTTTCCCCCATTCAGGTTAGTTGAATGTTAAAACTGATTTTCAAAGATTCTCTGTCTTTCACACTAGTCAGCAGAGAACTGACTCAGCATCCTAACAACAATGCATTTAGAGCAGGCATTAGTTTTGAAAATGTTGTTTCAACTCTGTGAGAGACCATGGCAACAAAGATAGGATGAAGACCTTTGAAGAAACCTTTGAATACTGTTTAGAAGAAGGAGAATGGATAGGAAAACAGAGGGACAGAGAGTAGGATTCATTTGCTTCTTAGTGATGCTACCATTTTCAGGGGCAGTACTAATTCCTATAATAGATTTCACTCCTGGGCAAAGAATGGTACCGAATAGCCAAGAATGAGTGCCACTTCCCATTGAGATAAAGTCTAGGGTTGTACTCAGGGTTTTTTTCCCTGTGTTTGTTTTGACAAGTAGATTCTTTTGCTTTATCTCTCTTAAACAAGAGAAGTTTTAAGGCTTAAAGATTTGAGCCCTCTGAGAAATCAAAACTTCAGTCTTTGAGATTGTGCTAAGTATATTTACTCAAGATTTATGACAAATCCCACAGAAGTAAGGAGAATGCTTAATACAATTCAAATAGGCTGGAACTTACCATCTAAATAAGGACTAATCTACTGCCTGCCTGTGCTTCCCTAGGAAGGGACACCACCACTCCCAGTGTAAAACAAAGAGGATTTTAGGGAAATAGAAAGTCTGAAAATCCTCATAGTCTATTCATGGGTTGTCTCCTTTTAACTGGCATTTCAAAAGTTATGCCCGCTCATGACAAACGCACTTTTCAGGTTTTGCAAGTTTTATTCTTTCTATGATTTTCAGTCCATGCTAAGAAAATCCTATAATACTTTATCTTGCTCTAGCTATAAACATGGAAGAATTTTGTTCAAAGGAGACTATTTTAACAGCTGTCTTTCAAGGCAACATGTGCAACTGTCTTGGCAGCTTCAGCTAGTAAGGTTGGAAGAAAACAGAAGTCTTTGCAAAGTCTTTGCTTGTTTGTGGTGTCAAAAATATTGAATATATTGCCTTTGTTTGGTGCTTTCCAGGATCTCAAAGCCATGGTCAGACAATAAAAAAGTTCTGCACTATGAGCCCTTTAGTATAAAGAAATCAGAATGATTGCTTCTGTGGGTGGTTTTTTTTGTTTGTTTGTTTGGGGGTTTTTTTGTTGACTTTAACTTTTTTCATAATCTGCCTTATCTAGCTATTTTAATCAGAAATAAAATTTCATTTTCTTGATAAATATGGTCTGGGATTAGCTACAGAAGAAAAGGAGGGACTGTTGCTCTTTTTGCCAAAACAGGGTAGAGAGACTCCCCTGCCATTACCTTTTCACAGCCAGGGAAATGAACACTTTCATTATGCTGGACAATGTGGAGCAAAAATAGCAGGTGGTGACTGCTACTAATCAGGAAGTTAAGTAATAATCATCCTTGAGCACTTTATAAAGGATTATTGTTTATGGGAAGATTTGTCCCCTATCTGGGCACCACTGGAAAGAAAACAGAATGAGAAAGATGATGCCTATTAGTTACAGATTTTCCAACCCCTCCCCAACTCCATGCACACATACACACACTGCCTGTTGCCCTCCTTCTACTGCCCCAACCTGTTCAAACGACTCCAGCACACAACCGGTAAACCCAGAATAGATCCTTCACTTAATCCTGTCCCTGCTCCTCCATTCCTGCTTAAGAAAAGCCAGCCTTCCCCCTGCACACTGGCTGGTGCCCCTGCAAGCTGTCGCTTGGCTGATCAAAAGGAGCATGATTCACCTGGGATAGGCTTATAAATCGAAGTCCTCTACTTTTAGCAGCACTTATTGGCAGGGAAGGAAAGGAAACTATTACTGCCATTTTTACTGCAAGAATTACTCATGTATTGTCTGACAGATGCCAATAAAGTGGCCTAGATTTGCTGAAGAGTTGTAATAAAGCCTTCTCCATAAGGTATCACAATGCCAATTCTCCAACATGAAAAAAATCACAGAATGGCTTGGGTTGGAAAGGACCTTCAGAAAGCTTCTGTTCCACTCCTGCCATGGGCAGGACCGTCTCTCACTACACCAAGTTGCTCAAAGCCCTGCTCAATGTGTTTTTGAACAGTTCCAGTGATGGGGCATCCACAAATCCTCTGGGCAACCTGCTCCAGTGTCTCGTCCCCTTACCTGGAAACAATTTCTTCCTTATATCCAGTATAAATCTACCTTCTTTCAGACTGGTCCCTGTGATTACCAAATCTTACCATCTTCATTGTTGAAGACAGGAGAAACTTTCCAAATCCTCAGGTAGCTCACAGTTTGAGAGATACTGTTACAAACCTCCAGTTTTAATGTCTCTCACACTTTTCTCTGCTCTTACCATCAACAACGATATGTCACCCAGACATACAGATGCAAAATTTGATAAACAAATCCAAGCCCTGGAAAGGCAGAAGTCATGAGCCTCTTCAGTCTCCTAGCATCTCACTGGTTGTCCTCAGGACTCAGGAGGTATCAGGAACCCAAGTACTGGTTTGGTGGTCTGTTGTGTGGGCCTTTTTCTTTGTTTTGAGTTTTTTAGTGGATTTTTGCCTTTTTTTTTGGTTTTGGTTTGTTTTGTTTTGTTTTTTGGAGGGGGGGAGAGAGGAGGAGAGAGTGATCTAAAGGATTGTGCTAAGTAAGGCTGACATTTTAAAATTTTTGGATCAATATAGGGCATATCATTCTTTTATGCTATGAACTTCAGATTTTCAGGTCTCCCCTCTGGACTAATGTGATTAATACAAATGAGGTGTGATCCATGGACCTTGCTATACTGCCAGCATGTCCTTGAATCATAAAAGAATATCCTAAAGACCACCAAGTACAGAACCTTCTGAATTTGCCACAACTCCTCCAGGACAAAACCTTCTTTTAAATACTGTTTGTTCCAGCCATTTCAGTACCACTGTTCACTCTCTCATCTGTTTACATGGAGCCTTAGCTTCCTCAGAACATTTTTGTCTGAAAGATCATTATTTTCTTTTCCAAGCATCCCATGAACAGACCAATTGTACTTCATCAATTTTAAATTTTGACCGTCTGCCAATTGCTTTCAAATCTAAAGCCAATCAAAATTTAAGGAGATTCAGAAAACAGTGAAAGAGGAGCACATCCACTTCAAAAAGGTTAACCAACTGTTTGTTGTTGTTTCATTTTGTCTCAGGCTTTATAATGATGGCTTTCAGCATTTTTGCTCTGTTTATGTGTCCTTGTTTAAAAGTCAGGGCTGCGCCTGCCCTTCCCCAGGCTACAGACACACAAGTGGGCTGCTGTGCAGTTCATCATTCACATTCAAGCCTCTGCTCACTCCAGAGTCTGGTCTGATGAATAATTGCCAAGAAAGATGCCTTCTGCATTTATGTGGAGGGACTTCACTTTCACAGCTGCTGTTTGTCATAAATAACATGGATTGGAAACATCATATAATGTCTGTGGCTTTTTATGGGCATCTAATTTTGCTTGTTTTAACAGACCACAGATAAGCCTGATAGCTGGTTACAGATATTTCATGAGTAAGACTCTAACCTAGCTGTATGTCAGGGAGATAGTAAGTTCTGTTAGTGCCTAGAATAACTAGTGTCCAGTGCTACTTAACTTCTCAGGAGTGAAATAATTTGTGCTATAACACCTCTGACATCAGTATGATCCGAGAAGGATGAGTTTGCTGAAGTTTGCTTCTAAAAATTGGAAAATTGTACAGATACATGAACCAATGTAAAAACCCACTGCTGCATCTCAGACTTTTTACTAACCACAGTGCCTATGTCTTCTGAGACCATCACCTGCGTGAGCAGGCCTGCTGACCTTCATGGTCATCAGGAAACTTTCTACCAGCAGGAGGCAGGGGCAGATCCTTCCTGCTTTGCTGTGACACCCTGATTCCTGTGCTCTCCCATTTTGGCATCCTACTGAGAATTTGAAAAATGAGTGCTTCTCTCTGATGACTTGTGGTTATTATTCATTATCAAAACTAAGAAAAAAGCATAGCACAAGCACAGCTTTGATTTTTTCAAAGTTATTAGTCTTTGTAGTTGTGATTGCTTTTTTATATACTGAGCATTTCTGTGCTATTCACTCAAGACTGAAAACTTTAGAAAAATACTGGGTTTGAAGATTTGAAGAGTGAATTTCCTCCTCCTATCAACAATAGGAGTGGTTTGGAAGGTATTTTGTCTGTAATGGAAAAACAAACAGTAAAATATTTATGGCTACTCATGTAAATGTAAGACAGGCTTTTTCCATATTCTTCATGTTGAATAAAAGAGTTTGGCAACAGATGGAAGACTAACATTGCTAGCAGTTTAATAATGAACAGTACAGAAAATGAATGCTGCCATTACTATGGTAGCTGATGGTGACAACAAAGCCTTATGGGGTTTCTTTTTGGGGCTTTAGGAAATAAAAAGTAACTGAGGCAAATAGGTTCATTCTGTGCCCCATGTGCTTGGGTATTTGCAAAAGGAGAGCTAGGACATGGTCTCGACTGTGGTGAGTCAGGCTGTGTACACAGAAGGCACGCGTGCATGCTGAAAGAGTGGATTCGAAGTAGAAAATAACTTTTCAGAACTTAGCCTAAGCGTAAGACTGAACCTGTGTCCTTAAGGGGAGGAAAGAAGAGCCACAACACACTGCTTTTCTTCTGCCAAACCTGAAATGAGAAATGTTGCCCAGGTACCTTGGAGGGAAAGTCTAGGCTGCGAAACTCAGCTTCAACAGAGAAGAGATTAACTCAAGCGGCAAGGAAGAGTTGATGTCTCAGACAGGGCAAAATTGCAACTATACCTCTCTCTCTGATGTTCCCAGGGTGTTATCTTCAGCTTCTCTCCAGTCAGTGTGCTGATGGTTGCAAGTCCTGTTCACGTGCTCCTAATTCTCCCTTTACAATGTGTTACAATATTTGCTGCAGGAAATACGGTGTCCAGCTCAGGAATTTAACTCTGGAAAACATAAGCTGGAAGTTATGAGAGTCAATGAGGAATATAACTTTCGTGGTTCAGGCTATAAGCCAAGGTAGATCTGCTGTGACTGTACATGGTTCATTTTCCTAAGAAATCAGTCTAACTTTCTTCAGGTTTTCTTTCTGTTGAAAAAATTGAAAAGAGAAATTGTGGAAAAGTACAAAGTACTTAGGAAAGTGAAGGGCTTATGAGTTTAGTTTAACTTTTGGTATAATAAATGAAATATGAATGATTGCAAAGTACCTACTAAGTAAATATTTCTATATTTAAGCTGATAGTTTGTGGGATGCCATTTTGAAGTGCTAAGGTGAAAAAATGACTAAGTTGTAAAGTGCTTAAGATAGTTATTTATATAGGTCTGAAAAACATGCAGAAGGAGAAATTTTTTTTCATAGAATTGATGGACCTTGTCTGGGTTAAAGAAAGTTTTCATTCTCTTCAAGAAGCTTTGCTTAATGTGAACAGATTTTGTATAGATGAGGCAGACTGCTGGAGGAAGAGAAAGGCCTGGTTTGTTTTCTTTGGAAGTCGGTTCTAACCTGCCTCCAACAGAAAACCACCAGACTGGTCTTATTTCACTGCTGGAGTTCTGTGCTCTTGTCCTCTTGGGAGGGTTCCTTCCCTTTCCTCTTGCTGTCTCCCAGGCTGTTGGTAGCATCATTAAACACCATAACATAGTTTAGAAGAATAGCGGTGAAGTACACATTGCAACAAAAATCACATATGAATCTTTAATGTGCAGTACAGGATACTTGTCTAACTGAATTGCCAAGCTAACCAATAAGATATAAAATGTAGCTTTTAGTTTTTAAATGCAGGGCTATTTTTGATCAATATTCAGTATATCCTTGTTAAATGATGTTTTGCAATATCTACCCTCTAAGGGGTACATTATAAATACATTAATAGTAATTATAAGTGAAATCTTAATCTGTTTTTAACTTTTGTGTGAAGTACAAAATATACGTTTAGATGTGATTTAGGTAATTACAAGAATGGCATATGGTGGTGTATAATGACGCAAGCTCTCAGTATCCACACATCACAAAAGAAGTGTGAATCCTACACCTGCAACCTTAATTGAAGTTAAAGTTTGCTAGTCTGCATGGACCACCAGTATCATCTAAAGAAGGAAAAAAGAACAAATGTTTAAGTCATTGAGCATCCCACCCACGCTCCTGCCCATTAGTTCCACTCAGCCTGTACTAACACTGCAGTTGTACATCAGCAGTGTGCTACGACCATCTGGCTAACCTCAGAAAGACATGTGGGCAGCTTATCTTCAAAGATGAATACCAGCTTTTAGCAACAGCACTAACAACTGTATCAAGCCAAAGAATGGAAAATAGATCTCCTAAGTTCATCTTCTTCCATAAAAGACCAAATGACCTGGGGTTGACAGTGCCATTTTAAACGAAGACACTTGGTCAGATTTGCCTGTACTTTCCCTGTTTCTTTGTGAAATGTGCAATACAGCTAATTATAGTTAAAGAGCATCAATTATGGCATGAATCTGTAGGATGTATTAGCAGATGAATACTTTTTCCTTGTCTAGTGGAAATGAGAAATGCCCTATGGAGATAAAAGATGGGAAAATTACTCATAACAGTTCATGTGATCTTTAGTATTCTCTTCCTAATAAGCACTACATAATTACTGTGAGCTGTTTGAAACTAATTTTGGAGACATCTCCTCTAACTCCTGCAAGTGTACACTTGCAACATTTTAAAACATTTTGGACAGAGAGGTAGAGCATTTTTATTTCAAATCAAGACCACGTAGCCCATCCAGCAATGAGAAGTGTTGCATTGCTTCCTGCTTACCTGTTGTGAAACTAATGTGTTCCAGAAAGGATAGAGTTACCTGAGCATCTGAATTCCTACAAGGAGGATGAGGGTGAAGTACTTTTTAATCGTTTTGACTCTACAAATGATGCAAAACCAAGTGCATGGAGGAAAGATTTGCATATCAGGAAGTGTGCTGCTTCATTCATCACCTGAAGAAAGAATCATGAATCATGCATGCAAACTGAGATTTGATTCTTTCTGCCTCTTGGCCATGATATTATTTTTCCCCATTCATTTTATGTGAAACAGGAAATGACTTGTCGTCTCCCTTGAAAGAGCACATCATCTGCTTTGTTAAATGATTCTATAAGAATCACAGACTCACAAAACGGTTGAGGTTAGAAGGGACCACAGAGGGTCATCTTGTCCAACCCCCTGCTCAAGCAGGGTTGTCCTATAGCAAATTGCTCATGATTGCTTCCAGATGGTTCTTGAATATCTCCAGTGAAGGAGACTCCACAACCTCTCTGGGCAGTCTGTTCCAGTGCATGGTAACCCACACAGTAAACTGTTCTTCCTCATATTCAGGTGGAACTTCCTGTGCTTCAGTTTCTGCCCATTGCCTCTTGTCCTATTGCTTGGAACCACTGGCCAGAACCTAATTTCATCATCTTGACACCCTCTCTTCAGATATATATATACATTGATGATGTTCCCTCTGTCGTGTCTTCTTGAGGCCAAGTTCCCTCAGCCTTTCCTTGTAAGAGTGATGCTGCAGTCCCTTAATCATCTTTGTGACCCTCTACTAGACTCCCTCCAGGAGCTCCATCTCTCTCTTGTACTGAGGAGTCCAGAACCGGACACAGCACTGCAGATGTGGCCTCACACCCCACTACTAAAGTCAACGTCTCTGGGCCTCTATGCTAAGGCTGAGTAGAGGGGCAGGATCACCTCCCTCAACCGGCTGGCAAAGCTCTTCCTTACACACCTCAGGATACCATAATTCTCCTTATGAAAGTGTAGCCATAGTAAAGATGCTGAATGAATGCTTACAAGTCACAAAGAATAAGGATTGTGCAAAATAGTAATATTTAAAACAAAAGTAAAAATGCTTCTCTTTTCTTTCTAAAGGGGAATCCCACTTATCTGCATGTGTATAACTGCAGTATCATATGACCACAAATGGATCGTAGTGCTGTGAGGTCACAGGGGTTTTACAATTGCCTGGTCAGACACCTACAGAAATGTATGTCCAAACATAGGTATTCTCTGTACAAATGGTATTTCCAGTGACAAACTTGAAAATAAATCATTACATAGGCATGCACAGTCCCTGCACATAACAAAAAAAAAAAAAATAAGATGAACGTTCATAATACTTTGATAAGTGATTCTTTTCATCTTAACACATTCCTTTTCTTCTAAGCTCAATTATTAGCCATACACATGGCAACTGCAGATATGTAACTGTGTGGTATGAGGATAAAGGGCAGGTAAAAAAAGTTCCTCTGATCTTTTCTTATCTCCCATCTGCAGGGTGCCCTGGAAGAAGCAGATGAAATAAACAAAATACACAGATCCACCTCCAGACTGTCTTTCCACAGTCGTGGCTATCACTAGGCTCTTACTGATGTTTCCCAAAGAAACCATGCCTAGCTCACACATCCACATTACATTCAGTATCTCTGCTGTGATAACACACTTTTTTTTTTTTTTTAGACTGAGGATACTCTTCCCCACACCTTCAGTAACTAACCACACTACCTTTTAAACAGTTTATATACTGAAAGGCTTTTAATTCTACCCTTTCGTCCAGCATCACCTGTTCTCCCACCACTCTCAACCCCACTTTATTATAAAGGACATTCCCTCTCCTTGTTTGCTTTGTAAAGATCAATCGAGAACTGAACCCAGCTGCTTCTTGTTTCTGAGGTAATTGCCAGCATTTCCACAGCTGTTTCAGGGATGGGTTGAGGTTTTAAGTGGCTGGTGGAAGGGGTAGGTTTTCTTTCTCCCTTGTGCCTGGTTTCTGGTCTTGTACACTGATACCTACTGGCAAAGCAATGAGTGACTCACCTGATGATGTGAAAATACCTTGGTCCCAAGCAGAGCTTCTCTTTTTCAAAGAGCAGGAAGGGATTCATCATATCTGCATCAGAACAGGTACAAATTAAGGGTTGGGTTTTACTGTGAGGTGTATATGCTAACTTGTAATCAGACAAACGTATCATGTTTGTTCAGGAGGTTGACTTGCAAGCGATTTTATTAGTTCAGCTTGCTATAGCAAGCTTTTTACCACCATGTAGGATAGAAGAGGCAATTGAATTTTACCTAAATAACACTGGGGAAATTGTTCCCTGATTATCAATGTATGCTGTGTGGTTTAAGTAGCATAAAAAGTGTTGAAATATCTATGTAAAAACTACAAATCCAAGCAGTCCAAAGATTGACTTAAAATTGTATAATTTGGCTTCTAAGCGCATACTTGCTCTAGTGCTCTCTGGTAATTTATTATTGCATACTGTTTATTTTCTACCTCATCCTTGCTCAGAACACTCTAAAAGATACTTTAAGTTGTTGAGCAAAAAACCTTGTTCCACAGCAGAACTTCAGAGACAAAAATCTGAAGCTCCTGAAAATGTTTAGTGGTTTTAACTGTGTGACTGTCTTTGCTCTTGTACTTATCTTGCTTGTGACAGCTATTTTAATATGGGGCTCTGCTGCACCACTAGAAAGTGCTTCCCAGGAAAGCCAGAATCCAGTGGATTAAAAGTCAAGAGTGTCAATACATATTGACTGCAACAGGACCATTAAAGCTTCCAAATGATTCTTTATTAGAAATGGCTTGTGCTCTGCAGATTTAGAACATAGGCAAATCTGTTGTATGACTGTGTCCTTGGTCAGCAGAAATCTTGGCCAGGACAAGGGATGCTGTGGGACTGGCTATGTGAGGAAGCTTTGCTTATCCAGAACTACATGTACGTCTGCAGCTGCTCTTTGTCTGTTTTGCTTTGTAAAAATAAAGATAAGTTAACTTTCATCTGCAGACAGATGAAAGACTTTCCCTGAGTCTTTCATTCTTGAAGTCTAGATCCCAGGGAATTACAGTGTAAGAGCCACTGTCAGAACTTTTGGGGAGTCACACCATGCAGTTGGGGTACTAGTACACCTGAATGCAAGCTGAATCAACAAAACTACAAGTGTGCCCTGTTGTAAGTGCAGGCTGATGTATGCCTGCCTTGGGGCTGGGAAGTGGGAGAACTTTTATCAGTGATTCTGTGAGAAACATGAAGAGCAATGCTCCCATGTTTCACTGCTCTAACATGGAGCTGTGCACTTCTGTTATATCACTGCTGACTTTTTTTTGTCCTTGCTATTAAAAAAAAAAAAATAATAAAAGGGCAGGGCACGTTTGATTGTTGGAGTTCACTGCTCCTAAGGAAATCATATGTGGGTGAATACAGCAGAACTAAGCATGCCTTGAGAAATGGTTTGGTTTGAAGGAGTTAGTGAATACTAAGGAGTTGTCATGGATCATTTGGTGGCAAACTGCTGTGCCATTCTCAGTCACAAATCAAAAGGCTCAGAGGAAGTCAGAAAGGTAGGTGCATTACAAACCCGCTCACCTCCTTTTGTGTATTGACTGAAAGGTGTTTGATATACTCATTTTTTTCAGCATGACAGGATGGAGGCGGCTCTGGGTTTAAATATCACAGCAGGATCAACTGCCTGCTATTTTTACCAGTGTGAAAAATAAACCCTGATAGTAAAGTGCAATAAGCTTAGTGAGAAATTCTGATATGGGAAGAAGGTGGTTTTTTGTTTTGTTTTTAAATACTTCAGTCTCTTGTCCTGTGGTCTCTGTTTTCCTGTTAATACCTTGGTGTATTTTTCTGCCTTCTTTGGAAAAGAGAAGGGTAAAATGTGTATTTGTACATGCAATATGTCTGAAATAGCGAATTTTAAGAAATACTTCTATTGACTTCAAATGACTATTACCAGTTTTCTATGCATGGAACTCTATGGCCTTAGAATATTTTCTGTAGACCTTTTAATTCTCAGTGGCTTGCAATGGTGTAATTTTGTTTCATTTTCACCAGAGAACACAAGATTGGTATTGAATTTCTGATATTCCTTGCACTGACCCATTGGTACCTTTTTGTACTGGAAGCTTTTCCAGGAGCTGCACTTTTGTGCAAGCTCAAGCATTTCTGGAAATGAGAGCAACTACCTGATTCTTTTCACATTGATCCAGAAATGGTCTGACTGGCATTGTGGGCAGGTGCCTTACCATCTATTATTTGAGGAAAAAAGGGAGTATGTACTTCCCAGTTTTAGGATGGCATCTTTTGAACTTTCACAGTCCTCAGAGTATTCATTTCCACCCACACCCCCTCCCAGTAATTTGGAACATAGTCTGGTAGCATCTTTAGTTGCTGTCTGTGAACTTGCTGCTTTGTGATACTTTAATAGATAAAGAAAAATGAATTATTCAGCAGGTAAATGGGTGCGTTCTATGAAGTAAACCTGTGAAAAAATCGCTTTCAATTCTAGCTCATTTAAACATAATTTAGTCATGTATTTAAGTTGGTGCAAACCAGTGGAAACTTCATTGCTGTATATATATATATTTGTCTAGGTCACAGCATAATTTAGTGCTCATTTCCCTTTTAGCCGAAATATTTTTAAAGGCTTTGGCTAGTTTAAGGTCTTAAAAGTTGCTTTTCAAACTGTGCTTTAATGGTCTTGTCTTACACTCTTTGAAACTTTATCCAATACATGTCAATACTGTGAAAAGTATGATTATATATTAGTCTTACCTATAAGCACAAGGTAAAGTAAATCCACAGGTATATCTAATATCTTGTTGCCTACTGTCCATGCATCTGTGTGAATCACAGTGCTTGAAGTAGAAAGCTTCTTTTCTCCAGATATATGCAAATTCATCACTGGGGAGGAAAGGGAATTAATCTCCAATACAAAACATCAGTTGATGAACTCTGAAGCAGTGTGCATTTGTCTAGTAAGTAATTCTTAGGTAAATGCCTATTTGGGAATAGTGCAGAAAAAGGCCTTTCAAAAAAACCTACAACCTGTGTAAATGTACTCAGATTCTCCTGTTTTTGAAATAAATTACTTCCATGTGTGTTCTACCATTTCTAGGTGGACCTCCTGAAGCTATTCCAGTATAATTCACTTCCAACTTGTATAATACAGTAAAAATATCTCATCTGCTAGCATATGTCCAAACTGACCCAGAATTGCACATTCAGGACCACTTTATAAGGAAAACTTCGTTGAGCAAAGAGAAACAGATGTTTCCTGCCTAGTAGCATGAAGTGAGTTAGTGTGTTGGAAAGCCAGCTGAAGTTAGTAGGAGGACATCCAGGATTGCAGTTGCTATGATATTGCCTCCAAGCAGCTTCAGGGCTAAAGATTTTGATTTTCAGCAGTGTTAGAAGGGGGCCAGCATCCCTTGTAGATGCAATTCTAAAAGCAGAATGCAAAAGAGGAGATGAGGATCACTAGGTCAGAAATCAGCAACAAGTGACTCTGTGTACGTGGGGTTTTGGCCTCAGCTACTGTCAGTCCTTGGTGGTACCCCCTTCCCCAGACAGGGGCATGGGCTCACAGTGCTCAGGTGCCTGTGCTGTTGAATTGCTGTCTTGTGGTGGTTTATCAGTTGCCAATAGTTAAGAGAACTTACTTTAGGTTGTCTTGCATGTGTCTCCCTGATTGGAGGCATAGTGAGAGGCCTTGAAAATCCAGACTAAGGCATTTTGTGACCACAGAAACAGTATAAGAACCTAATGGTGTGTGTGTAAATAAGGCCACCTGTTTCTCCAAAATGCAAGGCAGCTGTACCCTCTCCTATGGCTACGTGTTTTCTTCGGCCCAATAGTCCCCATTTGTAGGCTACCTTTTTGTTTGTTTGTTTGTTTTTAAATTATATCCCAAGGCCCCTTTTACTTCCTCTGGACTGTTGTTATTGTCCCAGTTTTCCAATTTAATTTTACAAGCTAGAGTAAGTGTCTGAAAACTGAGGTTCAAACCCCTTACATATAGCACAGGTTGAAATTGGGGTATCCCACTTGCATGGAGATTATCACAGATGCCTGTTTATGAGCCACCCCCTATGTGTCCACTGTACCATTTCAGAAAGCACAAAAGGATATTCAGAGTTCCTCAGGCAATACAGGAAAATGAAATGAGACAACAAGACATGGAGCTGTGCTATTGTCCTGGAATGTCGAAAGGCTTGTGTTTCATGCCTACTTTTATGATTATTTCTGTATTTTGTTGCATGAATAATTTCAGAAAGATGATAACTTTATGTACCATCAGATTTCCTGCTTAGTTTAAAGAAGCCTATGTAGTTTATTGGGGGTTTGTTTTGTTTTGTTTTTTTGGGTTTTGTTTTTGTTTTTTTGTCTCACAGAATAAGCTTTAACTCCAGATTATTTCTGTGTCAGAACAGTGCAGTGGAGTGATGGGTTCAAAAGAGGTAAATCTTGGCTTCATCAGTGCTTTGTGTGCAAACAGACTGACTGGTGCAGTTTGGAGCTCTTTCCTGAAGGCATCGTGCAGGAGGCTGGTCCCTGGAAATGGAAAAATGAGTAGAAAGATAGTGGGCAGATCAGCACCCTACAATCACTCTGAGCAGATTTCTGATGTGTTTGGGTTTTCTGTCGATTTTCTGTTCCACAAGGTTTCCTGAGAAAGACTTTACAAAGTGAAACCAAGGAGGGGAGGCAGAGGAATCACCACCAAAAGCCTAATGATTAATGCTATGGCTTGTGATTATACTTTGAAAATGGTGACAAGAAAAATTGATACAGTGCTTTTGTTACATGGTCTCCATCCAGAATAGTCCTCTATTTTGATTTTTTGGTATTATTTTATTAGAAAAAAATTGTGCTTTTATAAAGCATTCAGGCAAGTATTATTTTCACTGATTTGTGGTCATTTCTAGTGTTAAGAGCTGAGCAAAAAGGTACATGTGGAAAATTGTTCATTGCAACAATGTTACTAAGTCTGTAACTAAGTGATTTAGGAATAGCAATAGCGTTTTTTCTGTTTTATCTGTGAACACTGGAGTGCATTTGCATTAGTGATGTTACTGCATAAGGAAGAGGAGGTTACAGTTGGGAGATTGCTTAGTGGAATTAAAGGACTGGGAAACAGTTATTTTTAGACTCAAGTACTCTGTTTTTCAATGTTTTGTCTGGACAAGAAAACTGGAAATTAATTGAACACTAGGGTTTCATGAAGAGAAGAAGCTGCTTGTAACATCCTCATGGGACTGATGAAGTTTTGTGAATTGCTACCACTCATTTTACTTCTTTGAGTTTCTAGGGAAGGTCAACAGATGTGAACAGAGTTTTAATGGGCTACAGTTCCCCACTGCTGTTACTCCCTATGTGCATATGACCTTGAGGTTTCCCACCCCTGTAGCAGAGAGTTAGTTGCCTCTGAGTTAGATGATCCATGCAACTCCAGAACAGTGTTCTCTTGCAGACTTCTCTTTTCAACTATCATATACAATAGGTGAGGGAAGATGGGACATCTTTTGGGTTGTGGAGTAAGAATGGGATGAGGGAGCAGATGACAGGATAGGAAAGTAGAGACCTTTATTTCTAACCCTGGCTTTTCAGTAGGCAGTGAGAAATTGGATCCAGTAGATAGCAGTTCTTAATTTATAACAACAATGGTAAGCCTGAAATGATACAAATATAATGAAACTTTCTTACAGCTAACTGGTACTTAAAGAAAAATAGAGTAGAGGAAAGAACTGTCTGTTAAGTTCCATTTCCAGACCTTGAGCTATCACTGCAATTGCACAGCCACTTGTTCTCAAAAAAATCCTGTGTACAATTATGGTAGATCTATCAGAGTATGTGTACTGCTTTTGATGTTCAAGTCAATGACTGAAGACGTGGGTGGCTTTTGTTAGTAAAAGCTTGTATTTGGTTGAAATGCACTGGGCTTACTCCTACAGGTTTATTCTGTAATGTATAATCTTAGTATTGATGATATTGCTGCTACCTTGACAAGTTGGTGGTGGCTTCTTTTTGAAAGCCACTCTCCAGTTGGGGTAACTCTGGTGCTTTCCACCTATTCTCTGCTACTGTTCCCTATGGTGTGACAGCATTTCTTTGGTAACTTCAGAGCTTATTTCTGTGGTTTGATTCCTGAAATTTCTTAAAGCATTTCTGACTTCTGTCAGTAAGCCTGCTGAGTATTTCTAAAACAAAGACAGAATTAATTTATTGACTTTTTAAACATTCCAGTGACTCTTTTAGTAACTTGTTCATGTTGGCATGATAAGTATGTACATAACTAGAAGTGAAAGTTCCCATCTGAACTCTCCTGGACTGTCTGAGCCCCAGTGCACACTGAGGCACCTACAATACCTCTCAGTGGACTGTGCAGCACCTTTGTTAGAAGTTTATTGATACTGGATAGGATTTGTATCATCCATTGTGATAAGTGACACTTTAGGCTGTCAATATTGCTGCTAGTGTTTTTGTGAAGGTAAGGATACAAGCCTGATTCCACTTAAAACTGGTGGCAGTGGGCATAAGGGTCCGTGGAAATGCAGTGGGGGAATTGCTTAGAACATGGCTTCAGCTTCATATGGCAACTGTTGTCCAGCCCTTCCCACATGGGCTGGGGCATTAGTGGGTAGCACCAGGCGTTACTTGAACGCAGCGCACTTGATCCAGGAGTGGTGAAACTCTTCCAGCAGCTTGTAAGAGCATGCCTATGAAGGACAAATGCAGTCATGGGAGAAGGAAAGGGCTGTCTAGCAGAAATTTTGCTGTTAAAAAGATATTAGTGAAGAAAATTAAAGTTTTATATTACACAGGTCACATGAAATCATTAAGTCCTACGCATCATCTGCATTACACATCTCTAGAGCCATTAGGGTTCTGGTCACTTCATATGGTATTAATCCTGCATTATTTAGGAACAGCTTAAACATAAAATGGAGAACATTACATTTATGACAGTTATATAAGTCCTCCAACAGATTACTGCAGTTAAATGAAAGCTACTGCCACTTAATCTAGCCACAAAACAGCAAAATAATTTCAGGATTTGTCATAATTATGATGACATTAAATAATTTCTGTTTGTTTCTATGTGAATGAGATTGAAGTATCATATCTTACAAAGATGGCATATCTAGCTGTGTGACTCCCAGGTGCATGAATTCTGTTTGTCTGCTAATCCCTTGCTGGCTCTGGGCCTTTTTGGCAGCTAAGCATTTCCTGGGGTGCACTGTAATAACAGGCAGCTGTCCTTTCAGCTCCACTGAAAAAAGAAGTAATATGGCAGACACTGCTTTCTCCCAGAGCCATTTCTTACTATTCCCTAAATTGATTCAAGTAACTGCTCTTAGATAATGATGTAGTTTGTGTAGAACCAGGATGGATTTTTCAGGAACAAATCTACAAATTATCTGAGAAGCCAATGTGCAGTAGTTTGCAATCAAAGCACCTGTAAGGAGTTGATGTGTTTTACGATGTGGAAAAATGAGTGTTTGTTTCAATACACCTGAACATTCCCACTAATTTTAACCTGGAAGGAGGTTCTGTGCAATGATGAACACACCCTTGTGAATTCTGGCTTTTCATCTTGTCACTCTGGGGATTGAAAATGAAGAGCATATCAAATGAAGTGCTGAGTTTTCTGGATATCATTTGGCTCAGTGTCTTGCTGGAGTCTTTGGTCTCTCCTCTGAGAGGCTCAACACCCTCAGTAACCCCTGAGAAAACTCACTTTGTCTGCAGTGGAAGTTAATGTCCATGGTGGCATAGAGCACTGTGCCGGGACATACTTCATCCAAGTGTGATGTGTAGAGTGGTGTTCAGTACTGTTGCAAGATACAGTTGTCTGGTACCTGAAGTCTGTAAAGCAATGGGGTTAGTCCTGTGGCTATTCAGTAGGAAAACAGTTCTATCCTTTGGAAATGAAGGGCTATCTTGGTATAAAACTAACTTGTCTTTCCCCAGCATAGACTTTATTTTGTCCTGGAAAGTTAAGAGAAAAGCAGTGTGGGATTTCTTCATCTAAATATTTAGGACTACTTTGCTTTCCTTTATTTTGTTCCATCTAACCTAACTGGTGCTCAAGGTTTAAAAAATAGACACCTTGTAAGCATACCTGTGGGCAGGATACAATTCATAAAGGGGAAAAAGTGGGATTTCAGCCAGATCTGATAAAATGCTAGAGAAGGGAAGCATAGCTGACTTGCCAGCTACTGAAGTCCTTGAAGTTTATTTAATCCTGATGTCAGGCGCTCTTTCCACTGTGGGCAAACAGCCCATAATGTAAACTCTGGGGATGAAACTGAAATTGGTGGTCACTTGCATGTCTTGCGGCATGAAAACAAACTTGTGGTTAAAACATTTGTCAGGGGATTATGAAGGTCTAAAGCTGAAAGCAATGATCTAGGAAAAAATAACTTGCATCCTCTTAGTAGAAAACATGTATAGCTGCTCTGCTCAACACTGGCAGTGCATATGTTATGCATTATGTACCTCATAATGAAGGAGTCAGATCCTTGGTGGTGTAACATGACTCTTCGGCCTTCCATGCAGCACTACCAATTTACACCACCTGAAGGCACACTCCATTGCCCCCTAATAAATGTGGGAGGAGCATGGGCTAGGGGGCGGGTTTCATCTTCTAATAGCACTGCAGGGGGCCACTCTTGCTGACAGTATCCTTGTGTGGTGAGAGACTGAAATACAACATAATTCATTTTTGGATAGGAAAGATGCCTGGTACTCATTCGCTGGTTTCCAAAGAGTACAACAATAGCATAGTGAATTTTTGTTGCTCCTGAAGTAAGGAATGTGCATTCTCCTCCCATCATGCAGACAGCCTTTCAGCTCTGCTTGTAACTGCCCATGGCTGGAATGTGAAGCTGAAACTAACACTTCTTTTTTCTTCTTTTTTTTTTTTTTTTTTGAAAGGTGTTTTTTCGTTTTTTTTTTTTT